>VTFQ01000005.1:23459375-24059375 GCA_036281575.1 Ancherythroculter nigrocauda
GCCGCATCCAAAGCATTCACCAAACTGTCAATTAAAAAATGATGCCCAGATGTTTGGCTCCCTTTGTTAAGTTTAATTGAGATTTCTCCATCAGTTATGAGCTAAGCTCTCATGGTCCGTATTAAATGACGTTTGTACTACACTTATCGCCAACACTTTACCAAGGTGGCAGTGTTCTAGAACACTAAGTTATAGGGATACGCACAGTTGGGTGCCATCCCGTGTTGTTTGATAATGACATTTCCACAAATTACTCACCCATAGCTGATGGGAACTCCATTGTTGAGGTCTTATTTTTCTTTCTAACCTGAGGGAGGGTGTTTGAAAGTGTTGGCTAATCTACAATAAGAAAGTCTCACCTTGAATCTCACCTTGAAAAGCAAAACAAACAAAGTTCATATTAAGGGCTCTCTGTGTGTGTGTGTGTGTGTGTGTGTGTGTGTGTGTGTGTGTGTGTGTGTGTGTGTGTGTGTGTGTGTGCTTTTGTTTATATTACATTGTGGGGACCAAATGTCCCCATGATGTAATATAAACCTGAGTTCACCTACATCGTGGGGACCAGCCAGCGGTCCCCACAATGTAAATGGGTTTATAAATCATATAGAATGAGTTTTTGTGAAAAAGTAAAAGTTTGCACAGTTTCCTGTGAGGGTTAGGTTTAGGGGTAGGGGCAGGGTAGGGGGATAGAATGTACAGTTTGTTCAGTGTAAAATGCATTGAAGTCTATGGAAAGTCCCCACAATTCACAAAAACAAACATGTGTGTGTGTGTGTGTGTGTGTGTGTGTGTGTGTGTGTGTGTGTGTGTGTGTGTGTGTGTGTGCGTGTGTGTGTGTGTCTATAATGACATGGGTATTACACTGGTATTATGACATAAACATGAAATGTGAGGACATTTCATGAGTCCTCATATTTAAAATAGCTTTAAAAACATACTAAACAATGTTTTATTAAAAATGTAAAAATGCAGAATGTTTTCTGTGATGGGTAGGTTTAGGAGTAGGGGTAGTGTAGGGGGATAGAATGTACAGTTTGTACAATATAAAAATCATTACACCTATGTAATGTCCTCACTAAGATAGCAAAACAAACCTGTGTTTGTGAAAGAAAAAACACTAACTTTTTGACCCTGTGACCTTTACTGTACAGAAATTGTATATTATATATGTATATGTATACAATTAATAAAACTAAAGTTTGTTTGTGTGTGTGTATCTATTAATAGTCAAAGACATATATATATGACTATTTTTATTTTTTTATTTTTTTTTACTATTTTTAAAATGTAATTTAATCCTGTGATGTCGATACTGAATTTTCATATAATCTAATATGCTGTATATTATTATTATTATATATATTATTAATCTTAATTATTTAATTAATCTTAATTTAATAAGATAATAATTTAATTAATAATAATTTAATAAATAATAATTAAAATAATGTAATTATTATTATTATTATTATTATTATTATTATTATATATTATTAATCTTACTGACCCCAAACTTTTGAATGGTATTGTATCATGTCTCCCACAACAATATTAAAACATTTTTGCTGCTTTAAACATTGATAATAATGAGAAATGTTTCCTGAGCAGCAAATCGACATATTAGAATGATTTCTGAAGGATCATATATGGTCTTTATTGTTATTGTTTATTATTATATACTGGTAAAAACTATTTTGGTCATACAGCCTACCTGAACTTATAACTTCACTTAGGTAGATAATGGTTGTTCCTTGCAATCTTTTTGTGCGTGTTTAGAAATAGCAGAAGAAAACAGTCTATATCTCCTCTAAATCTCAAATCTATCTCTGCTGTTATGCTGGAAATTACAGAATGTAGTTCAGGACATTTTGCTGAAAAACACAAACACATTACACATTTATAGCTCACACAGATTACGTGACCGAACCCTGGGGAGATAACACTCATCTGTGAGTGAGACTGCGCACGCTGACATTGGACAGGGGCTTTATCAAGCCCAGGGGCATTGTGGGATACCGAAGGACCAAATAGATCATCGCTCAGGGGACCAGGGCTCCAGGTCTGCCTTTAATACCTGCCTGCATTGAGCAAACTCATGCACCATTTCACTTTTCCCTGCAGACCGATGAGTGATTGCTCTCTTCTCATACCACACATACTGGTTTATGCACAAAAAGAGATGCACAACTCTCGTGGGCTAGACAAACGCACAGTGCCGGGAGAACAGACTGGCGCCGGAGAACAGTCAGACTCATGGGAGGCTGGCGTTCTTTCAAGATATGAACAAGGAGTTAGAAACCAGTGCCTAAAACTGCTCTGATTCACTATCTACCCCAAGGTGGTGCTATGCTCTTAGCAATCTTACGCTTTTCTTTTGTTGCTGCCATTTGTGTTTTTGCCCACATTTGATAATGACACGCAGTGCGTGTGAGGCTGAATTTTGGGTAGGAAAAAATGAGTCACACGCCGGTGAGATCAGTTTTCAATATCATGCCTGCTGACGCCGCATGCCTTTCAGGAGTAGGGCAGCACAATGGTCAATTATCAATGGCTAAATGTGAACTTGGATATTTTTAATTTGGTGTCTGCATCTGCTAGCTTCCCAAAAAAAAGTGCAACTCAATAAAGAAGATCAATGATTAGGCTCAGGACTGCATTTTTGCAATCTTTACAGTAGATCAAAGACAAAATTATGAATGCTAAAATAAATATTATGACTGCTAATTGCATCTCAAAGCATTTTATGTATGACTGAATAACAGCTGTTCTTTAATTCAAAACCGTCATGCACATCACCATATCAATTAGTGGTCGTTTGTTGCAAAGTCCTGACCAATCATTATTCAGAGCTTCCAAATGGGAAAAAAATACAACAAATGAAAGCCTCACTGGGCAATAAACATTCACTTGCATTTTTTTCCAATGCAAATAATGCTCATAAACAGGTACCTGCCATGCCTCCCTGTGACTACCAGGCTTTCAGTGAGACTGCATCCACTAACTTGGAAATATGCCTGTGAAAAAAAAAATATTGCATTATGATACTTTGGAAAGCAAAATAAGTTTTGGATTTTTGAAGTTGTTAATAAGGGTTATTGCACAACACACAGCAGATCTTATGTTGTTTAGAGTTGCTTATCTACACGTATACTGGTTCTATTTTAAAATTGCTTCAAACGTGACTCACCTAATCAGAAATCAGCTTTTGTCCTGCTGAATCTTCTGTGCCAGGGCAAATAAATCATAGTTGCGAATGTGAGGTTGCAACCTGTATTGAATGTGATGCAATAACAAGACCGCACACGGAGAAGTAATGGCAAGAAACATCTTGCAAGCAAAAACAACAGAGCGAGACCAGTGCACCCCTATTCACAAACAGTTTTTCTTAGGGCCAGCTATGTTTAGTGAATCACAGACAGAGGAGCTGTGTCTCATTTTGAAGGCAGTTCCCCCCAGGGGTTGCATTTGTCGGCCGCACACGTTATCGAGAATGTCTCGTTTCGGAAAAGTATAATCATTATATAATTTTCTATTATTTCTTGTGAGGTATAAATTACTGTAATTTCTTTCTTTCTTTGCAATATTATGGTTACTTTTCTTCAGTGAGACAGCCAGTGTAGTCCGATTTATGAACAAATGACTATTACAGGCGATTCTTTTTAGTGAATCAAAAACATGCAGGAAGACAGTTTAGCCTGAGTCACGAAACATACTTCAGATTCTTTTAAAGGGGTGGTTCAGTGTTTTTTTTTTCTAGGCTTCATTGTGTTTTTCGGGCGCAGTTTAACATCTCTTAATGCTTCATTTTTAAAAAGCTGTATTTTACCTTTATTCTACACCTCTGTTTCCATTGTCATTTGAACGGCCGGATTGACTACCTGGTTCTATGATACCACTCCCTCCAAAATACGCTATGTGCTCAGATTGGTTAGCTGGCCCAGTGTATTGTGATTCGCTGAAACGTCCGGAAACACCACGCCCCTTTACCATTAGTTGTTACATGTGCTTCGGTGAAAATGTAAACAATGGCATCTATATTGCCGTCTCAAATTGAGCCCGAATCAGACCCAGATGAAGAGGGCCAAGCAGAACCTCTGCAATCGTGGCTTTTAAAGGACATTTATGAATGGTATTTCATTGTGTATTTGTGTCAAAGTGTTTAGATATGCTGTCACTGCTGTTTGTTAGCTTTCAATATATGGTTTTATCCTGATTACTGTAGCCGAATACATGACTGAGTAGTAGCATTTTTGTAAAGGTATCGTTTAATTTATAGCATGAACAACTGTTTGTCTATGAACATAGAAGTTTGTTGGTGTTTGTTGGCATTTGTTGGAGAAGCATGCAATAGAATTTAACTAACTGGCTAGTGAAGCAAAAACGTGTTGGTCTTTGTTTACGTCCTTGATGCAACCAAAAAATAGCGACAGAACTATACATTTAAAAAACATGTACAAACAATAAAACGTACTTACAGGTTTGTACCGGTGTACACATCTCTTCCGCTTCCATTATGCTGTGCGACATGGCCTCACCCACTTTGTTGCATGTTCCCGGTGGCGTGTTTTGCAGGGTTTATGATGTCACCAACCTGGGAAAAAGCTTGTTGTAGTCCAAACCGGTCATTTTTGTAGGCATTAAACTGCCATAACTTTAAAAGAGAATATTTATATATTTGCATTGAACTTTCAGAGCTGTAACTTTGCAGATACTGTTTATGCTCAAGCAGCAACATTACACACTAACTAAAGTTAAAAAACTGAAATCGCAATGAACCACCCCTTTAATGAATTGTTCAAAAGTTGTCAGTTTGATTCAGTTTGCTGAAGCCTTCAGTCAAATGAATTGCTCAAAGAGGTTACCAAATCAACATCTGTCTCATTTAATGAGCTTCAAGTTTTCATTATAAATGAATAAATATTGTCATAAAGGAAACTCTGCTAAAGGAAACTCTGCAAAACAGATTTCTGTAGGAAACACTGACTCAGCTGTTAAATCTAACTGAGTTCCAGGAAAATGTCTCACAATTTTAATTATTTTCTTAACTTTCCCAAGGTCATGAACAAATGTTCTAATAGTATTCTTGATAAGTTTACAATATAATAATTTACAATATAAACAAATTCAGTTAAACATTTTTTGAATTAATGAAAGGCTTTATTTTGAACATGTAAAAATGATAAATGCTAATAGACAAAAAAAAACAACGCAAAAAAAAAAAAAAAAAAAAAACTTATACATATCCGAAAAAGCTCTTTTTTCCAACCAACCAACCAGTCAGTCAATCAATCAATCAATCAATCAATCAATCAATCAATCAATCAATCAATCAATCAATCAATCAATCAATCAATCAATCAATCAATCAATCAATCAATCAATCCACATGGAGACCTTTTCTTTGACAAAGAAGAGGATGTATCCAAATGGCAGTACTTAATCTTATTATATATATATATATATATATATATATATATATATATATATATATATATATATATATATATATATATATATATGTATGTATATAGTAATTAATTGTACTTAAATAAACATGTAATTGCCACTTTCTCAAAGAAACTTTAGGTTGATGAAATGCCACTGATCCCAAAAGCACACATGCCTACACAAATGCACATGCATGAGCATGCAGCCAATGAAAATGAATGTCAAATGATTATGATAGATGCTCATGGGAGTGTAATGTGCTTAAAGAATGATGACTAGAATGAAATTTACATATGAAAAAGAGTTCAATCGGAGGCCACCTTAGTACATTACAGTAATTTCCGTTTGACTGAGTGTATGATTAGATTTTTTGGTTATGAGGAATAGACAATTTAAGCTGGTAGGTCGATGGATATGCTGACAAATAACTCTCAGTTAAACAGGGTTAAAAGAGAGTCTGTTTGAAGACTTTTTTTTTTTTTTTTTTGTCAATGTAAAGATATCATCATATGACATTTGTAAATGTCATAAACACTTTTGCACTCTTCATCAAATATGAGTGATAATTTGGTATGGACGTGTTTGTGAGCATAAGCATGTGAGGAGCAGCAGGCAGTCGGTTAGAGACTCAGAAAATGTCATGAAGGGTTGATAGTGGCTGTGTTGAGTATAAAGGAGCTGTGAAGCGAAAAGACACATTACTGTGACATTAAAGAGGTCTGGGATGTGCTCATAAATCAAAACGAGACGTGCCGAGGCACCACAGATGATGTGCTTTGTGTGAGAGGGCTAAACTCTTGCAGGGGAAGATTTTGCAATTGCTGGTTAAGGCCCCATTGGAGTGAACCTGAACTTGAGTTGACTGAGTTGACTTTGCACCTTGCAGCTGTCATATCAATCATGCAATCAAGAAACATGTTAAGTGATAACTGAAATCCACAAGTGCGATAGGCCGTGCATGACAGGATCATTCATTTAAACATGAAATAGGTCAGTTGCTTCCATTGATTTGAGAGCTATTTTATATGTTCACTGACATTAAACTGACCCTCCCATTAGAAAGAATGAGATTTCAAAGGTCTGTCATGTGGACTGAGGGTTTTTATTTTAACTCGAACACCTAAAGTTCAAGTGGTTTAAAGTATGCAGGCCATTGTCCAGAAGCATATTAACAGCACTTCTAGAATCATCCCCATACTTAATTTAGCGTAAAATAATAAAAGTTGTCAGTTTAACACATTAACTTAGTATAGTTTAATTCTAAAATAAATAAATAAACAATGCAATAAATTAACATAATTAATAATGCTCTTTGTGATAAATTAATCAGCACATCATTTAATGGATTTTATTAAAATCATTTAAGATAGACTGAGATACAGTGTTATTTTATATTATTGATATACTACTGTATTTTCTGTTCAAATTTCAGATTTTAATTTTATATTTCCTGTTTTCACTTTAATTTTAGTTAATTAGTTTAATTTTGTTATGTGTTTTTGTCATTTTTATTTATTTAATGTCTACTATATATAGTATTAAGTTTTATGTATTAGTTTTAGTTATTTTAAAACTTCAAGTAAAACTGAATGAAAATGAGGAATGTTGCAACATGTATATAACTGTAATAAAATAAGTGTGTGTGTGTGTGTGTGTGTGTGTATATATATATTAATTTGGATGCTATTTTAACTATGTTAGTTTAATCATAATCTACAATAATCCTGAATATTTTTAGATTTTCCTAAATGCATTTTATTTCAGCAAGATGGTCAAGAGAAAGTTATGGATTATTAGAGGGTACGGATAGTTGACTCAACTCCTTCCAGGATATTTGAAAATATTGATTTTGGAGGGAAATTTGAGGAGTATTATGCAAGATAAATCTACAGTAGGCACAATGGCACTGGCATTAACAAGTGGAGTTTTGTAGGCATCTCTAGAGGTCAATGAATCTGCTACTCTAAAGGCTTGTGGAGGATATAGACACAAAATTTTGTTCAAAATGCACTTGGAAATGCAAAAACAACCACCGAACAATATTAGAAGCTTTTTAGTCAACACTCTGTTAGAGAACAGCATTGTTTACAGGCTGATTACAGACTAATTGGAAAATTTGCAGTTTTTTTGTTTGTTTGTTTGTTTTGTTTTTAATGCAAATTTTTAAGATGATTAGAATAAGCTAAGAGGTTTGTTTCTAATCTCAATAGGTCAGAAGTATTTTTGGGAATTGCTGGTATAATGAAAATTAATTTAGAATTCATAATAAAGTTATTATTTACATAAAAAGTTGAAATTCAGAAAATATTGCCATGCTTTTCGAAAAATATAAATATCATTGCATTTGTTTGCTTGTTTGTTTTAGCATTTGTGGGTCAAACTATTATTTTGATTGACAGACTGACAGAAAACGACAAGTCGACTCTCTATGCCAGCTCAATTTTGCAGACAATTGTCCTCTGCTGGAGCCAGAAATAAGATCACAACCTTTAAGACAGAAATCAGCTGCATTGTAGAGCTTTTTAAGGATGAAAGACATAGTAGGTATATTAGTTGGACGGCTATTCGACTGGCAATAATATAATTTAACACCAAAAAGTCTTGCAACCGTCTCTGTTCAAACATGATCAAATCATTAGCTTTTCTTTTCTTCTTGTATTTTTGTTCAAGTTGCATTGTCTTGGATTTGTGTGGTAAGAGTTTAACAAAGCTGTGCTCAGTTGTAGGACTTAAGACCAGTGACCTTTAGCAACACCTGTTTTCAGTGAATGGAGACCTACTGCAATTGAAATAACTCCCATTCAGTCTATTCAGTCTTCTGGTTTCCATGCACTAACTTTCAATGACCCTTTTACACTCTTAAGTGTCATATTTCATTCACAATCTGACATAAATTCAAACAGGCAGCTTGAACAACAATACAAGCTTCAAATGCAACCAATGTAGCATAAAGACAGCGATCAAAGACATAATGCATCATACCACTGGGTTAGGTTTAAATGCCTTATCAGCCGTAAAAACCCCATGCAGCTCTGCTATGATCATTATTATTTCATAATAATAATAATGCTAGGAATTGCTGGGTACCAGTAAGGCCACAGTTGATCGGCCATTATTAAAACCCAGCAAAAATCAATGAAGTCCTGTCACATTAGTGAAAGTGCATCAGTATTCCTGGCACAGACTCTTGGCGATCTCCACGCTGGAATTCAAATACTTACCTGGACACAGACTGTAGGATCAGTAGCTAATTAATATTTTTAATAACCAGTGTGGAAAAGGACGGTAAACATTGTGAGTCTGAGTTATAATAATAAGTGCCTGAAGCAAAATTCCAATCACATTTGCAGAGGACACTGTGGTGCGTGAAGATTCTTGCCATGGGGAACATATGTAATTAAGCATAACTCTCTTTGTCACGCAGAAACACATATTCAATGCCAAATGAGATTAGTATACCAGCGGCGCATAACGCACATCATATACATCACATTACCTATAAAAGGTCCATTATATCACTTAAACATGGAACACAGCAGCAGAGATATTGGTATGTGATGGAGGTGAAGGTATTATTAACAATCAATGCATTCAATCAACCGCAGTTATCAGAAAAAGACTGTAATTTACTCCCAGAAAAATGTGCTTGTGCTGAAATTACCATTGCATGTGGAATTATATACACCCTATGGAAGTAAACACCTGCCCTGCACCCCAGCCATGTGCTCATTTAGAGGAGAGAAAAGGACTCTTCCCCAATAAGATTCAAAGTAACCATGCCAGTTTGTCATCGGTTCTTCATTCAATGCAGAAGACATCGATTGCAACCTCATCACCATCGGACTAAATTCTCAGACTACTGCCACAGTGTATCCAGACACTTTTCAAAAAGACAGAGGCCTAATGCAAGTATCGTACGATACTAAATTGCTGCTAGTTAATTAAAGTTGGTTTGTAATGAATACTGATGATTCGTTCCTGGTTTTTGACTTTTCTCCATAGCTCCATTTCCTGTTCCCACTTCTCATTTTATCCATGTATGTGTGACTTGTGTGTTCCTCCCCTCTTCTTTTAAAATAGCCAATAGCGTTTTGTTTATATCATGCTCGGCCAGAGCCATTGAACTCTGTAAAGCCGCAGTTTCCTCCTAATCTCCTCAATATCACTTAAAAATATAGCATTCTGTGCACAATTGACCCTTCGCCAGGAGTTTGATTGACAAGCGATCTAACCAATCAAAACGCAGAATCTGCTATTTTGTCCGACAAAGCAGTCAGGAGTTTGAAGATTAACCTCGGTGGACTTAAACTTGAAAAATGGTGTTTACTGACATCTTTCCGCATTTGAAACAACATTTCTTCTCATGTTCATTCATGTTTATTTGATTCTATAAATGAACTAGTAGGAAGAGATGATCGGTTTACAAGCTGTTTGAGCTGATGCGCTATAACAATCTGTCATGACACATTAAAGAGCCACAAAACGGTTTTTATTATTTTAATTTCTTTTAAAAACTACACAATTTGAAAGCTGGGACTTTGTTTAATATCATAAGTAACCTGTTCTGTCTTGACTGTCGACGTGTTGTCAGTATCCTAGCTCCGCGATGTATTTTTCACTGCGTGTCTCATGACAGCGCCACGGCTTGTCGGACAAAGCAACAGTAACTAAGGGGGACGGGTCTTTGCGAAAGGTCAATTCAAATGGGTCCCATACATTTTGTGGTCTGCGCCGACTCTATCGTGTCTCTGGACCAGAGCAGACTGTGTGCGCACTGCGGTGCAACGGTAACGTGAAACCAAACTTCATTCGCTCCAATGGAAATCATAGTTACACTGTCTCAATCATTCCCTATCCCTTATATAATGCACTATGTGCCATTCACCATGTAGAAAATAGTAAATGTCTGATTTCAGCAGCGTTTTTAGATTCTAAAGAGCATTTGATTGGACACAAAATCTGATGAGAAGCTCAAGTGCAGAGTGATGTCATCAAAATCACTGATTCCTATTGGCGGAAGTGAGAGACTAAGTTTTGAATGCTTATATCTTTTAAATGCAAATTTCGTCATTGTTTTGGAGCACACTAGCTTATAACATTAAGGCTTACATATTCATACTAAAAGCCAAAAAACTTAAATTTTGATTTCATGGGGACTTTAAGAACAAAGCACCACTGTGTGTTGCTTTGGAGATGCACATCTGCTCTGCTGTGTGTGTGTTTTTTTTTTACTATTTTCATTGGCTAAATAAAGCAAAACCATCTTTACACCTATCATTAAAAGCCTATAAGAATAAACACCAGTATAGGTATCGGTACTTTTGCTTGCTAGCATAACGGTGAAAGACAGAAATTGTGTTAAGATTAATTATGAAGCACTGGTCTCCTCTAGTCCGCTTGATCATTCTGTAACACAGACAACAAGTTCAATAAACAGCAGAAAAGGATAAAAAAACTGCCAACAAAAACAAACTCCATCAAGGAGTTTCTGCAGATTCACCATGGACTGGAATGTAAAATGAATGTCGGCACGATAGAGGATCGAAGGGAACTAGCAGTGTGGCTGAGGTGCGAGCCAGAAATGGAAACTCTGTAGTGGATCTGGAGCAGCATTACAGAATGTATTTAGCGCAGATTAAAATCCGCTCCGCTCATATAATGTACTCAACCTGTTAGAGGGGCACCTCAGCCAATGAAGGCAAAGGGGGCAAGTGACTCGGGCCCTGTAGCCACTCCCAATGTGCGTTTCCCTGCTGAAGATTGGAGTAATGGCTGCTGAAAATTCAGCTTTGTCATCACAGGAATAAATTACATTTTAAAATATATTACAATAGAAAACAGTTATTTAAATGGTAATAATGTCACAATATTTGTTTTAACTGTATTTCTGATCAAATAAATGCAGCTTACATGTGAGAGTTCTTTCAAAAAAAAAAAAAAAAAAATATATATATATATATATATATAAAATCTTAAGCGATCCTATATTTTTGAATGGTAGTGTATATATAACAAGAGGAGCAAAGATTTCACACCATTTTCCAGAGCGCTTCTGCAATAACACAGCAAATGTGTTCCATGGGAATCTGTATGTACACATTTCTTTTTGTTGTGTTGTGGTTAATGTCATACATGGAACCGTCTCTATGGAGTTTGACCTCAACTTTTATCTCCACACAGACAAGGGTCCTGGACTAGCCTTCCTGAGGCTCTTCAGATCCCCTATTAACTATTCCCTTGTGTGGTAAAGAGCGGCCGACAGCATTCATATTTAATCGCTACAGATCAATTATTAAACTCTGGGATCTTATCCCCTTCTCTGGTGTGAAACATCTAATAGGATGGGACATATCCCCTGACTCCTTCTCTCTCCTCCTCCTTTCTTTAACCTCCTCCGCCCAAACTCTCTTCCATGGAGGAAATTGGATATGGAGCGGCAAAGGATTACTACCACATGGCTTCCTTTATGTTTCAGGGCCTGGAGCAAGGAAACCTGACCTGTGAGTCTAAACAAGCCCATTTGCTCTGGATGAAAGTGTGGTTAGCGTGCAATGAAATCTCTTCCTGTACTCGCAGTGATAGAGGATAACAGCGAATAAGGAGATGATACCGAATGCATGTTACCAAATGAGAAAAATGGGAAGACAAAAAGAGACAGCTCAATGTAAAATGAAAATCCTCAACCTTGTGTTGCTTGAAACACAAACGAGTTCATCCAATTGGGCGGAATTATTTATATTTATGTGGTGGCACCAGGGTTATTATAGTGAACTAAAACTAAAACCATATAAGAAAAAGAAAAAAAAATATGTTACTTGAAAAAAGTTAACTGAAATAACACCTTGCTAGTACCAGATTGGACCCCTTATGTCTTCAGAACTGCCTTATTTATTCATGGCATAGATTCAACATGGTGCTGGAAACATTTCTCAGAGATTTTGGTCCATATTGACATGATAGCATCACACATTTGCTGCAGATTATCCCTTTTCACCACATCCAAAAGGTGCTTTACTGAATTGAAACCTGGTGACTGTGGAGGCCATTTGAGTACAGTTAAGTCATTGTCATGTTTTACTCCACCAGCAGCAGCCTGAACCATTGAAACATGGCAAGATGGATCCATGCTTTCATGTTGTTTACACCAAATTCTGCCCCTACCATCTGACTGGTGCAGCAGAAATCAAGACACATCAGACTAGGCAATGTTTTTTCAATCAAATTGTTTTTCCAATTTCGAATTGTAGCCTCAGTTTCCTGTTCTTAGCTGACAGGAGTGGCAACCAGTGTGGTCTTCTTCTGTAGCCCATCTGCTTCAAGGTTCGATGTGTTGTGCATTTAGAAATGCTCTTCTGCATACCTAGGTTGTAACAAGTGGTTATTTGAGTTACTGTTGCCTTTCTATCAGCTAATGTAAGTAATGTTAGAATGAAAGTGTAAAATATAAAATGAAAACTAATTCAAAATTTTAACAAAAGCTGTAACAGTGATACTAAAATAACACTGGGTGGCACAAAATTCCACACCATCCCAATATCCTGCAGTTCCAATGAACTAGAGCGGATACTAAAAGTTTGTTGCATGCAACTTATTGTAAGTCACCTTTTGAACAACATGGAAAATAACTTGAGAGAGACGGATGTAGTTCCATGTCTCTGTTCCTCTTTCCTTTCAACTCTTTTTTTCCCCCCTGAAGTACTCCCTGGAGGTGGCGATATTTTATGAGGCGTGAGGGCTGATTGAAAAAGACATTCAGACCCAAGGCGGACTTGAGAGAATGTAATGACTTCTCATCTTCCATTCCTTCCCTGTCTGCTCCTCTGTGGTGCTTATTTCAGTCATTGTTGAATTGGACACCTGCTGTTGGTAGCCGCTGTATCTCCCAGAGCTGCTGTGCATGTGTGTTTGTGCGCTAAAACATATGTATATGCCTATGTGTCACTTATGTGGAATGAAAGAGGTTATTCAATGAGGACAGGACTTAATTACTGTCCGAATTATTGGGAATTCAGAATAAAGCCAGATGGTTGGATTCCTAACATTAAAGGTGCAATATGTAAGATTTTTGCAGTAAAATATCCAAAAATCACTAGGCCAGTGTTATATATTTTGTTCACTTGAGTACTTACAATATCCCAAATGTTTCCAACTATTTGTAAATTGTGAGAAAATTGCACTTTTAACCAAGGCTCCGGGACGTGTGAGGAGACGCCTGTCAATTGCATCATACCTGCGTTACCCTCGGTTTCTGGATTTATTTTGTAGAAACCATGGAAACACCAAAGACGCTTTAATATATTACATGTTTTAATAGACAAGGGAACAACTGTTCTGATATATTTATAGACAGAAAACTAATTGTTATTATATAGCTCAACACGTTTAGTCTTATTGTTTAAATCAAATGTAATGAATTTTTTGCAAGTACCATGCTTTACCATGCCTCAGAGAAAAACACTATTTTGTCAAGTAGCTAACATAGCATAATCAGATGCAGCTTTATTTTTAGTAACAGTAATACAGCATTTTCTCCATCATACAATACGTTAGGGCTGTGACGGTGGCAATTTTATTACTACCGCGGTGGTAAAGCACCAACAACTGCGGTGGGGGTTGTGGCAGGGTTTGGTTTTATATATATATATATATATATATATATATATATATATATATATATATATATATATAAATATACACACACACACATGTGCTGGTCATATAATTAGAATATCATCAAAAAGTTGATTTATTTCACTAATTCCACTCAAAAAGTGAAACTTGTATATTATATTCATTCATTACAGACAGACTGATATATTTCAAATGTTTCTTTTAATTTTGATGATTACAACTGACAACTAAGGAAAATCCCAAATTCTGTATCTCAGAAAATTAGAATATTACTTAAGACCAATACAAAGAAAGGATTTTTAGAAATCTTGGCCAACTGAAAAGTATGAACATGAAAAGTATGAGCATGTACAGCACTCAATACTTAGTTGGGGCTCCTTTTGCCTGAATTACTACAGCAATGCGGCGTGGCATGGAGTCGATCAGTCTGTGGCACTGCTCAGGTGTTATGAGAGCCCAGGTTGCTCTGATAGTGGCCTTCAGCTCTTCTGCATTGTTGGGTCTGGCATATCGCATCTTCCTCTTCACAATACCCCATAGATTTTCTATGGGGTTAAGGTCAGGCGAGTTTGCTGGCCAATTAAGAATAGGGATACCATGGTCCTTTAACCAGGTACTGGTAGCTTTGGCATTGTGTGCAGGTGCCAAGTCCTGTTGGAAAATTAAATCTGCATCTCCATAAAGTTGGTCAGCAGCAGGAAGCATGAAGTGCATCAGAGAACATAACTTTGGACCACTCAGCAGCAGTCCAGTCCTTTTTGTCTTTAGCCCAGGCGAGACGCTTCTGACACTGTCTGTTGTTCAAGAGTGGCTTGATACAAGGAGTGCGACAGTTGAAACCCATGTCTTGCATACGTCTATGCGTAGTGGTTCTTGAAGCACTGACTCCAGCTGCAGTCCACTCTTTGTGAATCTCCCCCACATTTTTGAATGGGTTTTGTTTCACAATCCTCTCCAGGGTGTGGTTATCCCTATTGCTTGTACACTTTTTTCTACATCTTTTCCTTCCCTTCACCTCTCTATTAATGTGCTTGGACACAGAGCTCTGTGAACAGCCAGCCTCTTTTGCAATGACCTTTTGTGTCTTGCCCTCCTTGAGCAAGGTGTCAATGGTCGTCTTTTGGACAACTGTCAAGTCAGCAGTCTTCCCCATGATTGTGTAGCCTACAGAACTAGTTTTGAGTTAATTAGCTGATTAGAGTGTGGCACCAGGTGTCTTCAATATTGAAACTTTTCACAATATTCTAATTTTCTGAGATACTGAATTTGGGATTTTCCTAAGTTGTCAGTTATAATCATCAAAATTAAAAGAAATAAAATATATATATATATGTGTTCGAGGTTGCGTTAGACTTGCATTTTGCTGTCATTTTGACGGACAGGATCGTAAAAACAACATCATAATCAATAATTACCCGTCATTTTAATTTTTATATTTTAATGATAAGACATTTTATTCACAAACTTACAGGATAAGCAAACAGGCATAGGCTATGCATTTATTTATACTATGAAAAGAAAATTGATCAAAGACTAGCTGTGTGCGTCACTTTTAGTTTTCATCTTGAACACTTGTCACGGATTGTGAGTGAATGCGATCATCCTTTCCTCTTTACTACTGTACAGAACAAAATAAATATGAATGAAAATAAAAAAATACGTTGAAAGACACAGTAGCTTACCAAAATCTGTATCACGTCAGTTCAATCAGTGTTGCAAACAATGTCACGTATATACCTCAGAAAAGCCATTCGTTGACCATAAACTTATAGTCAGCAAGAAAAATAACAAAAGTTAATTATGTAAGTAAGCATAAAGTAACTTTATTATTATAAAATTGACTTAAACTAGGGTGCTCGTCTGTGTGTAATCAAGCGCATCATTTTTATTTTATTCTGGAGACTGAACTCGCTCTGTGCTGCCACACTGGAGCGCACTCACCACCTACTTGACAGGGGTGGGAATTACAACAAGCTTACATACAAACTACATAATCTGTCAAAATGATGGACGGGCTGCAGATTTTTTCCATCACTGCTAAAAAAAAATCCATCAAAGATGGAAAATTTTCGGTTAACGAGATCTCTGAGATCTCCTTAACTTGGTGTCATCAAGCTACGCCTTTTGGAGCCTAATAGGCCCAGAGTTTTGAATAGGCCTCTAGTGACCTTTAGCGGACAGAAATTCTACATACTGCACCTTTAAGGAGAGCAAGTTATTACATGTTTGGAATAGCATGCTCTGGTGAATCATTCACCATAACACCAGGGACAATTAAATGGGGTGAATTTTGATTTCATGTTGATTTTAAATTACAATTCAGTTGCTGAATTTGAATTAAATACTCAAACTGCCAAAGTCACATGATTTTAGTAAACAATGCTTCATTATGTCATAAGTGTTTCAAAACGTTTAGAAGTTTCAATGTAACTTTGGGAGTTTGATACATGCTCCGAACCACTGATTCGAAACAAAAGATTTTTAAAGCTTCGAAGCTTCATGAAGCAGTGTTTTGAAATCGCCCATCATTAAATATTGTTGAATAAAGTCGTTATTTTATTTATTTATTTATTTATTTATTTATTTTTTTTGCGCACAAAAAGTATTCTCATCGCTTCATAACATTAAGGTTGAACCACTGTAGTCACATGAACTATTTTAAATATGTCTTTAGTACCTTTCTGGGCATTTGAAAGTATTAATTATCTTGCTGCCACACTGAGCCTTTGGATTTTATCAAAAATACCTTAATTTGTCTTCCGAAGATGAACAAAAGTTTTACAGGTGTGGAACGACATGAGGGTGAGTAATTAATGACAGAATTTTCATTTTTGGGTGAAATAACCCTTTAACATAGCACTCAGCATACAACATATAGGAAACATACAGAAATATAAGCTGATGCATTTTCAAAATTGTATTTAAATTTACATACATTTAATTTAAGAATCATTTTTTCTTTCTATAAAGGTTAGTATCAATGTCTGTATGATAATGTGATGCAGTAGGTCTATTCCAATGGCTGTTAATTGTTTGACAATACTAGACTTGGAGAGATAGCCTTTGTCCAAGTAGTTGAGGATAAAGTGATCAGGACATCGGGGGATGGCATAAATACTCAACATTAAGGATGTGATATTTTTTGTATGCAGTTGGACTAATGAAATTCTTCTGTTGTAATTCCAATTAAAATTGACTCAACATTCATGTGTGGCCAATTCCATTCAAATTTCATCCCACAAACTAATGGCACATTTACATGACAACAATGTACTAAAAATGGAAAATTTTTCCTTTGCATTTTTCACGCACAGATGACAACACAGACACGGATCAGAGAAAATGATTAAAATAACTGTATTATGCATGCCAGGGCTGTGCTTCCCATACAAAGATGTAACTCGTTGCTTAACTACCATTCGATGCAGCATTGAAGAAATCATCCATTGTTTCCCAAAACTGCATTGCCGCAAATTTCTTATTCAACCACATTGGTTAATGATGTCACGCAGGTGATGGAGTAATAACTTATTTTATTTAATCCATTTGGAATCGAATTAATGCTACACTCTAATGCGCACTCTTAACTAAAAGACATAAATGACATTTTTTTATCTAATCAAAATGAAAGATATACAGTACTGAATGTCAGCTTATTTTGCTCAAGATAATGATTTATTAAGTCCACATATCCAGGGGTGCACATAAGTGGTATGCAGGTACGCATGCATGGTAAAAATAAACAATCTACACAAGAAAACATGGAGGGAAGCACTTTTGAGCACTTTTTCCAACATTTTTGAGGACCGGTTCACAGGGACACGTTTACTTACTGGAGTAGGATTTTTCTCCATCTCTGGTAAG
This sequence comes from Ancherythroculter nigrocauda, assembly GCA_036281575.1. Taxonomy (NCBI): domain Eukaryota; kingdom Metazoa; phylum Chordata; class Actinopteri; order Cypriniformes; family Xenocyprididae; genus Ancherythroculter; species Ancherythroculter nigrocauda. Next base: position 23,477,316 of record VTFQ01000005.1, read on the forward strand.
ATAGCAATCATGATGATAAGTGTGTTCTTTAATTATTAGGTGTGCAACAGATAGCAGTTAATCCGTGATCCGTACGGATAAGGTCCAACGGTTCGGCACGCATGTGATTCGCGGATTAACTGCTAAATGTAACCATCGTAGAGTGAAAGTTTATCATTTGGATGTGTCTCGCCAATTAACACATTCAAACAATTTTAAATGCGGAAGAAGAGGCGAGAATCGGGACTCGCGAGCTGTTACCTGTGCGCACAGCCTCACACCCCCGAGCGTGCGCACGCAGAGAGAGAGTGTCAGACAGCGCTCGAACACCGAATTAATTCCTCTTTTGCGTTTACTGCACTTGAACGGACACATACACACAAAATTATGTCAAAATACCTGCCTCGGCAAGTATTCTCTCAGTTATGTCGATAAGTGAACAGTTGAGAAAGAAACCAGATGTGTGTCAGTTATTTGGTCCGTGCTTTCCTTCTTAAAGTGACAGCAGCCTAATATTCTTGCTGTTGTCATTAATTTTAGTAAAATAAAATAAAAAACATTATCATCATCATCTACCGTGTTTGAGGGAAAAGAAGATGATGAGGACAGATGAATGAAGAAATGATGATGATGATCATACAAACAAGAAACTATGCTTCTAACCACAGGTTGAGAGCTGTTGTTCCAGTCACACAATTTTGGAATGCTGTTAGCGAATGTTCGTTGTACTATGGCTTTAGGAAACACTGACTATGCTGATAACAACGGAACTTGTGACCATAGTTGGCTAACAATGCTTTTTGGAAACCCACCCCAGGCCAGTAGTTGGCGATGTCACTTTGTAAAGTAACACTATAGACTGTACGCATAATACATCATCATTTTCACACATTTTTGTAGTTTACATGGAGACAATAATGGTATCATTTTCAAACACTTTTTTAGATGAAAATGATGTCGTGTAAATGGCCCCTAAAAGGGAATCAATTATTAAATTCAGAATCAACCCTGTAAATCTTTTCAATAAGCTTCCTTCTATGTGTCCTGGAGCGTGAGCGGTAATGTGATCACTTCCACCCGTCTTCACTTCGAGATGTGAACCACTTTTGCTCTGCATTAGAATGCTTTTGGTTGCTAGGTGACAGTGGCAACATTTTCTTTCTTTTTTTTTGCTTCAGTGATAAAAATTAATCTCTGTAGCACAATAAAGGGGGAAAGGATATGACATGAATAAGAACCATGAGAAGTTGAACTGAAATCAAATTAAGCCATACGCGATGGGCCTGCATTAACAAGGTTTATATTTGCAAATATGAAATAAATAAACAAACAATAATCCAAAATTGTCATTATGCAAATGTAGATGTCTTCAAAGGTGGTCACCATTAGAGACAAGGAAACAGATCATGGCTTCGAGGTTGGTATGTTTAATTCATTGAAAGCTTTTCAAATATCTATAAATGGTTCACAACATGTATTAAAAGCAGAACAGCTAAAATAAAAATCGAAATCCCCTGTAAATATATTAAAATCACTGTAACACACATCTTCAAGTGGCTTATCACTTTTATACCTTAAAAACTTACCATAATTTATCATAAATGTTCAATACATAGTTATTTTTTTTTTTTTTCAATAACCATGAAAATAAATAATTCTTACACAATGTAATATAGTTCATCAGTAACTGTAGGATGCTTTCTTTTTAAAACACCAAATCACTTATGAAAGTACAGTGAAGTCTATGTAATTCAGAAACAAAGCAGAGTATGCAATAAAGCACAAGCAACTTTACAGAAAGTATAAGAAGTTGATGTTAACAAGACAATGAAGATGAAAATGTTCAGCAGGCCTGGTAATGTACGAGAACAAAAAAGTAAATCTTGTCGACCCTTTAAATATTTTATGTTGGAAATCAGAAACGATTTCTAAAGTCAGGAGGAGGAGAAGGCATTCCCAAAACTAGAAACAATTGAGCGCTGTACTCTTTGACATACAAATGAGAAACTTCAAAGACTTCCTTCGAGAAACTGTCAGCTACACAAGCCATCTACTATTCCCTCATGTGTAAGCCACTCTCACGGAGAACTGCGTGAGCTCTGAGCTTAGCAGAAACGTACGTTTGGTTCTGGGTGCACAGAGAAACAGGGCCGGGTCTCTCTGAGGCTTTTAACCTAATTTCCGAGGATTCAGTAGAGGCCTCAGTTATCCTAAGATGTTATCATGTGTCTGAAGAGCAGAGAATTACAGTATCTAGAACAGCAATGCAGTCCGATAATTATAACAACAGAACTTTAATCGATTACATTTTGAATGCCATTTCCATAATGTAACTTACACATTAGCAGTAAGCATGCTAGCATTGTACAATATGACAAATGTCAAAGTAAAAACTAACGGGCAGAAATATTGGCAGTAACATTATGAAATGATTACATTTGACTGGATTATGAAAACTGGGCATTCTCTACCGAAATATGAGGCAGAGATAAATATGAAAATAATAAAAAAAAACAGACTTTTTCCTTTTATAAAGGAATGTATGTGTAGGCAACATTTATAACACACACACACACACACACACACACACACACACACAGTTTGTTTTGCTATCTTAGACCACGTTTACACTGTACGTTTTGGGATTGACAACCGCATTTACTTACAGGTGTGAGTCTCGAAATGTCCCGTTCACACAGCGTCTCGATCACTGTCTGTATAAATGTGCAACGAGAGTCAAGCCCGTATTCTCTTACTAGTAACCATAACAACAGTGACCAACATAAGATTAAAGATGGCGACGTCCATAAAACTGAAAAGTCTTATCACTTTTGACATGACAAGAGACTAATTGAACTGCAAGTTCATCCATCAAAACTTCATTAACCAACAGCAGCATATAAAAACGCGCTAGCCGGAGTCTTTCACCATTGTACTAGCGTGTCACGTCCTTTGCTGAATCGTAACAAAGCACTGTTTGCCAGAGGAGAACTGGCCCCCCGACTAAGCCTGGTTTCTCCCAAGGTTTTTTCTCCATTTTAACACTTGTCTGCCACCTGTTTGCCACCTGATGTCACCTTTTGGAGTTTGGGTTCCTTGCCACTGTCGCCTTTGGCTTGCTTAGTTGGGGACACTTGACATTTGACTTGACATTTGATATTCAAAAGTGCTTTGATCTGCCTGAGTTGACACTATTTTCTTTAAGAGCTGCTATGCAGCCAAAGTTATGTACCAGTTATCACTGTAAAGCTGCTTTGACACAATCTGCATTGTAAAAAGCGCTATATAAATAAAGGTGGCTTGACTTGACTTGACTTTGCACTCTCTCGCGCATTACACGGCACTTGAATTTGGAACATTTTCCCCCGGAAATCGTCACTTCCTGTTTGTTGCTGCTGCACTGTTTGAGTTAGAGCTCCGTTGAGTTGATTGCTAATTGTTTGTTTTTTCTCTTAAAATTAAATTTATAACCTATCATTTTCTCCTTTTACAGCGGGTGAACACATCCCCGACATTATTTTTTATTAAAAAAACACTCGGATTGCCTTGATATCGCTAGTTTTATCTGACTTCCTGAACATCCGCTACTAGCTTTAGCCCATTAGCAATAGCAGCGTGGTCACACTAGTGTTTGTACTCTTCTCACTCACAATATTATTGTTCATCTATTCTAATGGTGAATGTATCGGATGTGTCTCTACCTTTGAGTGCAGGTGAGGACATGTTCGAGCTGGATGCGGTGAATTGGAGCTGGAGGCCGTGGAACAACAGATTCAGACCATTCTTAAGAAGCAGGCCGAGCTACGGGAGTGGCAAACAGCGCTGGAAACTTCCCGGGCTGATCCAAATCCGCAGTAATTTTGAAGCATGATATTAACACTACTGCTTCCTCTACACCTGTTTTCCTGGTGCTCGCGTTCTCGATGTCGCTGTGCAGGTACCCGAGATCCTGAATGCTGACGAGAGCATCGGAGATGTTGTTCTGCACGCAGGGGTAAATGACACCAGGCTGCGGCAGACGGAGGTGCTGAAGCAGGACTTCAGGAGCCTGATCGAGACGGTACGAGCTACATCACCCGCGACAAGGATCATCTTGTCCAGACTCCTTCCGACGTACCGACGTGGACATGAAAGGTTCAGTAGATTATTTGCTCTAAATGAATGGTTAATGTCTTGGTGTATTGAACAGAAGCTGCTCTTTATAAATAATTGGAATCTTTTCTGGGAGCGACCTAGGCTCTTCCGTGCTGATGGCTTGCACCCCAGCAGAATCAGAGCTGATCTTCTATCAGAGAATATCTCCAAGACGCTATGCACCGTATGACTGGTAAGTCAAACCTCAAATCACAGTCTGTGTTCTGCCCACTTAATTGATAGAAATGTGAGTGTAGTGCAGTCTTTAGAAACTGTGTCTATTCCCCGAATAGTGAGGATTAACAATAAAAATATAGGATCTAGAAAAAATCTGATCATGATTTCTAAAGCTAGGGCTACTAAACATTAGATTGCTGACACCTAAGGTGGTTATTATAAATGAAATGATCACAGATAATAGTCTTGATGTAATCTTTCTTACTGAAACATGGCAACCAAATGATTATTTCGGTCTTAATGAATCTAGTCCACCTGGCTACTGTTATAAAAACAAATGCCATCTGATTGGCCATGGCGGTGGTGTTGCAACAATCTATACAGATATGCTTAATGTTACTCAGAAAACAAACTACAGGTTTAATTCATTTGAAGTTCTTGTGCTAAATGTTACACTCTCAGATATAAGTAAAAAGTCACTACTATCTCTTGCTTTGGCTACCGTGTTAGCCATTTTAGCCATTTTACCATTTTACTGTTTTACCATTTTAACATTTTAACATTCATGTCGACAATACAAATTATGCGTTAGGGGCTGCATTTACAGATTTACTAAACTCCTTTGGGGTCAAACAAAACGTCACTGGACCCACTCACCGTTTTTATCATACACTAGATTTAATTATATCACATGGAACCAATCCTACCGATATAGAAATTCTACCGCAAAGTGATGATGTCACAGATCACTACCTTGTAACATGCGTACTGCATACTGCTGATATTTGTCAAATTGTGCCGCGATATTGACTAGGTAGAACAATTATCCTGACAACTATACATAAATTCACAAATAACCTGCCTGATCTGTCTCAGCTGCTCATTGTACCTAAACACACAAATGAACTTGAGGAAATGACTAGCAATATGTGCACCATTTTCTCTAATACATTAGATACTGTTGCACCCATGAGATTAAAAAAGGTAAGAGAAAAAAATACTGCACAATACTGCACAATAGTACAACAGTATTACTCACACTATCAAGAGAGAAACTCGTAATCTAGAGCGCAAATGGAGATAAACTCTTCAGAGTTTGGAGGTCTTCAGAATTGCGTTGAAAGACAGCTCGTCCCATTATAGAAAGACTCTAAAAGCAGCCAGGGCCAAGCATCTCCGCAAACTCATAGAAAATAACCAAAACAATCCAAGGTTCTTGTTTAGTACAGTGGCTAGATTAACAAATAAACAGACATCACCAGAACAAAGTATTCCATTACAGCTTAGTAGCAATGACTTTATGAGTTGCGTTACTGAGAAATACAATTGTAAATGTACAACCTTTGACAACATTTTATGATTCAGCTTCAATTACTACCCATCAAGAACAGTTGCAGTGCTTTACAACTATAGGACAGGAAGAGCTAAATAAACTTATCACTGTGTCTAAACCATCAACATGTTTATTAGATCCAATACCCACTAAACTACTGAAAGAATTGTTACCTGTAGCAGAAGAGCCTCTTCTTAATATTATCAACTCGTCTTTATCTCTAGGTTATGTCCCAAGACCGTTCAAGCTAGCAGTTATTAAGCCTCTCATTAAGAAACCACAATTAGATCCAAATGTATTAGCAAATTACAAACCCATTTCAAATATATCTAAAATACTAGAAAATGTTGTGTCGGTCCAATTGTGCTCCTTCTTGCAAAAAAATGCTATCTATGAAAAATTTCAGTCAGGATTCAGATCTCATCATAGCACAGAAACTGCTCTCGTTAAAATTACAAATGACTTATTTCTAGCTTCTGACAAAGGCTGTATCTCAATACAGAATACAGAATATGTTATCCATTGCTGATGCAGAAAAGTTAGTTCATGCTTTCATGACGTCTAGACTAGATTACTGTAATGCATTATTAGCTGGTTGTCCTGCTTCCTCAATAAATAAGCTACAGTTAGTACAAAATGCAGCTGCTAGAGTTCTTACCAGGTCAAGAAAATATGATCATATATCACCAATTTTATCATCTCTACACTGGTTACTTATCAAGTTCCATATCGATTATAAAGTATTGCTACTGACCTATCAGGCCCTAAATGGTTTAGCTCCTGTGTACTTAACCAACCTTCTATTGCCCTACAATCCAATAGCAATGACCAATAGTACTGATTTATGACAGAAAATAAAAATGAAATGAAATATAATATATAGCCTAATATATGAAATATAATAAGACTTACAGTACATCCATCAAATATACAAAAGCAGTCATGTTGAGATGTGAAATCTGTGGCAGATGAACAGTTGTCTGCAGTAATATGTTCCTACTTGCAAAAAAATTGCAAATATTAAAGTACACATGAAATCTAAATTTACCTTATTTATTTTGTTAGCTCAAATTGCTAGGTTTGTGGTGAACAATTCATCCGTGCAAGTCAATCCACACACAAAAAATAGTTTGGCTTCGTAATATTTAATCAAAATCTGAAAATGCCCCTTCTCTAATGACATCAGTTTGACAGCTTGGGTTTAAAACGCTTAAACCACTCCTCTGCAACCGTTAGTCTGCTATGAGAGAGAGATGGAGAGGAGGAGCGCTAAAGTAAAACTCTGCCCTCTATTCAATATTCCGTTTCACTTGGAAATACGTCACAACACTGGAGATAAGTCATTTGCAACTTCCGGTTCACGCGGACTTTAACGATTTCTATATGGGTCATCTTTGACCAAGCAGCAACCTCCCCTAGTTTCCCTTGAGGCCAATACGGAAGTGACTTAAACTGCAATTCATCGACTGGCCGCTAGGGATAGGCTCCAAAAGAGAGCAGAATCTCAGTGAGTCCCATTTTAAAATGGCCAATTTTACAGCAGAAAAAAACATGTTTACAGGTTGGTACGAATTGTGGTTTTGGTCTATACTGCTAATGTTGGCCTTCATGACAACTCTGAGGGGGGTGAATTTTTTATATCTCATCCGTTTAAATTATATTAAGCCTTAAAGTTCTGCATAATTAAGGCCGTGGTCACTTGAGTGACAGGTGGATCGCGCTGCTGTCTGCGAGCCGTCATGTTACCTCAGCTACTTCCAGCCGCTGAATTTGGCATCTCTGCCGTGTTTGTGCTTTTTTTCTGGATTATTTTATACAATTATAAAATAATATGGTTTGCTGCGTTAATGGTGGAGACAGATGTGCGTCTGTGTAGATGTGCACGCATGTGGAAGGAAAGGATCGTCGTGGCATTGGCTAAAAGTTTTGTTCCTGAGATTTACTATGACTATGGGCAGTTTTAAACGCTGCTCAGAAGAAAAATGATGGAGAGCAGATCATTCAGAAGAAATGTGATGCAAACAATGGATAATATATTAATATTTCATGGATTTAATGCTTTTGTGGACAAAAAGTACTGTTTTTTTTTTTTTGTTTTTCAATGGACACTCATGGACATTTTACCCAAGTGCAACGGATTGGATTCATGTCGCGATCACTATTTCATTATAAAGGTATGAAGTCCCGTTTGATTTTTCGTGTTGTCATGTCTGACACAAATTTCAATTAAGTGGTGCTGGAGCAAATCGTAAAAAAGACGCCGTAGATTGACAGTAAACCTTTATAACTTTCTAATGATATAACTTATCTTTATTAACTAATAAAGATAAGTTATATCATTAGAATATTAATAATATTTTAGATAGTATCTCCTTCGCCTGCTAACATGATCACGTCGAGTTAGGCGGTGTGGTTTCAGTAACCATGGCACCTCAGTTCAACCACGTCCCGCCTTTGCCCATTTTCAGTTATCCGGGAGTGACGTGCTGTGACGCACAGCTAAGATGGCAGCAGCCTCATTTTCGCCTCAAATCTGCTCTTCAGAACTCTACGGGTGACGTCACGGACACTACATCCATTTTTTTTTACAGTCTATGTCTTTGACCCATGTGTGTAAAATTGATGTAGAGATACACAAACTTTGTTTGTTTATAAAGTAGGAAAGAAAAAATAAAGAATTATATGTAGAAAATCAAAAAGAAAATATTTAATTAATACCTGGAATAAAAATATGACAAAATACATTTCTTTCAAAGATTTAGCGAATAATCACTCTGCCATGATTGAAATAACATAGGAAATGAATACGGGTCGACCCATGTTGTTCATTAGAAGGGTAGTGATACAAAAATGATTTTTATTCAAAAAGTAAGAAAGAAAAAATGTAAATGAGGATTTGTGATGATCAAAAACAAGTTCATTGAGGAATACCTGGAATACTGAATGATGAAATTAATTTCTTGCAAAGATATAGAAAATACAATCTCAGTCATGTCATTTTTGACCCATGTTGTGCATCAAAGGGTTAAGAAAACCTCAGATGACCAACACATTTGAAGAGAAACTGCTAACAGTGATTGTAAATTAAGTTGCCTAAATTATTACTTTGTTAGCTAACTGCATGATTATATGTACATTTCTGAAACCACATACATTGGACAGTCACCTCCGATACCAGATTCTCTAAATTGTAATGTTGACATGCATTCTCTGTAAAGCTGCTTTGAAACGATATGTATTGTGAAAAGCGTTATACAAATAAATGTGAATTGAATTGAATTGAATTGAAAAATTGACTGGAGCCGCTCCGGTGGAGAACAGTGACTAGTGGATCTAACACATTAAGATGACCCACAGCTCATACCTCTGTCTCTGTAAGTTACCGAAAGCGAAACCACACACAAAACACCTTAGAAGAGCGTCTCTCTTGCACTATATGATCTGACAGACAATTAGTTGTCCAGTATGGTTCTGTTCATTCAGCGCAGATTTTCTGAGAATGCGGCTGTGAGTCCTGAAAATTTACGGGTGTGAGTTCGGTTACAGAATGCAGTTGTCACCGTAAATAACCGTACTGTGTGTGAACGTAACCGTATTAAGGACTCAAATACAGGACAGACAACCGTATTCTGCTGCTGTGTGAATGTGGCCTTAGTGAGGACATTCCATAGGCCTAATGGTTTTTATACAGTACAAACTGTACATTCTATCACTCTACACTACCCCAAAACCTACCCATCACAGAAAACATTCTGTATTTTTACATTTTTAATAAAACATTGTTTAGTATGTTTTTACATCTATTTTAAATATGAGGACCCATGAAATGTCCTCATATTTCATGTTTACGTCGTAATACCAGTGTAATAACCATGTCATTATACAAATTTGTGTCCTCATATATCACAAAAACACGCACACACATCACACACACACACACACGCACACACACAAATCAATCAAACAAACAGAACAAAAATTCCTCCACCTCACCTAGCTCCACCTGCCTAGTTCTGCAATGGGATTTGTGAATATCTATTTATGCAGCATATCTTACATGCTCACAGTCTGTTTATCCATTCTTGCTCTACAGCAGTAATAATCAACAGCAGTCATGTTTGAAATTCAGATTCTTGGAATTATCATGAAAATCTAGCGTAGCATTAGTTCTGGCAGGTCACGTCAGTCAAGCTTGCCTCAGGTGAATCATGTCAACCTATAGGAATACGATGCCTATCACAGCATTCATATATAAGCTCCTCAGTATTATCAGCAGCTATCGCATTTCTCAGGAGCTAATTACCCTCCTCCATCCCCAGCTCCTCCTCTCTCAGTCAGGATTTGGCCTTCTGATTCCCCTGAATCAGACTAATTCTTGAAATATGTGTACATGTTAAATTATTGACATTAATGATATCTGCATATGTTGGTTCTGTTCGGTTACCCTAAGGGGGGTTATTGCTGCTCTCCCTGCTCTTATCCATGCTAGGCTGCATGGATGCACAGGGAGTTCTTGCCTAGAACAGAACCATACCACCAATACAAACTCTATGCTATTATCAATCATATTTGACGATAGTGGTCCTGACAGAAATAGGAGAATGGAAGGGATGGATGGAAGCAGGCCCGGTTCTACGGGGGTGCTCAGACGCAAACAAGAGCACCCTTAGTTGACACTGTAATAATATATTGGAGAAACAGATTTGGCAAATGCTCCAGTGTATATTTGTGTTTGTGCTGTGATGAACGTAAAATGTATCTTTTTACAACATGTTTTTGCAGCGGTGAGCAATATAGCCAATCACTGACATAGTTGTTGATCTCTTGAACACAATGGCCAATCAGAGGTGTTTAAGTTAGCTCAACTTAAACACCGCTCAAAACGCCAGTTTTTATTCAGTGCTGAGCTATGCAGGCTCTCAAAACCTCTCATTACAAACAAAGTGTAGGCATGATGTAAATAAGGGATTTATTGTGCATTGTTGGCAGTTTCATCGATTAAAACAGAACTTTGTGAGATTGCGATGAACTGACAAAGCGACAGCGTTTTAGTGCATGTAAAAGGAGTACTTCTTGGTTCGCTTTCAAGGCTACAGCCTATATAATCCATTTAATAAAACTATTGTTTTTCATGCTGCTAAGAGGACCAAATTCCAATTGCATTCTGCAAAGTTTCAGAAGTGAATGCTGGATTCATATAAAATATGACAAGTTAAAATAATAACGCATTAAAGCAATGTAAAGGCAGACAAATAGATTAATAGAAAAATATTTGTAGCAAAATATTTTAGAAATATGTTTTTCTATTCCAATTATTGGTAAAAGTGATGAGTTGTAAATATCTCACTGTACACTGCTATGGTGGAGCCGTTACTTAGCCTACATCTGCACTTTACTAGAGCACCCTCAGTGATTCGATTCTTAAACCAGGATGGATGGATGGAAGAGGTTTTGTTGGATTCACCTATACACATTTATTCACCCGCAACAACAGTTGTTTTGCAATAGGTTCAGTGCTCTCGATGGTCATGCAAACATGCAGCATTTTTCACTCTGGTCTGGACTGAGACAAACCCCCTTCACAATCCACCTTCATTAGAGTACCACTTCACACGGCTCCAAGCCTCAGCTTTAAATAGAGAATTAGCCGCTGGATCGCTCTCTCTTTCTCACTCACGGCTCAGGACTCATTACCCACAGTCTCAGGCAGTGGGTGGCCTAAGTGTTAAAATGATTTATTTTTGTAATAAATACTCAGTCTCTCTCCGTCCTCCTGCGTGTTTATGCATTCCCCTGATGTAGCCAAACCAGACTAGAACACTTTTACTAAGGTGACTTTGATTCCAGGGGGTTGTTAATGTTTTAACAGTCTTATGTGGCTCTACTCACTTTCTTTTCCTATTACAGGCTGTTTTGTCGGTCTTAATATGCTTATTCTGTGTGTCTGTTTTCATGCAATGCAGATGAGATATGCTGACCGGGTTAAGGTACCATTTTTATGGGCAGTGGTTAATTCTTTCCCTTAAAGTATGAAACTGTGAGGGGAAAAAAATAGAACACTGTGGCGGGGGGAAGAGAATAAAATGACTGTCTGCGCTCCAGTCCAGTCAGTTTTATTTTGTTTTAATGGATTTTATAGTATCTCTCACTGCAATTCACAAATGCATGCAACAAAATACTTAAATATATTATCCAGCATCGTGCTCACAAAACACAAATACACACAGCCCATGTTATTTCTGTAATTTAATGCACAAATAAACACCAAGCTGTTTGCATTTGCACTCTGCATTGACATTTTGTGGAAAAAAAAAGGAAAATATGTAACTTTTGTTTTTCTACAACATTGTTTCACGAATATAAGTGGTTAAACGTAAAACACTCACAGTAATGATGGATGCCTGTGATCATCATGGGGAAGCCATGCAGTGGTTTTGTATTTTCCACAATGCAGACACACACTTGTGATCCACGTTAATTAGGGTGACCTTCTCATGGTGGAATATGGGACGGGTGAATTTCTCATATTTGTAATATGAGAAATTTTATTTCATTATAATGATTGTTATATATATATATATCCGGTTTTCACCCACCTGTTTACGTCCACTTAAGCCATAACCGACTGTATTTACATGAGATACTCTGGGGAGACATTTTACTTTCTGTACTTTGTGTGTTTTTCCTTCTTTTGCAGTATATTTGTCTCACTTGGTTGCTGCTTCACTGTGAGTGTTAAATAGCTTTTGGTGAAACCCATAATTTGTAACTTCAAAGCTTTGAACATGATATTTTGCCAGCACTTTGAAAGCTATACAGCCTTCATAGTGTATTAGTTAAATGTACACCATCCGATTAAATTCTGATACAAACAAACTACATTTATTCGAGCAAAACCTGATGTCATCTCAGTGGCACCAACCCATCCTAACTGTTTATGTCTCTATGCCCTTTCACGATCTATTTCCCTGTCTTACATTGTAGTGTGCACCAAGTGTGCGAGCAGAGAAAACACTTGTTGTGCTGACCTCTCTACCTTTGACCAAGGAGCCGTGAGATTAAAACAATTCTGCACAGCGGCCCTCCCTTTCTCACCGTCACGAACAGTCTTGCTCGCTCAACTTATTGGCCCTTGTGTCAGAAGAATTATAAATTCAGGTTATCCCTCAGAATTAAGTAGATAAGGGTCTGTGTCCAGAGCTTATCTTTAATTTATGCAGATACTCTCGGAATCCCACGTTAAGAGCTGGATTTGGCTCCAAAGTAGTCCAATTAGATGGTCTATTCGGCCTCATCATACTTATAATTCAAATTGTTTTGGCTGAGTGAGGTTTATGCAATACAGGTAATGATGAGCAGGAGAATCTATCAGCATTCGCCAATTGAGTGTGTTTAATATTTATGACGAGTCAAGATGTCTTTTCCAGCTGAATACAAATGCTTTTCTGAGTGTGCAAATCAGCTGAAAAATCTCAATTTCTGCCCCTAAAGTGTTTTTGTCATTCATGTTTTCTGATTTTTTCTCTCCTCTAGCAAGACCATTATGTAAACTAGATTGAAAAACAACATCAACAACACCAGCACAAAAACGAAGATATGAATCCACACTTCACTGGGTTAAATCGTATATTTTCAGATAAATGTTGCATGAGTTGGGTAAGAAATACCTGATTGACATGCCTGGCCTTTGCTTTCAGGAACCCTTGAGTGCTTTGCGGTTTGTTTTGTGCTCGCTCTTTTATAAATGAACCTGCTTACCTTGTCTCGCAAAAATCAGAGCGTTTATGTGCCCGTCCATCCATCCATCCATCCATCCATCCATCCATCTATCTGCTGGTCTCTGTTCAGGCTTGTAAAGGAAGGACAACACAGTGGGGAGAGTTATTTGATTGCCTGTCGGTTTGAAATATAAATATATACATATATATATACTGTAAATTCTCCCTCAGATCAAAGCGAGAAAGGCACATGCAACAAATAGAGACAAATATAACAAAATTGATTACAAATAATAAATATAGTCACAAAGACCAAAAATCAAGGGGAGAAAATGATTGATTCATGGTTTCCTGAATATCGTTTAATTTTAGCTTCCTTGGTCAAATGGTCGAGGACCATTATAGCGCCCCCTTTTTGGTGAAATGTAACAAAATTTGGTATGTCTCGTCTTTTTGTTAATGCATACTAAGTTGCATGATGATTGGCCATGGAGTTCAGAAGATACAGGTCCATTACTCAATATAGGACACAACCAAAAACAGGACACAACTGTTTGTTTGAAATTGAAATTTAGATCCTGGAATGATACATGGTGTGACACCTGAATCTTGTTGTTAAATGTCCAGGCAAAAACACAGAGTGGAAAAGAGGCGTGCTTCACTTATTGCATTGAACTAATGACAGGAGTTCTCTCATCTGTGAAATTACAGCTCTGATTTAACAGATCCATATAATAAACACAACAGTGAGGGAGGGACAAGATGATATATGTACACTAGCCCTGTTTAAGACTGTGGTTAACTAAATGTGTATGAGAGTATTTGTGTGTTTGTGTGTTTCTTCTACTACAGACATGTTTACAAAAAATAACATTTCTACTTTATTTTTCTTAAAATATGAAAAAAAAAAAAAAAAAAAAAAACATTGCAATATTTATTGAATTAAAATAATTAAATCAACAAATATATCCAATTTTTTCTGTAATTTCCACCCAAACAAACAAGAAAATCAGAGTAAATATCACTTCTGAACAGATTTTTTTATTATTATTTGCATAATTTCTAATCAAACCATAATTTCAAAGTACAGGGAAAAGTGTGAAAATATGATTTAATGTGTATTTAGCATGCAAATGCTAGCTATGAAAATAGCCTTAGACAAAGCAGTCATTATTGCAAGCATGTTTAAAGCTGCAGTCCATAAGTTTTGCCTCTTTCTCGCCATCTCTGTTTGAAACCTGCAATTGCAGTTATTTGCAGAATTATCATCTTTATGTGGGTTGTGCATCGGCATGACTCCTCAGCGTGGATGAATCTAATGTTTGCTGTCAGTCACCACATCGGTGTGGATACTGTACTTCGGAATCACAGATTCTACGTCTTGGAAGTATGACCAAAATAAGAATTTTCACAGAAAAAGTTACATGTCTGCCACTTTTGTTCTGACTGAGAAAAAAAAAGTAGAGATGCATCAATATATCAGCCAATAATCGGCTATCAGCCGAAAAATAGCCGATAGTCTGGGCCAATATATCCTGTCAATCAAAAGAGGGCAGGAAAATGCACTGAATTTGTGCTTTGTGTAAAGAAAATGCTAAGAAACCAGGGACTCCTCCTTTATGTAAACAGAAGTGACATAATGACGCAAAGATGAACGGCTGCATGCTTGAATTTCCCGCGGAAACCCACCAGTACCACCCGAATTAGAAAACATTAAGCTTACCTGTGAATCAGGCTAAGGAGATAGTTTTGGACACTGGCTGGTTATGTACTTGCGCAAAAATCGTTTTTAACCAAAAAAAGTTAAAGACTGCAGCTTTAAAATGTAATTTCCACTAGAGAATGAATGATTATTTGAGATGCTGGAAAAGTTGTTTATGATGCATGAATATCCACTGTTTGACATTGCTACTAGACAAACACACTAGTGACTTTTAAGAGTATTTTAAGGGAATTTAATCCCTAAAAGTACCACCCATAAGAAACATCTGTACACCCTGTGTCTGCTTGTCTAACAGTATAAAACTTGATGTCAGTAAAAACCTTCATGATGAATTCAACAGACATGTGACAGTCATAATCAATATACCTCATCAATAGTCAATAATAATAATAATAATAATAATCAATAGTCAGTCATAATCAATATACCTCATTCACTCTCGTGCCCTCTTTTGAATCTGATCTCATTCGCTCTCACAAAGATTTGAACTTGTGTCTTGCATTTCAATATCTTCCACCCCTAACCCTTCTGCACAGTTCCAGATGTGTGGCAAAATATGGATGAGATGAGGTACATGGGAACATGCTGGAACATGCATCCAGATCCTCATTTATGGAACATGTCCTAGATATGCAGCTGAGAATCAAAATAAATCAACACTCAAACTATGTGATTATTCTTTTAATGCAATTCTGGGAATAACGTGTGTATAAAGGGAACTCAGAACAGCCATTTCAAAAATACTGATAGATATATGTGCTGATGTTCTACCTCAAATGAAAGGAAAGGCTCACAAAAAGATGTAAATCTTTAGCTTGAATTCGCCTGATATAGTCTCTGTCCTCAGCATGGATTCAGCACCCATGTGTTCGACACTACAGGGTCACAAACGGCACCAAAATAAACCTGTGTGGCTGAAATATAGAGGTGGACTATATAGTAGTCATGGAGAAAGACTGAGGGAGCTAATCAACCTCAGCTGCAATGTACAAAGCATTAAAGTCTTCACAATGACCTCCACCTGGACTTTGACCTTAAAGTGGAATACAGAAAACTGGCTCAGGTGCCACACAACACAGCTACACAATACAACATAAAATACATGGTGAGAAACTCCTGTATAAAGTCCCTACAACAACCTCTGACCCAAATGGACCGAACATCACCAAGGACTTTAACAAATTGTAACTTGTTCTCTATAGAGTCTTTGTTTGCCATATTCGTCATATATATTTATATGACAGCAGCTAATGAACTTAATTACGCAGCTTTAATGATATACAAATTGAGTACATGGCAACTTGTCATTCATAATCTGTATGATTTTCTTTCTTCAGTGGAACACTGCATAAATTGCGGAATATCCGTAATGTTCATTTTCATAAGGGAGACTGTTGAGCTCCAAAAATAACATAAAACCTTTAAAAAGATACAAAAATGCCCAAATACTATTATTCACCTGACAAATGTCACCCTCTACCACAGTGCTTAAATCTTATTCAAATAAAATGAAACATGTAAAGATGTTTGATGGTTTGATGTTTTTTTTTTAATAATTTATTTTTGTTTTCCATCAATTTTAGATCATTTTTAAAAGTAATTTTGTCATGTGCTATTTTATTAGCTTTTGTTTTACATATTTTTAAGTAGCTTTATTTTTATTTCAGTTTTAGTAAGTTTAGTACTTTAATTTCAGACATTTTAATAGTTTTAGTTAACAATACCATATCAATCACGACATGGAATGCTGGTCTGGTAATCATACAAAGCTATCGTCTGTACAACTTTTAAGGTACTTTTATGTCATTGTTGGACATAAATTATGAAAAAAAAAAAAAAAAGAGCATCTTGCATATTCTACAGAATTTCTCCTGATGTTCCATTAAAGAAAAAAGTTCATTTTTGGTTGACCTATCCTTTAAAGTTATATGCACAGTCTCTGTGTAGTGAACAGTTGCACACGAGCCAATAAGGCCGATAGTTCATGGATCACTTTTGGTTGCCTTGAGCGTCAGTTACCAGCTCTGATCTTTAACCGCTGGGCTACAACACCACAGATAAATAAATCCTATTCCTTCACACTTTCATTAAGAGCACTTTGTCTTCAATCCTGTACAGCTATACAAGTTTGTAGTTCAGCCAATGGCAGAGAGCTGTTTGGTAGTGAGTGATGACCTAGGAGATGTAGAGGGACAGAAGGTCATTCATCCCATGGAGGGTGGACTCACCCCCCCCACCCCCACCCCTTTTTTTTTTTTTTTTTTTTTGGGTTGCTTATACTTGTTGCTTATTTCTTGAGTGACAGGAAGCTTCTATTTCAGTATCCCTCGGGTCATGGGCAAATTTAAACAATAAAACTCTCAAAACAGTCTGGTTTTGTGTGTGTTTGGTGAGGGCAAAGAGACCTTGGAAGAGGGAGAAAGTGTGTGTGTGTGTGATAGACAGATATATATCAAAGTTAATGAAAAAGTACACTACTGCAGAGCTCCCTCTGCTTACCTAGGCTGAATCACACAGCTCAAACGTTGATACCCACAACACATTATTGGTTTATGAGCGTGAGCTGTCCATCAAGGCTTTGGCAGATACAGTACTAAAGAAATGAAGGAAATAACCAGTTTGGTCATGCCTAATTTCACACTGTTTCCAAGCTCTGGCTGGCCTGAAGCTCAACGCCTGCTTGCTCACAATACACAGCCATATCCTGACATCAAATGGAAAAACTACAGAGGAAAAATTTCCAAAACAAGAGAAATGAAGTCTGACATTACAATGATAAAATATTCCTGAATGTTATTTAAAACAATAAAAACAAAGATCAACATCCTAAATATGTAATATGTAAAATTTTAAATATGTAAAATTTATAATTTAAATATGCATTTTATTATTATTTTTTTTAATTTATGTTATAAAATATGTACAAATGTATTTAAAAATTATTATTAAAACTTATAATTATCTTTAATTATAATATATATAATTTATAAAGTTATAAATATATAATATTTATAAAAAAATATTTAAAAATATTTTTGTATTTTATTATTGTATTTTATTGTATTTTAGGTAAAGTTAAATACAACTAAGTTTAAAATAATAAAGTTTAAAGCAAGATTGTTTTAAGGGTCATATTGTGGGCTGCAAAAGATTTGCTATAATTAGAGCAAATAATATATATATATATATATATATATATATATATATATATATATATATATATATATATATATATATATATATATATATATACCTTCTGATTAACTTTGCATAATGCCAGGGAACAGATTAGACAAACAATAACAAAAATTTGAAAATCATTTACTCACTGTCTATTGTATATATAGCTACTGGTAACCATCCCACTTTATCCACCAACTCACAGCACTGGACACACTTTAGGACAAGTATGTTAGCTTGAACTGGCTAATGAGTAGCATAATTCATCACTTGGATGTCTATATAGTGACATGCTTCAAACATAACTCACGCACATTACACATTGATGGTCACCAGCCCAGAGGGGAGGCCGGTTAAGGAGCTGCTGTCACAGATTCAGAAATAGAACTGAGAACTTTTCCAAGATATAAAGGCTTTAGCTTTTACATTGTATAATGGCATTGTTTTTCTTTCAGCAGAGGTGAATACATTCAAAATGTCTTGTTTCAGAATTTTCCTGCCCTACAGCATTAAATCAAATTCATTATATTTATATGAATGCGTCGACCATATATTCTATCCAAAGCTACTGACAGCACATTTACATTGGCATTGGTACGTGACTTTGGCGTTGCTAACGGCTTTCTCATCAGTTGAGCTACAGGAACATATTAGGTATTATTTGAACCAAATTACTTCTTAGCTTAAAAGTCGATTGTGTCAATTAATTCATAGGTAGAGAGTACATTGCTGCAAAATTCAATCACCTATTTGATTTTGAGGTCTGCTTTGGTTTCCATGGAGGTATTGACTGTCTGCCAAAGTTCTTAGTGAAGGCTTTCACAAACTGAAAACTTATAAATCTGAGGGTTGAAAATTAAATGCGACGGAATATTTTGACCCGGCTTGAACAAGATTAAATTTAATAGTCACTTTATTAAGAAAGGGAAAGTTAGTTAGAGCAGTGAACTACCACTGGCCAAATTAGAAGGGACATTTCGACCTCTCTCAGGGCATTAGTGCCTTTGTAGACAAGGTTTTTATTTTTATTTTATTTTAGGCAGCTGCAAATACCAATAGATGCTATTTACACTAAGTGAAAATAGTGATAGATTCTATTTATACCATGTAATTGTCACAGTTATGTTCAGTTTGTTTTAGTTTTCATGGACATTCAGTTTGTTTTCATTAGTCACATGTCTTCCTTCGTTCAGTTTTCCCGCCACCTTTTAGTTGTCATGGTAATTAATTTAATCATCACAGGTGTTCATTATTAGTTCCCTCGTTTACCATGTATTTAAAGGGATAGTTCACCCAAAAATGAACATTTTTTTATCTGCTTACCCCCAGCGCATCCAAGATGTAGGTGACTTTGTTTCTTCAGTAGAACACAAATGATAATTTTTAACTCCAACCGTTGCGGTCTGTCAGTCTTATAATGCATGTAAGGGGGAACTTTGTCTATAAGGGTAAATAAAACTTGCATAGACAAATCCAAATTAAACCCTGTGGCTTGTGACAAAACACTGATGTCCTAAGACACGGAACAATCGGTTTGTGCAAGAAACCAAACAGTATTTATATAATTTTTTACCTCTAAAACACCACTATGTCCAACTGCGTTCAGCATTCGCTTAGTGCAGGGGTAGGCAAGTTCGGTCCTAGAGAGCCGCTGTCCTGCAGAGTTTAGCTCCAACCCTGAAAAAAAACCTTCAGCTGCCTATATCATTGGTAATCCTGAAGAGCTTGATTTATTTTGTTCAGGTGTGTTTAAGGTTGGAGCTAAACTCAGCAGGACAGCGGCTCTCTAGGACCGAACTTGCCTACCCCTGGCTTAGTGAGTTCTGATCACGCTCTGACAACTGGAAGTGATGTCTCGTGCTTATACTTCAATGAGTGCGAGACATCACTTCCGTTGTCAGATCGCGATCAGACCTCACTAACCGAATGCTGAACTCAGTTGGACATAGTGCTGTTTTAGAGGTAAAAAATAATATAAATACTGTTCGGTTTCTCACACAAACCGATCATTTCGTGTCTTAGGACATCAGTGTGTTGTCACAAGCCACAGGGTTTAATTTGGATTTGTCTATGCAAGTTTTATTTACTCTTATAGGCGAAGTTCCCACTTACATGCATTATAAGACTGACAGACCGCAACGGTTGGAGTTAAAGGGATAGTTCACCCAAAAATGAAAATTTGATGTTTATCTGCTTACCCCCAGTGCATCCAAGATGTAGGTGACATTTTTTCTTCAGTCGATCACAAATGATGATTTTTAACTGCAACCGCTGCCCTCTGTCATTCAAATAATTGCAGTAGATGGGAACTTCATCTATAAGAGTGAATAAACCTTGCTTAGACAAATCCAAATGAAACCCTGCGGCTCGTGACAACACATTAATGTCCTAAGACACGAAACGATCGGTTTGTGTGAGAAACCGAACAGTATTTATATCATTTTTTACCTCTAATACACCACTATGTCCAACTCCGTTCAGCTTCCGGTGAGTGAGGTCAGATCGCGCTCTGACAACGGAAGTGATGTCTCGCGCTCATTGAAGTATATGGGCGAGACATCACTTCCGTCATCACAACGCGTTTTTTGACCTCACTAGCAGGAAGCTGAACGGAGTTGGACATAGTGGTGTATTAGAGGTAAAAAATGATATAAATACTGTTCGGTTTCTCACACAAACCGATCGTTTCGTGTCTTAGGACATTAATGTGTTGTCACGAGCCGCAGGGTTTCATTTGGATTTGTCTAAGCAAGGTTTATTCACTCTTATAGATGAAGTTCCCATCTACTGCAATTATTTGAATGACAGAGGGCAGCGGTTGCAGTTAAAAATCATCATTTGTGATCGACTGAAGAAAAAATGTCACCTACATCTTGGATGCACTGGGGGTAAGCTGATAAACATCAAATTTTCATTTTTGGGTGAACTATCCCTTTAAAAATCATCATTTGTGTTCTACTGAAGAAACAAAGTTACCTACATCTTGGATGCCCTGGGGGTAAGTAGATAAACATCAAATTTTCATTTTTGGGTGAACTATCCCTTTAAGTTGCTCCCTTTGCACTCTTCAGTTGTCTAGTATTGCTTGTGTTGAATTACATTGTTACGCTTTTGGATTGTCTTTGAGTCGTTTAAATAAACCTTGTTAGATTTTTGTATTCATCTTCATCTTCATTGGAGCAACCTGTGACAGAATACCAGACCAAAAAATGAGAAGAAAAGCAAGCAACATTGCCCCAATGAGGGGCAACAAACTATTTTTGGATGGAGGAACAGTTTTTGTTTTTCAGAGTGGCAGAGACTTGGAGCTGTACGTGGAGGAGTTCCTTGACATCTGCGATGATGTCTGTCTAATGGAGGGATTTCGGTGTGGTCTGGACGAAGATCTCCGCTTCGTCATGCCCCGCGGAGATCCCTGCTGGACCCTAGTGAGCTACATCAACTTTGTGCTGTGGACGAACAGATCCACGTTTACAGTGGGTGAAGCGGAGGATTCTAGCAGCCTCGTCTAGCCACACCCCACAGATGTCTCGCAAGCTGACCCAGAGCACATCCCACCGACACCCCGCACCACGGCTTCCACCCGCCACTAGCACGGAGCCTGTGATGACAATGGCCACTAAAGCCCCGGAGCCAAAGTTCCCATGTGAGTCTGACCAGGGGTGTGAGCCAGCATCAGCAGTCCCAGTGGGAATTTTGGTGGAGATTGACACTAGGGAGGACTGGCTAACTGACTGGAAAACAGAACTACTGCTTCCCACCCTGCCCCACCCTAATCTTGTTATCTGTCCCTCATCATCGCTGGTTACACTCAGCAATGTATTATTGGACTGTTTAAATCAGGAAAGTGAACTGTTATCAGTGGTTTCACCCAACCTTCCTCTCTCACATCTACCATCTAGCACTGCCAGTCCTCCAGCCCTGCCACAGCTGTCCTCCTGCAGCCCCTCATCTTCCCCTGTGTTACCTGACAGTAAGGTGAAGTCTCAGTGTCTGCACTCACCAGCATCACCAGATCAAGTGAATACTGTGGCTAAGCCTTCGTCCTCTGATTCTCTCATACCACCTCGGCCTGTCGACCTGTTGGCTTCACCTTGTCTCCTAACACCCTCAGCTTCACCAGAGACCCTCAACCATGAAACTACACAAGGCTCCCTTGTCCCGTCAGCTCCCCCTTGGTCAGTTGTCACCCTTGCACCACGGACTTGCGAGCCTCCCGCTGCGCTTCGGCTCTCCACCCCTACAACTGCAGTGGGATCCTCCTTTCCCCCGGACTTGCCTACGTCCGCGGTTGCACCGGCTCTGCTTCAGGTCTCAGGGGATCTGATGTCACCTCAGGCGTTCGTCACCGTGGCTCTGCCTAGGCCTCCTATTCCAGCGGCATCACTCGATCCCATCAGCTCTCCGTCATCGCCTTGGGATCCCCTGAGATTGGCTCCGTCTCCATCGGTCGTCCCGTGGATGTTGTTGACCATGCCTACTCCTTGGCTCCTTCCACCATCACCGTGCTCTGGGTCGATAGCATCTGGCTGCTCCTTCCATCATTGCCCCCATGGATGCTCCCTCCATCAGTTCCTCTGTGGAGTCTCTACCTGTCTGCCTGCCTGTTTCTGCCAGCCCCCGCCTGCTCCTTCTTCCCAGCCCTTCTCCGGCTCCTCGCCCACCTCCAAAACCCTCACCCTCCCTCCCTCACTCATTTGTTTATTTTATTTTTGTTACGGTGCAAGGTCATGCATACTTAGAGGGGGCGTTATGTCATAGTTATGTTCAGTTTGTTTTAGTTTTCATTGATATTCAGTTTGTTTTCATTAGTCACATGTCTTCCTTTGATCAGTTTTCCTGCCACCTTTTAGTTGTCATGGTAATTAATTTGATCATCACAGGTGTTCATTATTAGTTCCCTCATCTACCATGTATTTAAGTTGCTTCCTTTGCACTCTTCAGTTGTCTGGTATTGCTTGTGTTGAATCACACTGTTACGCTTTTGGATTATCTTTGAGTCTTTTAAATAAACCTTGTTAGATTTTTGTATTCATCTTCATTGGAGCAACCCATGATAGTAATAGTATCATTTCTTTGCAATAAGAGTAATTAGATGCTATCTATACTTTATAGTGGCAGATACTATATGGGCTTTGGTATTTTTGTACATTAACAGGATGCAATAATATGATAGAGTGTAAATTATTATATTTATTAAAATTATTAAATGGATGCTGCCTTATTGGGAGAATAAAAACCCTCCTTACACCTTCCCCTATCCCTACCCAATAAACACTTTTAATATTATTAAACACTCATTTGCAGTTTATTTCCACTTTTAGAACATTATTTTCATTTTTATTGAAAATAAATGTGAGCTCGGCAAAAGGCGGAATTCGAACCTGCGTCAATCTCATTAAAAGCCAGGTCTGCGAGTCTTGCTTGCTGCTGCAGCACCACTGAAGATGTTAAATGGCACAGGCATTGGTGGGTGGAGCTAATGTAAATAGTGTTGCCAACAAGGGACGCTATTTGCACTTAGTGTAAATAGACACTCCGTTAATGTTAAGCCTTTTTCTGATGTTGAAGGTACAATTAGTATGTTTCGCAGTCTGTGAAAGCAATTCATAAACAGCTTGTGGAAGTAAATGACATTTTAGTATTAATCCAGTCTTATGTCCCTGGGGCATATTCTTCGTACGTTGCTTAAAACATCCGAGATCAAACGAGACATCCAAGATAATATCATTGTGCTCATCATGATCCGGCTAATTAGGTTCCTCGAACACACCTGCAGCTTATGATTAGTATAGCTGGATTGAGTTATCTGATTTAATTGCGCGTTCATGCGCTGGCTTAAAAGGGGATATGTATCGATAGTAGAAACACTGATCAGCAACACTGTGATTGGCTGCTCACCATGGCCAAAGAGTGCACTCAGTTTTTCACCACAGCAGAGCAAGAGTTATTGCTAGAAGGATATGCTGAATTTGAAACCTTAATTAAAATGCCAGGGAACACCTCAAAGTGTGCAAAAGCCAGGAAAGAGGGCTGGCAAAAAGTAGCAGACAAATTAAATGCGTAAGTGCTCCATGTTATGGTTCTATCACTTATAACAGTATATATTGTTGTATTTTTAATCATTTCATAATTGCTTAATGTCAGAGCCACCTCAGGACCCACAATAACATGGGAACAAGTAAAAGTCAAGTACAAGAACATTCAGTTTAGTGTGTTTTACCAAAAAATGTTCAATGATGTGTTTGTCTGTTTATAACAGCAACCAAGAAAAAGGCGGAGCAGAAAAAAAACAGGTGGTGGTCCTGCACCCCACATTATACTCCGGCAGAAGAGTTGGCCCTTGGGTTGAATGTGAACCGACCCATTGTGGAGGGCAACCCTGGGGGCACCTCTTCCTTAGACCAAAATCCAGGGACCAGTAACAGCAACACCTTCATTACTGGTAAAAGAATTTTAAATGTATCTTGCTACACTGTAAATACTTTGTTGCTGCATTAAATTAAGTGTGCCTATAATCCAAATGGCTGGTACTGTCATTTCATCTGATTAAATATTGAGTAGTGATGAATTGCTTTGACTTGTGAAGTTGAAAACTGCATAACCTAATTCAAAAAATTGTTGCTATGTTACTGATCAATTTTTTTTCCTAGTTTAGTTCATTGTAATGCCATTGTGTTCTCCTCTTTTTTGCAGTTTTACATAATACGCCAACACTTTTACCTGTTCCCAACAAAGTGGTGGCTGAAATATGTGCAGTAAGTGGACTTTTTCTAACTTTCCATCAAAAGTAAAGAAAGTGCAACACTTTGGAATACCCATTTGTTTCTTTTGCACAGGACAGTGAATTTGAGAAACCCCCTCAAATGACTGTCCTTTGGAGGAAGTACTTGTAAGTGCATATTATTTCTGACTACAATCTGACTTGCAGGAGGAAAGGCCAGACAGGCCTACTGCACAAAGTGCTAAAAAGGTGGGCAGTGTAGTACTTGTAATACTTCCTTTTTATTTCTGTTGCATGAGGCTTGTGTTGATTTGTTTTTGGTTTGGTTTTGATAATTATTTGTATCCAAAAATGGCACAGGGTGATATCCGTAATCTATATAAACAGCATCTAAAACAGAAAATACAGTATTTTAATCTGAAACGCCAAAAATTAAGGGGAGAAATAGAACTTGACACTTTAAAGAAGAGAAAACTGGAACTAGAAATTTAGTTGCTTCAAAGGGAACTTCAGAGTAAGTGCTAATACATTATTTCACACAGAGGACTATTGCTGACCATGGATAACAATA
Organism: Ancherythroculter nigrocauda; assembly: GCA_036281575.1. NCBI lineage: Eukaryota > Metazoa > Chordata > Actinopteri > Cypriniformes > Xenocyprididae > Ancherythroculter > Ancherythroculter nigrocauda. The sequence goes on from VTFQ01000005.1 coordinate 23,502,855, forward strand.
TATCTTATTGCAGGCAAAAGATGACCATCAATGGCTTCTATTGACATAATCATTGAAATAAAACTCAAGGAAGTAAGCATGTTGTCTTGTCTTTTATTAATTTTAATGAAGGCTTTTGTGTGTAAAGAAAAAATCAAATCAAATATGGTGTTCCACAATTCTGTCCCACAATTCAGCTCTGCCACTAGGGTGGTCCAAGTGCACTGGCTGGAGATCATCATCAGGCTGCACCTCCACCACAGGGGTCCTCTCCTTTCTGATGGCGGCAATATTGTGGAGTACTGCACATGCAACAATAATGTCACAGGCCCTGTCAGGTGCAACCCTCAGACCCTTCAGACACTGAAATCTTTCCTTTAGTTGCCCAAAGGTCATTTCAATGTGTGCCCTTGTCCTGGCTAGAGCTGCATTGAAACGGGTTTGTAGTCTGGGGTTTGGGTCAGGGAACGGCGTCATAAAATACTGCCTGCAGGCATAGCCCCTGTCATCAAACAGGATCCTGTCGTAAGCACCTGGAAAAATGCAGTTTTGTTAGACTCTGAATGAATTTATGTAATACAGTGAGCTTGATATTAAATTGTTCCTTACCACGTTCAAATAATGTGCATAAATGTGACTCTCTGAAAATCCTAGAGTCATGCACAGAACCAGGCCATTTTGCTTCCACATTTGTGATGTGGAACATGGAGTCACACACCATCTAAGATATTTTTAATCAGTCAACTGCATACTTTTTGATTACATTACTTTTGTTATTATTTAATATATTAGTGGTGTGGAATAAGAATCGTAATAGTAATTTACTTGCACATATACACTGTGAAATCCCTTTCGGTTCACAAAATCCCCTTCATTGGGGCCTGGTGGGGCCTTGATGGGGACATTTGTGCAGTCTATGGCACCAATCACATTAGGGAAGCCTGATGAAGAAATACTGTAAGTCCTACTTTTTGGCATGATCATGGTTGCATGATCTTCATTAACAATTATAATGTACCTGCAATGGCAAAACATTTCTGCTTCACAACCTGTGGTCTTAAGTGGCTTGGAAATACCACAAAACCCCCTAAAAACTGCTTGAGTGCCAGATAAACTTTGCGAATGGCATGACAGACAGCACTTTTCACCAAGTTTTCCGCATCACCAATAGTGTAAAGGAAAGTGCCACTCGCAAAGAATCTCAAAGAAATACAAACAGTTTGTGCCGTTGTTTAAGCCCGACTCCGACGAGTCGAACATTTCACGTGTGGTTCCAACAAATTAACGATGTATATGACACCCTCACGAGAAAAAACAATATCTCTCAATAAGTACATTGTCGTGATACGCTAAAGGATCCTGTCTATCTCGCAAAACGCGTAAAAACTGACAAGCCATGGCTGTGAAAGACTTCCCGTATCACCTCCGCTTATAAAGCCGGGATCTAATCCTGTTAACATGAAATAAGCCTGCTCGCAAGCAGGTTCAAGCTTGTGCACCTGTTGCTATGACAGCAAGTCCAGGATGAGCTTCGAAGAACCAAATAATCCAAGATCATGGCAAATCGGCAACAATCAAATCCAGCTAAGTGAGTTAGCGACGTACGAAGAATATGCCCCTGACCTAAAGTTAATTTAATCTCTTGTTTAATTGTTTCAGCAAAGGAAACAAACCTCTAAAACTGGGTTACACAAAAACATATGCATTAAATCATACTAGATCTATAGCCTTCTGCCTTCTGTAAACCTTACCCAATATTCAAATGTTTGACATCTTTGAATTTTTTTTTTTTTTTCAGGGTCTCTGATTCTCACCAAGGCTGCATTTATTTGACCAAAAATACGATAAAAACCGTAATAATTTGATATATTATTATAAATTAAAACATCTCAGGTTACGACTGTAACCATAGTTCCCTGAGAAGTGAACGAGATGCTGTGTCGATGATGCTTTGGGAACGCCTCTGTGTCAGGAAAGCATAAAAGCGCATCCGGAAGTATGGCAGGGAGATGCAGCGTCTCGTTCTCTTCTCAAAGTACTATGGTTACAGTTGATGCCACTTTGGGAACAATAATGCCTGAATGCCATGTTTAAAAGCGCCTGTCTGTGTGAATACTGAGAGCACAACTAAGACATGAACACCTGTGAACCACAAACCATATCCTGTAGGGATTCCTCCTTATATAATAAGGCTTTATAAGCTGCCATACTCCTGTCCTGGCCTAAAACCACCACACAGGAAACATGTCACCAACGGGTTTCTCCCCAGGGATATACTACCCAAAGGGACATGGTAGGCAGCTAAGGCTGCGACGTATACCTTCAGTGTGAAATGGGACAACCCTTTGGAAAAATAAAACAGCACTAACTCCAGCACTGTACCAATGGGGCATCAACTGGGTCCCACAGTCGAGATCTGCACCATGAAGTGAAACACATCAATGCACACCGTTTCCTCATGGAGGGTGCTCTGGAGTGAAGTATGGTCTCCACAACCTTGGTTGAGAGACCAACGTCTATGAATTGGGCCCCCTCAGAAGCCAAACCCACAGGTTCCATATCTCTGGGCAGGGGTAAAGTGCCACGCCTCTCACTGAAGACAGAAGGACCCTCCTGACCAGAATCTCCAAGGGAGAGCTATCAAGGAGGGACACCATGTCCAAGAACCATATTCGGCTTGGCCAGTACAGCGCTACTAGCAGGAGACTTATTCCTTACCAGCGGACCTTCTCCAGAACTCCAGGGAGGAGAGCAATCGGGAGAAAAGCATACATATGTAGCCTCTGCCATGTCTGCACCATAGCGTCCAGCCCCAGGGGGGCTAGGTGTGCGAAGGAGAACCAAAGTGGACAGTGCGTCGTATCCTAAGACGTGAGATCTAATTCTGCTTGGCCATAACTGCCCATATAATCTCCACCACTACCGGGTGAAGTCTCCATTCCCCTGGCCTCAGCCCCTGTCTCGACAGGATATCCTAATTTTTGGTGCCCTGGGATGTAAACTGCTCTCAGGGAGAGCATCTTCCCTTGGGACCACAAGAGGACCTGTTGTGCCAGTTTGCATAGTGGACGCGAACATAGACCCCCTGGTGATTTATTTAATAGACCACCGATGTGTTGTCTGAGCGGACAAGCATATGATGGCCTCTTAGGTCTGGGAGGAAGTGCTTTAAAGCCATGAAAACCACCATCATCTCCAGGCAATTTATGTGCCAAGAAAGATGATGACTCCTCCACAGACCTTGAGCTGAGCGGCCTTCTATTACCTCTCCCCAGCCTGTGAGAGAGGCGTCTGTCGTGAGAGTAATTCGATGACAATGAGCTCCTAATACAGGACCCTAGGACAGGAACCAACATTTTCTCCATATAATCAAGGCACGGAGACACCGCAGCGTGAACTTAATCATACGAAGTGGGTTCCCCCTCAGGGAAAACCCTTTGGTCCTGAGCCACCACTGCCAGGGTACCTGCACTGCCATGTACAGCAGGCCAAAAGGTATCATGTTGGATGCAACTGCCGTCAGGCCCAACAGTCTCTGAAACTGTTTCACAGTGAGTGACTGGCCTAGCTTTATCTTGTTTATGGCTGTGAGAATCAAATCGATATGAGAAGGAGATAGACATGCCTGCATCGTCATTAAGTCCCCCACCACGCCTAGAAAAGTGGTTATCTGTGCTGGAGAAGCACATTTCTTTTGGCATTCAGCCTTAACCCCAACTCTTTCATATTGGCGAGGACGACATCTCGATGCAGAACTACCATCTGTTCAGATTGTAATCGTGGATGCCCCGGAGTTGCAGCGGAGCCAGTGCTGCATCCATGCATTTCGTGGAAAAGTGCAGGGTGATAGAGCTAGACCGAAGGGAAGAATGCAATATTGTTACGCTTCGTCCCTGAAAGCGAATCTCAGGAACTTCCCTGTGGAAGGATGGATATGTGGAAATCTGAGTCCTGAGATATACGGTGACAAATCAGTCCTCGGATATGATTCGAGTCACAATCTGCCTGAGTGATTTAGATAGTGTAGATTTAAGATGGGACGCTTAGCTATTGGACTCAATCTATGCGTTGCCTCAGCAAGCACGAGATCATGTCCCGATCATGCATATCTTGTACACATTGGGAATTTTATGAATGAACAGAGCCTGCCCCTTTATATATATGTGACCCGTCACGGAAACCAGGGACACAAGTCGGCAGCACAACTCTTGAGCAAAATGAGAAAGAAGCATTTTTTTTCAAAATTGGTGATTTTCGTTTTTTTGCAGAATCTTTTAGTTGGGATCATGAAGAAGCCTTTCCGTGTTTGAGATAGCAGTATTGGTATATTTAAAAGCGTACATTTTGAGGTTGAAATCAGCTTGTTTTTCGGAGATTCTAGCACGCAGTTAGGGCGTGTCATTGTCTGTGTGTATTTCCATACTGGGAAGCGTGGCTACTTACTATGCAGCGCTCTGGCCGGCTCTAGCTGATATCAAAATTCAATGAATGTTTTGAAGTACTTCTTCGACAAGCCGGATGCTTATGAACAAGCGCTCACTGATTCTGAAGATGATCTGAGTGACGATGAAAGCGGCATAATAAGACATTACCTCTCTGGAGTCGGGTAACGCGCCGGCGCATTTTGCAGGATTTTTTTCACATTGCAGCAAAACAGACTTAAAATACTCCGTCATTTTTTGTCATAGAGACATAAGTAATATATCAATTGAAACTATAGAATGTCTTCTTTTATTTGTGTACACTCAGAGTAAAAACAAAATGTTGTGCTTTTTGAAGAATAAAGAAAACTAACATGATGCGTGATCTCGTCTCCCTCTGAACGAAGTCCAATCTGATAGTTCTCAGAAAATGAACTGTAACTTAGTGAATACTAATCATAAAAAAATTATACTTATGTCTGAAAAAACGTTGAAATGTCAAGTTTTAAAACGTGTAAGTCAAATCGAAAACAAACCTTCTGTGTTTATGTAATCTGTATGAAAAAAGAGCCATGTCAGAAGTCCGTGATTCAGCTCATTATCCGCTAATGCGGCCACGCCCACGGAGGGAGCGCTATTCAGACGCAAATTCTGAGTCAATGCATGCATTCATCGTCTCAATCGTGTATTTATTGTCTTGAAAAGTGTTTTGAATAGCCATAGTTAGCGATCTCTGGCCTCTGTTAGTCCAGTTATTTCCTGGATTGCCTATTCTTCTTTAACAGGCTTCTCAAGTGAGAACATTTCATTTCATGATTATAGTGACCAAAATGATCACGGTTATCATCACAGAATCCTGTTCAAAAAGTAAATTCACCAAGTTTTATGTACTTTTTCTTTACATAAACATTAAAATAATAACATTAAAAATGATGGGCAGATTTTAAAGGAGTGTCTTGCAACATGTTATCTACAATGCACAAGTTCAAATAGAGTTTTGACAAAAAAGTCACATATTTCAGCCTCTAAATCATTTTTATAAAAGTCAAAAAAGATAAATTACTGACATTTACAATGCACATTAACCTTTATTATTAATAGTATGTGGTCCATGCAGCTTTACAGGGGGTATGGCTTATCTAAATGAGATGTAAATGAGCCCTATTGTCACTCCCAGCAGGTGAGAACAGGTTAGAACTGCAACTTTAGAGGCGTTTTTATCCCTATAGAGCTTTCTTGATTGCCTACCTTCAAATGGCCACAACAATTCTCCAAATATTATCAGATTTCCATGTGTCACACATCGTTGGAAAGCTTGGAGACTGCACTTTCAGAATCTGTGAATAACTCAAAATGCCCCAAAACCGACTTGTGTCCCTACTTTCCGTGACTGGTCACATATATCCTCCTCATATGCAGGAGATGAGGGTGGCGAGTCCTCAATTCCCCCATATTGATGCTCAGCACATCTGCCTCCTCAGAGCTAGACTGCTGAAGCATAGGGCTCTCTACCGAGGCAGAGGAAGCCACAGCGCGGCCTTCCAATCCCAGAGAAACAGTGGTGGGTCCCCCCGGGTGAAGGCAGAAAAAAGGCGGCACCCTCCTCAAAGAGTGACAGGCAGGAGCAGAGTGTGCAAAGCGATAGTATCTTGCAATGCTCACAGTCAGCACCCTCAAGTGCTGACAGAGAATGTTCCGTTCCCAAACAAACAACACATAAATCATATGTATCCTAACCTGTAATGAAACAAAGGCAGGGAGGAGCACACAATCTAAACATTTGTTTGTTCGCCATAATATCTTACGCTTGTGACTGATATAGTGACAGACAACAATAAATAAGACAGTTTCACACCAGCTAACACTGGTCATTCCTAGTTGACGCAAGTGCTTCAGATGCAATCATGCAGAGGCGCTCCCAAAGCATCATTAACGTAGCGCGTGGTCCCTCAAAAGGGGGACTACTTTTTTTTTAATATATTGGAAAATGTAATTTCTTCCTGTGACTCCAGTGTCACATGATGCTTCAGAAATTATGCATGTAATTCAATGTCATATTTCACTTTTTTGATTTGTCTGATGTCCACCTTCTCTGTGGTTCATTTTATAAGTGAGTTAAATTATAAGTTAGTTTTTTTGTGTGTGAAAAGAAATAAAAACCTGTGATCACAAAAAAAATTATATGCCTGTTATAGCATAATGCATTTCTCAGTGCTGCTTGTCTCCCCTGAAATTATGAGCAGCTCGCATCATCTCGCATACAGTGATTCTACCAAAGAGGCAAAAGTGTGTGTTGAGGCAAGGGCGTAGAATTTAGCAGCGACGTTATAGGGACATGTCCCTACCAATATTCAGCAATACTGAAATGTCCCTAGCAACAATTTTGATTAAAAAAAAAAAGTGGAATAATACAAAAATAAAATATATTAACCACTGTTGTAATTTTGGACACATCTGAAATGGGTCATAATATTGACATTCTCAGAGAAGCCAAAGTAAATACATAAGAATGATGCGCATGAAAGTTGTGTTAATTTCTACAGCAACAATAGACCCTGTCACATTTTCTTTCAGAATCATCATTGGTTCAGTTCATTTTTTATATTAAAATGAAGTGATGTGCAGAGTCATCAAGAGTGCTCTAACCCCCCCAAAAACTCTGTAATTCACAGTAAGTGCACTATATATTATATAGAGTATTACATATACATGATGCTGATGAGATATGTTGAGGATTGCACTATGGACAGAGTAAAGGTAAAGTTAAACTGCCTCGTTGTCTTTACCTTTAACTTATAACATAAAAAAATGATTAATTGAAGTCAATATAGACTAAAAACCTTAATTTCATCCCTGAATAAATGTATTTTTTTCTGCTTTTATGTCCCCACCAATGTCAAAATCAAACCTACGCTCTTGTTTGAAGGAACAAAACTATGAAAAAAAAGAGAGAGAAAGAAACTATAGTCATAGAGAGAAACTCCTGAGTCATTACCTTGCCATAGAGGTAAACATCAGCACACCATGATCGAAAACCCAAATAATTTAGTAGTTAAACCAAATGTGCAAACAGCTTCCTGCAGCTTCTTCACCTCAACTGAACTGTATCCAGGCTTGAGTTTCATTAATGAGGTCCTCGTTTCATTACTTTTGTGTCTCTGACTCTGTTCATCTCTGTGATTCTAGGACAGTCCAGCTGAAACACTCAAGCAGAATTAGCCTGGCTGCGGATTCTTGGAAATCCACCAGGAGCCAAGAGAGAACAACTGGCACCGAATGCTGGGCAGATACGCCTCTGCTCTCCTCAGTGTGATGAACTTGCCTTGTGGGACCATCTTGAAACGACACATACATGGGCGTTTGAGTAGAAGCCAAACAGATGACCGCAGTAGGAGCTCAAAAGTGACAACGGGATGCCAGTGAGAAACATTACCCATCACCCATCAGGGATAAATGATGAGCATCATCGCCATGCAAATACCTGCCACAGTGAATCACACCCCAGCGGAGGGGATCCGTGCGTCCTCCAAACCTAATCTCTCGAATGCCAAATCAAATGGCTCACGGCACTAATTTACCTCTCTCCAGCTGTTCTGAATGAATCAGGACACATACAGAGGCGATTGAGACATCTCTACAGGGCTGTGAGGTATAAAACAGCAAAGATTGTAGATGTGGCGATTGGTGAACAAGACACATATGATGACACACATGTGGTGTGTGTGTACGTGCTGGGAAACACTGAGCATAATGACAATATGCTGTAACCCAGTCTTGCATAAAGCAATGCAAACAGCCTACAGCAATAGACTTTACTATGGGGGTCCCACTCCCCACGTGGAGGAGAGAGCGTCTCAACCAGACAAACATCACATTGAGCCTGTAGCCTCAGGACTGATGAGGATATGCTTGTAAATGGAGACGAATCAAAGACATAACAGTCAGTGCTTGAGAACCTCACTGCCTGAGCCAGTGACTGGCTGCATCATACAGCAGTCAACAATGTCAACGAATAAGAGTCTGGCACTTGCATATTTTTTTTAGGCCAAATTAAATAGAAATGAATTAAGCATTTCTGAATTGTTTTTTTAGTTAAAGTGCCCCTCTTATGCCTTTTTAAGTTTCCTAATATTGTTTTGGGAGACCCCTACAACAGGTTTACATGCGTGCAAGGTCAAAAACACTTTCATTTTCTCATAATATACATTTAATTTCACCTCAGTTCAAGAAAGAATGGTCAACGATTCGTTAGAAGCAGTTCACAGAATCAGTTTCTCTAAACCCGTGAGCCTACACTGCTCTGATTGGTCAGATGGCCCAATCCTTTGTGATTGGTCTACTGCGCGCACCGCGCCAAAGAGTATAGAACCCAAGAGGCGACACTCTGATACTTTTTGGGCAACAGCCACTAGATGGCGCTCCGGTACCGCGGCCGCCATTATGGGGTGAAAATACTAACTGGACCATAGAATCCTTCACAGTTTACACACCCAAAATCAGCTAATTTCACCGCCAAATCAGAAGAGCAATAGAACAGGTTTTTTAAATTAAGTCACCAGTAAATTGTATGGCTCCTACAGTAAATGTTGTATTGTCTTATATATGTTTTATTTTACCAGTTGTGGAATCCAAGCATTCACCCATCTGAGGTAACGTAGTTAGCCTACTTTATTATTTCCATTTTATGCAACTTTACATATTTATTAATAGTAAATTAATAATTAATAAATTTAAGATCATCATGTTTGCAGCGAACAATATATTTCAGACCTAGTGGAGTAATAATAATAGTATTACTCCACTATCTGAATTGAAATATTGTACGTTTTAATGGATCACGCTACAAACATAACGATCTTATAATACATGATGCATTGCTGTGTCCATTATCGGATAATTCCCACTTTTTGACACTTTTGCTTTAACGGACATAACACTGCAAAATCAAGCTGTTATTTTCTGTTATATATTTATTGTCCAACATTCCCAATTTTTCTGATGCATGTCCTTAATTTAATTTCATAAGTTGGTATTAATTCAGTGTTTATAATGTTAATACTAGATATTTTAAAGAATTTTAACACAAACTAACTTGGTTTCTAGAGAGCAAAGGTTTTGTGAAAAAAACGAAAGACTTAAACGCAAAGTCTGTAAAATAAACTGTTAAAAGGATTTGATGATCACTAGTGATAGTATTTTATTCTGTGTTGTCATCATTCAGGTTGGATTTCAGCTTTAATGTACGTGTTTTTTTTTTGTTTTTGTTTTTTTTAATCAAAGTAGCAGATATTGCCATAGAAACTTGTGGACCGCTTTCACCACAAAATGGCCATAACTATATACAATGTATGGACAGAAAAGATAGCATCAATTTTACCGTATCAATTCGAGCCCGAGCCTGACGATCAAACGCATTAGTTTGTGTTATTTATAAGACGTGATAGCAGCAGTCACTGTTATACTTTATGTAGGTGCTGTATCAGAATGCCAAGCAAAGCTGAGAACCTCTAAACATTAGATAAACATTTAGGCCAGATGTGTACACAGACTTTTCCGTCATAACTATTAACAAAGAAAAATGGCTAACGTTATATCATTGTTTGACATTACAATGGGTGTTTACTGTGTTTACAGAGAGAATACTTCAACTTTGCACAGACAAGCATCTTAACATCCTATTAAAGTAGAGTAGCTCCACTCTACTTTAATAATACAAACGCAGAGTGAAAAACAGTTTGTTTTACAGTTATGCAAGCAAACCAGGCCCACAGCTATGTTGTAAACTCCCACGTTAGCCGAGCACAAACATGAATAGCTGATAATGCATTACACTCTGTAAAAATATGATAATGTTTCATTGTGACTTCACAACGAAACGGCTTAGGGTTACATTTACAAACGACTCAGATGATTCCGAGTCGACTCTTACTTTTGAGAGACAATAACTTTACATATGGTGCACGTTCAGATTTAAAACTTTGCAGGATGTTTTCATTCATTTAGAGCTATGTTACACACTACATGAAAGGTAAATTCCATGATCAAAAATCCATAATAGGGGCACTTTAAATGCCTAAAATAAAGTCTGTGGTTAAAGGGTTAGTTCACCCAAAAATTAAAACTAATGTCATTTATTACTCACCCTCATGTCGTTCTACACCCGTAAGACCTTTGTTCATCTTCGGAACACAAATTAAGTTATTTTTGATGAAATCCGATGGCTCAATGATGATATCTAGTGATGGCCAATTTCAAAACACTGCTTTGAATCTTTTGTTTTGAATCAGTGATTCGGAGCACCAAAGTCACGTGATTTCAGCAGTTTGGCATTTTGACACGCGATCCGAATCACTGATTTGAAACAAAAGATTCAAAGCAGTGTTTTGAAATCGGCCATCACTATATATTGTTGAAAAGTCATTATTTTGTTTTTTTGGCACATAAAAAGTTTTCTCGTCACTTTATAATATTAAGATTGAACCACTGAACTCACATGAACAGTTTTAAATATGTTTTGAGTACCTTTCTGGATCTTGAGAAGTTCAGTGGCATTGCTGTCTATAGAGGCCTCAGTGAGCCTCAGATTTAATCAAAAATAACTTAATTTGTGTTTCGAAGATGAACGAAGGCCTTACGGGTGTAATAAATGACATTATTTTCATTTTTGGATGAACTAACCCTTTAACACAAGCCCAAGGTATTTCACATTTTATTCTATGACAACATACATCAGTAATACACCTTGTGATTTTTTTTTTTTTTTAAGTTTTTACTTGTCTTGTAAAAGGTGATTGCTATCAAGTGGTGAAATTGGACTACAAAAGTTGTCTAGGATATTAAACGTTGTCATGCCGAACAGCAAAACTCATCTACTCACTAGTCCGCTTTCACAGCCGTGTTTGTGTTTTTAATCGTGTTCTTGCAAACTATTCTTGCAAACTAACTTGTAAGGAAAATGTTTTTAAATAAAGAGTTGTTGGAAGCTTAGTGATGATGACGTTGAAGTCATGTGAGCGTGGTGCAGTTCATTTTTAGCTTACTGTATTTAGGGTTCAAAATGAATAAACATTGTGTTCATTTGTGAATATCATGATGAACAAAATGTGTAAGAATTATAAAAGTTGTTACAGAGCTGATTTTCTGCAATAATCTGAATTCCATTGGAAAAATCCTATTGATGCTAATTTCTGGGTTTGCCTGCCAAAATACGTCATCATCACAGCTCTGACTTGGAGAAACAATTTATATATTAAAGTCGTTCTGTCTTTCTGTTTTACAATTCATGCATTTACAGTACAAGTAAAACACTCATTCAATGGAGAAATAAATAAATAAAAATGTAGTTCAGGGCTTTATCCATTGGGAAAAGTGCATGTTAAATACCAGAATGAAGCCAGACTAAACTTTGTTTTCTAAAATAAAGCCTTGGTGGATATTTGGCTATTGGTTAACATTATTCACTAGCCTGTGCACCCTAAGTGATGTCAGCTGGGACAAAACAAAGAGAGAAAGTGTTTATATTCCAGTATTTTATTTTTTTTTCTTCTTCTTCTTTGGAATAGCATGCACCAATAAATCATTCATAATTAATCAGGAACATAATAATAAAGTAAACCAGATACATTTTTATTTCATTTGGGATTTATCATTCCTATGACTATTAATTATCTTAGAAAATCTTGATATATAGCAATGGATACAATGACAGGCTGTAAAAGAAGAGGGAAGATGGGGATAAAATGAGCCAAATGCATACCAACAGACCAGGAAGTCTCAGACTCGGAGGAGAATTCGGCCTAATTATATTTTGCTGGGTGGCTGAGCAGACCAGGCCTAGTTAGCACTGCACCAGTGAAGACCACAGCTACATTAACAAGAGCTGCCCTGCCTGGGACAAGTGATAATTATCATCACTAAGCCCTGAGAGAGTGACAAGGACTAGCTGCTCTCAGGGGCATGTCTCTAATGTGGTAGAGAGGACGATCGTGAGCGCTAATTATCAGAGTGAGAGAGCGCTATCAGCCCTGTTCCTGCAGCACGGAGCTAACTCAGACACCGATCGGCCAGCATTTTATCAGAGTGTGCATGATACTCGGGAGGATTGCTTGGACACTTGTTGTAAAATTGAACGCACTACAAAGCTCCAATTTCTGGAAACCACAGCCAGATTTTTTTCAAGAGGTGATAAGAGGCTGATAAACATCCAGCAGCTCCTTCCAGCACCATGAAAAATGACCATAAGCAAAAGCAGAAAAAAAAGAAGGAAAGAAAAAAAGAAACAGTACAGAATATTTCCAACTACGCAGTATGTGATTTAAAATATTGGATCAAATTTTAAACTCACAATTCTTAATGATGGAAATAATTAGCGGCCAAGCACTGAAGATAGGTAGACTCCTATTGTATACATTAGTGTTCCCATTATTATTAATAATATTATTATACTCTTTATTTAGGGATGCACCGATACCATTTTTTAAGGACCGAGTACGAGTACCGATACTTTTTTCTAGTACTCGTCAATACTGATGCCTATACATTTATTACTTTATTTTTTTTATTTTTTGGTAATGTGGCAGTTTTCCAAGCACAACACAGTGAGACTAATGAATGTAGGACAGCTTCTTTAGTATTACTCCAATGAAAAAAGTAATAATTTTTATGTGCTTGTCACAAACTTAAACCACAAATTTCACAGTGTCCATTAACCTTCAAAGGGCATAATCATTAAAGTCATAATAAAAGTAATAATAATAATAGCCTAACAATAATAAAAATCAAGTCTTTTTTAACCTGCCTTTCAAAAAGTGCTAAACAAATTTTACAGAACAAATGTTTATATCATAACACTGTGAACCAATGTAAACACAACCAAGTGACCAGATTTCTCATGGTGGAATATGGAATATGGAGTGGGCAATAAAAAATTTATTTCACTATATATATATATATAATATATATATATATATATCTCGACGGCACGAGTGTGTAAATAAATAAGAACAACAACGGAGTGTCTTTAAAACCCTCTTTTGTGCAGCACTACTTCCTTCCGCCACGGATTCAAATCTCAGGTTGTCAGTTGGACCAAGCCTCCGTTACTAATTCTAAAACGTCACTTCAGAACTAGTAACGAAGGAACGTTTCAAAACTCAAGTTGTCAGTTGAACCAAGCCTCCGTTACTAACTCTAAAACGTCACTTTAGAACTAGTAACGAAGGAACGTTGAGTCGCTTCATTGAAACACACTGAATTTTGTACAGTATTAGAGAGAGAGAGAGAGAGTAGGCTATTACCTGTGTCTGGTATATTGCATTACATTCATTCTTCAAGTCGATGTCCATAATATTATATCCTTTATACAAGTCCGTTTGAATGTCCGCTGAGGAAAGCGATCTTGTATTTGTCCTTTTTTACAGCTTTGGGAATTTTCCATAACATCCATTACACTACAGCGCTAAAACAACTTCCTTTTGCAAAAGTTCCTTTCAATTTAAAAGTATCTTGTGCTTCACTGACTCCTTCTCCTGTAAAGTGTTGCCGCCATCTAATGGCGTATTAATGTAATGTTCACTCAATCCATATTACTTAATGGACATATTTATATAAAATAATATTTATTGAACAACAAATAAGCACAATAGGTTGTTTGCACATGACGTTACAGCAGCTGCGCGAATGAGTCTGGAGGGCAGGGAGTGATGTTTCTATATAGGAATCCTATCAAAAACTCAAAATTCGCATGTTTTGTGTCGTTTATGGTTGCTCAAATCGATAAAATCGAGAACCCAGACAGTGTTTATATCGTTTACATAACTTATACCGTTTTTTATAACTTATTTCGTTTTTTTAATTTTAAAAGTTGTCGCCTTTTATAGCGTTTTGCGTCTGCTGATACATAACGTAAATGAATATGGATAGCCTACTTGCTTACCTTTTTGACTTGGTTAAATATTCACATTCATGCTATCGTTTGCGTTTTATCGTTCTCGCATTTACGAGACTTTGACCAGCGGATGTCGCTAGCATGCCACGCCCTTCTGCTCTGCTGCTCTGCGCATGCGTAGAAGTTTCTCATTATTATGAGAACGTTTCTCGTTATTATGAGAAACTAAGTCATTATTACGAGAAAGTTTCTCATTATTATGAGATACTAAGTCATAATTATGAGAAAGTTTCTCGTTATTATGAGATGTTAAGTCATTATTACGAGAAAGTTTCTCATTATTATGAGATGTTAAGTCATTATTACGAGAAAGTTTCTCATTATTATGAGATACTAAGTCATAATTACGAGAAAGCTTCTCGTTATTATGAGATGTTAAGTCATTATTACGAGAAAGTTTCTCATTATTATGAGATACTAAGTCATAATTATGAGAAAGTTTCTCATTATTATGAAATGTTAAGTCATTATTACGAGAAAGTTTCTCATTATTATGAGATAATAAGTCATAATTACGAGAAAGTTTCTCATTATTATGAGATGTTAAGTCATTATTACGAGAAAGTTTCTATTATGAGATGTTAAGTCATTATTATGAGAAAATAAGTCATAATTACAAGAAATTTTCTCATTATTCTGACATACTAAGTCATTATTATGAGAAACGTTCTCAATATAATGAGATACTAAGTCATAATTATGAGAAAGAATTATATTTTTTTACTCAACTGTGGCGGAAACGGGCTTCCATATTATACCCTACTTTATATGATGAACAGTTTGAATTTAGGCTTATTTTCACATGTAAATATTCATCAACTCACACATCAGTTGTGGTAAACGGAAGCTTAAGCATGTTTGCTTGATGTGTGCAAGAACCAATGATTCTTGTGTGTTACACAGCACATTTGAGCTAATGCAAGAGGTTTGTTCTCACACGTGAAACAGGTTCAGTTTATGTTTATGTTCGCTGATCAATGTTTATATGTGAATAAAAGCCTAAATTAAATCTGTTCATCTTATAAAGTGGTCAAGTCTCTTCAGAAAATTTGGACTAAATCACTCAATTTATATAATAAACTTTGCATCCTCATGTAATCCAAATCTCAGTCCCTCACTGAGTAATGATTAACTTTAGCTCTTTATTTCCATTCTTTTCTTGTAGTTATATAAAGTTTAAGTGTCTGAGCTTGAAATATTTACAAAACATATTTCTGAAAGTCTGTTGTACCATTCATATAAATATTCCTTAAAGGAATAGTTCACCCGAAAATGAAAATTCTGTCATCATTTACTCACCCTCAGGTTGTTCCAAACTTGTATACATTTTTTGTTCTGTTGAAGACAAAGGAAGATATTTTAAAGAATGTGGGAAACTGAACAGTTCCCCAGACTTACCAACACCATTGACTTCCATAGTATTTTTTCCCCCCTACTATGCAAATCAATGGTGCCCCCAAAAAGTGGTCTAGTTATAAACTTTCTTCAAAATATCTTCCTTTGTGTTCAACAGAACAAAGAAATGTTTACAGGTCTGGAACAACTTGAGGGTAAGTAAATGATGACAGAATTTTCATTTTTGGGTGAACTTTAAATTACAACCCAGGCATATTGTTTATTACTTAGATACTGACATATTGCATAACAGGAATGACTCTCAGCAGCTCATTACTATCTTGGTCTAAGTGTTTTTTTTTTTTTTTTTTTTTTTTTAATTTCATCTATACCTAATTTCTTAAATAAATACTCTTCTACTTTGATCTATCTTCCCTCCATTTCTCTTTCCTGCCATTACTCTTCCATCAAACATCACCAGGCTTTAAGTTAGGAAGATGTGAGGTAATTACAGTAACCTAGCAATAAGACGAAAGAGCTGTGATAGGAAGAACAGATGGAGTACAGAGGAGAAAGATGAGAATTTAAGACTCTTTTAGCAGGTAATCACAGCACAGAGACTACTCAGAAGGAAACGTTGCATAGATGACCAGAACTTACACATCATATTTCCCGAATACATCACTTGAAAACAAAAAAACAAAAAACAAAAAAACACTTAAAACAAACATATAACTAATAAAAAACTAATAAACAAACTAAAAAAAAAAAAAAAAAAAAAATCAACAGAAATGCAACACATTTTCTTAAAAAAAGTTAAATAAAGTTTTTATATATATATATATTAGGGCTGTCAATCGATTAAAAATTTCAATCTAATTAATTACATACTCTATGATTAATTAATCTAAATTAATCGCATACATAATTTTTGCTGTGAAAGTATTAAATCTTTAAATTGAAATGAATCAATGCAGGGTTTTTCCTGGGTCAAAAATGGTCTTCGGTGGTGACAGACATGGTCATCCACACAAACAGTAAAAAGTGCCCTACCCACGTGATCTGCGAGCCCGATACTGACAATAAAGTACCCGTCACTCTCACTGTAATTCTTTCTTGCCCTCTTTGCAAAAAAAAAAAAAAAAAAAAAAGGTGATTTTATAGCTTTGTAAGAGAAGATGCTTTTTTGCTAAACCTGAAAAGTATTAAAAAGTAGCATTTTATATTAACTAATAATATAATTTTCTACCATATACAATTGAATGCACCTAGCTAACAACAACTTGCTTTGTTCTGGTTTCACCTCACTCCAGTCTAAATTAACTGATTTTATAGGTAGGCCTAATTTACTACACATTGTCATTTAAATAACCTGAAAATATTGTGGATTATTAAGGCTAATTTTACTAACCACTCTTGCTAAATGGGGTAAGCACACTTATGTTCTCATTTCAAAGTTGTTCGAGTAAATGATTCATTATAGACCGTGTGGACAGATCAGTTGTTGTCATGATTCATTAAAATGAATCTGTTCAAATGAGTCATTAGGTCGCGAATTGGACATTAGCGGATGTTGACGCGTTGCGTGCGAATTGCGACTGTTATTAGGACATCGCAAAAGATTTGTCAACACAGAAAATACTTCACCACTGGATAGGATTTTCTTTTTGTTTACTGAAAGTGTGGTTTATGTCAGCTGCACGTGCAGGGCCCCTGTCAGAGAAGATGAGGTGACATTCTTTTGAGCACTATTCACACCCAGCGGTTATTCAGGAAAATCTTTCTCTGAATGCATCTCGTGAAACATGGATTCGGTCTTACGAACTTTTAGCATTGTGTCAGTTGATTTAGATTATTATATGTGAGGTAGAGAGAGTGCAAAGACGGTGCTTACTTTGAAGACAGAGAGAGCTTGTGCTCACGAGGGAGGAGCTCTGCTCGTTCTGTCCGTCAGCGCAGCAGTCGTCTCCCTCCTTCATTTTACAGTCGAATGGTGGCTAGAACGGCTCCAGGTTCAAAGGTCAATACGGAATGGATTAATCTGCGTTATTTTTTTTAATGCGTTATTTTTTCTCAGATTAATTAATCGAAATTAACGCGTTATTTTGACAGCCCTAATATATATATATATATATATATATACAGGGTACGGAAAGTATTCAGACCCCCTTACATTTTTCACTCATTTTTTTTCCCTCATTAATGTACACACAGCACCCCATATTGACAGAAAAACACAGAATTGTTGACATTTTGGCAGATTTATTAAAAAAAGAAAAATGAAATATCACATGAATGCGGCCAAGTACAGGGATATCCTGGACGAAAACCTTCTCCAGAGTGCTCAGGACCTCAGACTGGGCCGAAGGTTTACCTTCCAACAAGACAATGACCCTAAGCACACAGCTAAAATAACGAAGGAGTGGCTTCACAACAACTCTGTGACTGTTCTTGAATGGCCCAGCCAGAGCCCTGACTTAAACCAAATTTAGCATCTCTGGAGAGACCTAAAAATGGCTGTCCACCAACGTTTACCATCCAACCTGACAGAACTGGAGAGGATCTGCAAGGAGAAATGGCAGAGGATCCCCAAAAATTCAGGTGTGAAAAACTTGTTGCATCTTTCCCAAAAAGACTCTTGACTGTATTAGATCAAAAGGGTGCTTCTACTAAATACTGAGCAAAGGGTCTGAATACTTAGGACCATGTGATATTTCAGTTTTTCTTTTTTAATAAATCTGCAAAAATGTCAACAATTCTGTGTTTTTCTGTCAATATGGGGTGCTGTGTGTACATTAATGAGGAAAAAAATTTAACTTAAATGATTTTAGCAAATGGCTGCAATATAACAAAGAGTGAAAAATTTAAGGGGGTCTGAATACTTTCTGTACCCACTATATATATATATATATATATATAACATTGTTCAATTCAGTTTTGAATTATTATTTTAAAAATAACAAATAATCCTATCCTCAAAATAATAATAACTAGCATGCATTGGTGTGATAACCCAACATAACTATTGAACAACATCATGATGAATGTTCCTTTGTCGTAATTCTCAGATTGAAGAGAGTCATCAACAATGGCCTGCAGATGTGATTAGAATGCTGAACTGTGATCGTGAGCGAAGAATATGAGGGTGAAATACGATTAGACGCCAGTTGTAACGAGCCTCTGAAAAGGTTAAAGAAATCAATCAACAATGCAACAAGCCACACTAAGACACTGTCAGCTACTCAGAACTATGTGGAATAACAACTGTGTAACTCGTTTTCCTTGGAATAACATTCATTTTCACAGTCTGAGTGGTGATGAAATAATATCACACAACTAAACAAGAGAGGCAAGTTTAAACAGTTTTCCATCTCCAAATCACTCTCAGGAAGTTGAAGAGAGCCAAGGGAGTAAAAGCTTGTGTATTTTGTTGAGTTGTTGGTGGAATGACAAGTATAATTTCACAAACAGCAGTCTATTTAAAATAACAAGACCTGTTTTGTTACTAACTTACTATATTATGCATAACACAATATATTTTAATTTTTTAAATGATTTATGCTGATTATCAAAATTTTTGTATTACAATATAACAAAAATGACCGTTTGAGAATTATGAATAATAATTAATATAACTGAAAGGGGCATTACTTAATTGTGATGATGAAAATAAATTAAAATATATAATAAAATATAAAATATTTTATATTATATTACATTATTAAAAGGGTCTGATTCTGATTGAATTTTATGTTTAATTCAGATTTTTGGGGGGAAAATCGTGACCTAAGATTTTTTTTTTTTTTTTTTTTTTTTAGTCATCTGAATACTGGAGTGTCTCTGTATTTATGTGAAATGAAATGATAAACTTTGGATTATATGCCACATGGCAGCCATGTGCTATCTGTGATTCTCACTGTATTAGTGTTCTTTTTTTCTGGTTGGGTGGTCAGCATAAAGTGCGTGATACAAAACAGAAGCGCAGACTGAGAAAGGATCCTGTCATGACAAAGAAAGCATTGTTCCACATGAAACACAGCCTGTGTTTTCTATATGACAAGTTATGTGAGGATGTAAGTGCACACACAGACACACACTCCAGATATACAGACAAGAAGGATTTGTGTTTCAGGCTAGATTCTCTCTAGTGACTCAGATAAAGAGGAAGAAATAGAGCAAGGGAGAAAAATATGTCACACACAACAAAACATGGATCCTTGGAGCAAGAAACAACTGTTATGTGCTAATAGTAGATAAGACACATGCTATCAACAAACCTGCAATGTCATCTTGCTGTTATCAAAATCTCCTAAAGGGATGAATCTGACAAAACCAGGCAAGAACATGTTCAGGTCTTTCACCTCAAAATCAAAAGAAAGAAAGTAGAAAAAGTGTTTTGTTTAAAAAAAAATTAAAGCCTATTTTTAGAATTCTTTTTCTTTGCATACACACATCATTTATATTACATAATAACTGTACTAATAAACAAACTTCATTCCAGTACATTTCATGCTCACAAGGCAAAAAAAAAAAAAATCTTAACAGATCTAAAAATAGGCATAGGTATATGTATGCAAAATATAATTACAACTTTTGAATTTGCAGATGAAATGTGACTAGAACATATTTTCCTTTTTTAAACATGATTTACAAAAAAAACAAAAAACTAAAAAAAACAAATCAACAAATAACATGAAGCTGAAAACTTAAAATTCAAGATTATATAACTCTAAAATCTGATCTTAAAGGGTTAGTTCACCCAAAAATGAAAATTCTGGCATTAATTACTCACCCTCATGTCGTTCTACATCCGTAAGACCTTTGTTTATCTTCAGAAAAAAAAAGATATTTTTGATAAAATCCGATGGCTCAGTGAGGCCTCCATTGCCATTAAGATAATTAACACTTTCAGAGGACCAGAAAGCTACTAAAGACATATTTAACAGTTCATGTGACTACAGTGGTTCAACCTTAATGTTATGAAGCGACAAAAATACTTTTTTGTGCACCAAAAAAACAATATAACGACTTTATTCAACAATATCCAGTGATGGGCGATTTCAAAACACTGCTTCATGAATCTTCGAAGCTTTACGACTCTTTTGTTTCGAATCAGTGGTTCGGAGTGCGTATCAAACTGACAAAGTCATGTGAACTATTGAAATTTCAAAACACTTGTGACGTAACAAAGCCTCGTTTACTGAAATCATGTGATTTTGGCACTCCGAACCACTGATTCTAAATAAAAGATTCGTAAATCTTCAGATACTAATGTATCCATATTGCTGTTGTTGCTGGGACAAACAGCTTCACAAACAGCTATGCTCTCAACATTACTTTTCTGTGGTAAAATCACTGTAAAGCATGGCTTTGAGTGGGTTATCATGTATCGAAAACACAAGAGGAAGTGCTATTTTGTGAATACAGACATGATGTGCAGCAGACTTGCTCTGTATTGCCCATGGACACAGAGCAGAAGTGCACTGTGTGTAGAATATCTGAAAATCTTCAAGACAAAAGCAGCCAGTGATATTTGGGACAGCAGGGAAATTCTGAGATGTATAATTTTGGGAGAGAACATTTCGGTACAAATAGTGCAAACACCTGGACACGGCTGACCTGAGCAGGACAGACAAAGCAGCTGCACTGTCCAGAAAGGCCAGAACAGGATGTACTTTCAGAACAGTCTTTCAGTGTACACAGCTGCTAGAGAAAACACATGCAATTTTTGTACTTTTCTACACTGTATTCTGCTGAAGGGGCAGAATCAGCCTGAGCGATTCCAAATGCTCAAGCAAAGCAATCAAGTAGGCCAACTGTGTTATCAGACTCAAACTGGCCTCACTGGTGGCAGCGCCACAGGATGTTTGGCGTAATTGGACTCCACTGGGAGCCGTCCTACAGACGCTCTCCACAACATCACTGCATCAGTCACTGGAGCTGCTTGATTGCACGATCAACATGTAAATCTTACTCTGGATGGAAGCCAAATGACTTTATGGACTTAATCATTCCGTTTGACCCTGGAAGACAAACAGGATCGAACGACTGCATATTTACATTACATTAAAGCCCCCCTGAAATCAAAAGTTAAGTTTTTTAGCTTTTAGTATGAATATGTTAGCCTAATGTTATGAATAAGCTGGTGTGTTCCAAAACAATGACAAAATTCGCATTTAGGAGATATAAGCATTCAAAACCTACAGTCTCTCACTTCCGCTAAAATGGATCATGGATTTTCATGATATCACATTGCACTTCAGCTTCTCATCAAATCTTATGTCCAATCAAATGCTCTCTAGAATCTGAAGTCCCGCCCCCTCCTACACTATCAACAGACACTGAAGTTGTGGCTGAAATCGGTCGTTTGTTCACACATTTACTAGTTTCTACACGGTGAATGGCACATTGTGCACTAGAATAGGGAATGATTCAGACAGTCTAAATATGCTTTCCATTGACGTGAAAGAAGTCCATTTTCACGTTAGTATAACATGAACCGCCGCAGCACGAGCACTGTCTGCTCTGGCCCAGGGACACGAGAGCACAGAGCGGATCATATCCGCGAGTCGGCTCAGACCATGAAAGGTATCAGACCCATTTAAATTCTGCACAGAATGCTATAATTTAAAGTGATATAGAGGAGATTAGCAGGAGAAATGGTTAGATATTAAAAGGTTTTACTGGAGTTTTAACGGCTCTGGCCGAGCTGTGATATAAACAAAACGCTATTGGCTATTTTAAAAAAGCGGCGGGGCTGTTTGATATATCGCCCTGTCTTCCTGTTTTAGTTGAAATTACGTCAACACATTGAAAAATGCTGCGTGTTCCAAGACACTTCAGCTGGCCTTTAAGACAGTCTATCACACACAGGTCTAGATATGGATGGGCTCAACTTTTACTGCTGGGAACACAACTGACAAATTAGTCTTGTTGCTTCTAGTTACATTAACATCCATGGAACCTTGCCATTCCATATATATATATATATATATATATATATATATATATATGGAATGGGGGTGGTTCTTTGTACTGGAAAATGGTTCTTTTAAATTTATACAGGGCCTGTTTACACCTGGTCACTTCATGTGTTTTTACTGGTCAGATAGCTATCTGATTCATCAAAGCGATTCCATTTACATTTGGTCACATACAGTGGCATGAAAAAGTATGTGAACCCCTTGCAGAATCTGTGAAAATGAGAATTATTTTAATAAAATAAGAGGGATAATAAAAAATGCATGTTATTTTTTGTTTAGTACTGTCCTGAGTAAGATATTTTACATAAAAGATGTTTGCATTTAGTTCACAAGACAAAACAATAGCTGAATTTATTAAAATAATCCCATTCATAAGTATGTGAACCATTGATTCTCAATACTGTGTGTGGTTACCTGATGATCTACGACTGTTTTTATGTTTTGTGATGGTTGTTCATGAGTCTCTTGTTTGTTCTGAGCAGTTAAACTGAGCTCTGTTCTTCAGAAAATTCCTCCAGGTCCTGCAGATTCATTAGTTTTCAAGCATTTTTGCATATTTGAACCCTTTCCAGCAGTGGCTGTATGATTTTGAGATTCATCTTTTCACACTGAGGACAATTGAGGGACTCAAACTCAACCATTAAAAAATGTTCAAACATTCACTGATGCTCCAGAAGGAAACACGATGCATTAAGAGCCGAGGGGTGAAAACTTTTGAATTCAAATATCAAAGTAAATTGTACTTAATTTTTCTGCCAGGAAACATGCATGTGTCTTCTGTTGGTTCCGAAGGGCAGCACTAAATGAAAAACATTGATATTTAAACAAAATAAGAAAAATTGTGACGTCTTCATCCTGTTCAAAAGTTTTCACACCCCGACTCTTAATGCATCGTGTTTCCTTCTGGAGCATCAGTGAATGTTTGAACCTTTTTAATAGTTGTGTTTGAGTCCCTCAGTTGTCCTCAGTATGAAAACACAGATCTCAAAATCCTACAGTCACTGCTGGAAAGGGTTCAAATATGCAAAAATGCTTGAAAACTGATGAATCTGCAGGAGCTGGAGGATTTTTATGAAGAACAGAGCTCAGTTTAACTGCTCAGGACAAACAAGAGACTCATGAACAACCATTCTGCAAGGGGTTCACATACTTTTTCATGCCACTGTAAATAGAAATAAATTGGTAGAATAGAATAAATAGAATTAACGTTTTTTGGGGGAACCCGGAATTGTTCTTCTATGGCAGGGGTCTCCAACCTTTTTTCATTTGAGAGCTAAATGAAAGAGGCTGAGAGTTACTCATGTTATACAATACTTAAAGGCACAATATAGTAAGATTTTTGCAGTAAAATATCCAAAAACCACTAGGCCAGTGTTATATATTTTGTTCAGTTGAGTATTTACAATATCCCAAATGTGTATTTACAATATCCCAAATGTTTCCAACTATTTGTAAATCATGAGAAAATCGCGATTTTAACCAAGAATACGGGACATGTGAGGAGTCGCCTGTCAATTGCATCATATCGGCGTTACCCTCGGTTTCCGGTTTTGTTTTGTAGAAACCATGGAAACACTAAAGACGCTTTAATATATTACATGTTTTATTAAACAAAGGAAAAACTGTTTGGTTACATTTATAGACAGAAAATGAATTATTGTTATATAACTCAACACGTTTAGTCTTATTTTTTAAATCTAGTTTTCTTGATTTTCAGAGAGTACCATGTTTTTACCATGCCTTAGAGAAAAACACTATTTTGTCAATTCGCTAAGTAATACAGAATTTTCTCCATCATATACATTTTAAAATTAATCGCATTTTATTTATCAACACAAGCAATCCAGCATTTATTAATATGATATTCTAAAATCGATCTAGCAAGTGTCTCACAGCAGCCGCCGAGAGAAACATTATAACATAATTTTCAACAGTCAAATGTATCTAATATGATTAACAGCGCTCTGTTACCTCATATGCTTGACCGGAAGAAGCGGAAGCGGCGGCTGCATGTGAATATGTTTGGTATTTGTGAAATAGATCTGCTACGCTGCTGCTGTTGGTTACTGGTGCTGAAGCTGCAAAGCAAGTACGGGATTTGCTACTGCCAATACATACACGACACACTGCTGTGACCAAGTAAGACATGCTGCTGCTGTACACTATAGCATAGGTACATGAATTACCAATAGCAGATCTATACAGGTGGAGCTGGGGAAGATTTGAAGGTTGAGCAACGAGCTCATTGGCTACTGATACAGCAGGAACCAATCAGCTGTGCCCTATAGAGAATGCTGTGATTGCAAGCAGACTGAGTTAAGGACCTATCAGCCTTTGCCATCTAGAGTTTCATGACAGAACTATGTAATTTTTAATGCAATTTTAAGGAAATTATGTGAATTTTTCAACCTGGTCTCATATGAAAGATGTACCTGTGGGAACGTTTTCGCGAGTCGCCAAAATACGTACCAATGCGTACATATCACTGCAGTTTCCAACAGAAATGAACACTAGAGGCAGTAAAACGGCAAGCGCTTTTAATCGTTTTCATACACAGTTACGATTACAGGGTCAGATTATGGATCAATAAAGACTCGTTTTCATGTCTCCTTGCACAATATTATGTTATGACTTCAAAACACTTTTTTACCAAAGTGCACGATTTGTAAATTAATATATTTTGGACTTTGCATCGCTTTTCTGACATAAGTTGTTCAGTAGCTCAGCTGATAGTTGTAGTTGTGCTTAGGACGAGGAAGCCTTGGGTACGAATCCCGTGAAAGGCGTCTCGGTAAAAGAGCTCAAAGAGAGATCTAAACAAGCTAAAATGTCATGATTACAGATGCTTTTTATGTCACATTTGCTTATGTTAACACTATCAGGTAGGTTTAGGTGTAGTGTTGGTGGTACATTATTTTAAAACGCAATGGAGTGCAAATGTCAAATCAGAACTGCGGTGATTTGTATAAAAACCAACGTCATAAAAACGTACCATATTCACATTTGTCTGTTCCGGCAAAAAAAATGAACACACTTTTAGCGCCACTCAGTGGACATTTCACATTGAAACTGCAGTGATTTGTACGTATTGGTACATATTTTGCGACTCGCAAAAACATTCCCACAGGTATGTTTTTCTAATGAGACTGGGTTGGAATTTTTGGTCAAATGTTGTTGCTGGATCACTTGATAGTGACACAAGGTATTTTTTCCTATTTTTAACATTAACAAATATTATTAACAACAATTTAAAGTAAATGAACAATTTATTTAAAAGAACAATGTCAGATGAAAATGCTCTGAAATGTTGCAAATTGATTTCAGCCCACTTAAAGGGTTAGTTCACCCAAAAATGAAAATTATGTCATTAATGACTCACCCTCATGTCGTTCCAAACCCGTAAGACCTCCGTTCATCTTCGGAACACAGTTTAAGATATTTTAGATTTAGTCCGAGAGCTTTCTGTCCCTCCAATTAAAATGTATGTACGGTATACTGTCCATGTCCAGAAAGGTAATAAAAACATCATCAAAGTAGTCCATGTGACATCAGTGGGTTAGTTAGAAGTTTTTGAAGCATCTAAAATACATTTTGGTCCAAAAATAACAAAAACTACGACTTTATTCAGCATTGTCTTCTCTTCCGGGTCTGTGTATATCTGCTTTCAATCCACAGTGACGCTGCTTCTTCTTCTTCTTCTACGGCGGTTGGCATCCAGCTTATTGATGCATTACCGCCCCCTTCTGCTCCGGACAGTGACGCTGATGACGTGTTATGTAGTGCGCCCGAGCTTCGTTTACAGTCTGAGGGAGACGCACGCTGTATTCAAGCTATTCTACATTGTTTGTATTTTGGTATTGCTATATTTTTTTTTAAAATGGTGCGTAGGTGTGCATGTCGCGGATGTCCTAATCGCGTCACTGTCTGGAACAGAAGGGGTATAAAGTCGTAGTTTTTGTTATTTTTGGACCAAAATGTATTTTAGATGCTTCAAAAACTTCTAACTAACCCACTGATGTCACATGGACTACTTTGATGATGTTTTTATTACCTTTCTGGACATTATACCGTACATACATTTTCAATGGAGGGACAGAAAGCTCTCGGACTAAATCTAAAATATCTTAAACTGTGTTCTGAAGATGAACGGAGGTCTTACGGGTTTGGAATGAGTCATTAATGACATAATTTTCATTTCTGGGTGAACTAACCCTTTAAGAACAATATCTAATCATACTCTTTGAGCACATTTGACTGAAAATCATTGTGTTTACTGAAATCTCCAGGTCATTCATATGGGACTAAGCTTGAAGAAATAAACAACAGGCTACTTTTCAATACATTTATTGTCTCCCAGCATGCAGTGATTTATTATTATAGAACAACTAATCACCATTTTTTTGGCATTTTAAGCATTACTAAAGAGCTTTTCTCTGAGAAAAGGTAATTATGTGGCAGATGTTTTAGTACTGCACAGTTCAGTCCACACAGTTTCTGTATGAATAAACTCAAGTCCACTTTTGATCCCTTTTTTGTTTCCTTAACCTGTGGTCATCTGTGCAAGAGACTCTGTATCAAAACATCCTCCCCTTTCTCAATTCAGCTCATGCAAATTCAATCGAGCAGCACTGAGGCAGATAATTAAACAGTTTTAATTGTGTCTGCAGATGTCTCTTCTTGGAATTGGTGTGCATTTGAGAAACTGACTTGAAGTAGACCTTTCAATGTCATGCATGTGAAAATTTCATGTCATCTGGCACAATGACACTGTGTACATGCAGAGAATTAATGAAACTGAAATTAATGGCATTAGCACTGAGGCCAAATAAATAAAACTTAAAGTTTTATGTTTTACACACACACAGTTAAATGTCTTATCCAAGATAGTGTACCTTAATTGGTGGCAAGAAAAAAAAAAAAAAAAAAACTTGCAAAGCTTGCAAACTGGTGTGTAAAAGCAATAGCACTTTTTCTTCTTAAAAGACACTTATCGACATTCCTATCAACTCAATTTACAACAACACTGATGGTATTTCCAGAATTATATGCTCATTTTCCAGCTGTCCTAGTCTCCAAACTTATCTGCAGGAGGCCTGTGCGAGGCCCATCACAGGAGGAAACACACCCGGGAAGCGCAGGAACCGTAGTGACTGGAGCTCATTAAGGAAAGCAATATGCCTGTGAAAGCACATCAGCATTCTTGCATGATAAATGTGCTATATTTGTTTTCTATGAAGTGAAATTAACTAATCTTTTCATTGAAGAGAAAGAGAAAAAGAGTATCATCAGCGGCGTTGTTTCTCATCACATCCTCCTGAACTGAAGGACACTTTATTTGCAAGAAAATTTGAGAAGCTGATCGTGGATCTTTTGCAGACAAATTTAAGAGGATTAGTGACTTTATGTCTTGACACAGAATCATTTTCAAAATTAAACCCTTCACAATTACAGTGAAGCAGTGAAACACATACTGTAAACAATTTAGTAGTTCAATGAGTCACAAGAAGAATTGTAAAAACAATTCCCTTCAGGGCATTAAATTAAATTATTTTATCTTGCATTTATAAAACCTATAATAGACTTTTAGGTATTAACAGGGGGAAACACTCATACATTTACAATACCAGCAGCTGGCATTTACCTTAGAGGAAATTTTTATTGCTCAAAGGTTGCTCTGTCATATCTTAAGGGACTTAATCAACATCTCCTTTATGATTCATTAAAGTATCAACGTTGCCTCAGATGTTTCTTCTAAACTCTTTAGGAGAAACAAAAGAGACACAAATGAGATACAACTGTACAAAGTGAGAGTATACAATATAAATAGCATAGATAATTTAGTCTTGGAAGAATATAATGAAACGGCCTTTGAAACGGAAATGGCCTTTTCTGAAATTCATGTCAGTTAGCAAAAAATAAATAAATAAATAAATTTAGACTGATACTGCAAATCAGTCCACACACATCTCACAGCAACAATAGCAGAACAGATTGCATTCTGAGGTAAGATTACACAGACATCACACTCATCTCCAGAAAAAATGAACACACACACACACACACACACACACACACACACACACACACACACACACACACACACACACACACACACACACACACACACACACACACACACACACACACACAGGAAATTCCCTTTTCTCCCTGAGCTACATGGAAAATAGAAATAGTTGAAAAGCACTTAGCCTGTCAAGAACATGTCAAGGTTTCACCAAATTCAAATGAAAAAAGTAAAGGGAATTTTAGGACCAATACATTTTTTAAAGGTATTTTTCCATTAAAAAAGTTCAAAAATAATGTGCTTAATTGTCATGAAAATAGTCACAATAATAATAAAAAAGTTGTTCCTACAAATAGGCTTAATGTTCTTTATTCACTTAAGAAATTCACTTATAATTTACCTATATATTATATATATATGATCTGATTGGCTGATAGCCGTGCAATATTTCAGTGATAACAGCACTCCTCCTACCTTTTCACCGTTTGTATCACTCCGCTTGAAGTGACCGTCATGGCGGACGAGCAAATCCACCATAATTTTTGAGAATACTACTTGTTGTACCATGAACTGTAGTTTTAATAGTTTTTTAGACGAGAATGTAGTGTTATATAGTGTTATATATATGAAGGATCTTGTGACACTGAAGACTGGAGTAATGATGCTGAAAATTCAGCTTTGCCATCACAGGAATAAATTACTTTGTGACATATATTCAAATAGAAAACAGTTATTTTAAATTGTAATAATATTTCACAATATTACTGTTTTTACTGTATTTTTAATTAAATAAATGTAGCCTTGGTGAGCAGACGAAACTTCTTTTAAAAACATTAAAAATCTTAGTGGTTCCAAACTTTTGGACTGTACTGTATATAACCTCCATAATTGTTGGCCAAAAAAGGGCTTTTAAACCTGCAAAAACAACATGTGATAAATCAGAAAATTAATGAACAGAGAGATAAAGAGAATATATGAATATGTGTGTGTGTGTGTGTGTGTGTGTGTGTGTGTGTGTGTGTGTGCGTGTGTAAATGTATTTGTTGCACTGCTTTTCATTTCACTCATTTTCAATACAGTATAAAATGTATAAAATGAATGACCATCATAATTTACTCATTATTATTATTAGTGGTAGTAGTAGTATCATGTGCTTAAATTTCGTCATAAAATTATGAAATTATGTAACAATGTGAAAAAAAAAAAAATATGAAAAAAAAAAAATCCTATTGATTTTGGGATAAAATGTGTCTTGGACTTGTTTTTGTGATACTGACCCAAACCGCATTCACAATACAAAGCTCCACTGATCATTTGCTTAATCTAAGCCGCATAAATTACACAATCAACATAATTATGGTATTAAAGTCACAACTGTGAGCTCAATAACATAAAACTACTCAAATGTTGAGATAAAAGCCTATTGATCATTATGCTTTCAACTCAAAACTGCTGACTGCCTTGATAAACAGCTGTGTGAATTATGCCATTTCAAAACTACATTCATTTACTTGAATTCTTAATAGTACAGTAGTAGCAAAGGAAATAATAAAATACACATATACATTTTTAAGAAGCACACATAATGATCACTTATAATTCACCTTCATCTGACTGCTACACTTTGCCCTTCTCTTATGCTAGCAGGATAATTACTTGTCACTTGTGACAATAACACGTAATTATAACTCCCATGTGATCTTAAATAAAGCCAGTGTGTGATTCATGTCTAAGAGCTCATATATGTGTGTGAGTCTGTGCATGAGTGTAAATGCCACACTGCCCACCCGGCGTGTTACATGGAGCAGCAGTGACGTGATAGGCAGGTGTGACATTTACCCTTATAATTTCTTCCTCCCCTCTCCCATCCATCTATGTCTGTCTCACACACACCTCTACTCACATCTATAAGCTCTGCACTCTGTGTTCATGCCTCCATGTAGTTTATACAAAATCACTCTAGCCATGACTAATTATCCGCACAACAACTAATCACCATGTTATCTGCTGTGGCTTTTTAAAGGTTCCAGAATTATGAGTTAAATCAGTGCTAATTTGTTATTTTAGTCTTTTTAATTAAGATAGTTACGGAATTTTAAATATATCCTTGGTTAACCAAATACATTTGTGCATTAATCTACTTTAATCTATCTATATCTAAATCTATATCAATATTACATTTATTTGATTAAAACCCTCTATGGTACGCAATATGATATCAATGAGGAAAAAATTATTTGTGTTGTTTTTCCTGCTTAAAAATGGACACTTTAACAATATCAATAAACATTTTCATAATTTTTTAATTTATTTAATTTTTATAAGTTTGTTGCCTCGAGGCAACATTGTACCACAATGGAAAAATTTAAACATTTGGCATTTTCATGTAGAAAAAAGAAATATATTTATTGAAAACATTAATTTCTTTAACTAGACACTTAAACAAACAAATTTATCTAGTTTTTAATGTATTAAAAGTTTAATATTTAATAAAAAGTAACATTTTATATCCAGCTGTTGCCCTCAGGCAACATTGTACCATAGTGGAACGCAAGTATTACCAAACCATCATATTTTTATGTTATTATATTAAATTATCATATCCATCTTCATCCTCATCTCCATCTTCTCTCTCACCCTCAGCATCTCCCTGACGGATTGTCACTATGACTTCATCTTCCTCATTACAGTATGACCCCTCATTAACTCCTCATACTCACCCTCATCAGCTGCCAGTGTTACATGTGTTTTATACATTTCTGAAGTGCTATAGAAAATGTGCAGATCATAATATATGCAGATATAGTATGTGAATTAGTATTCTTATAAGTACATTACAAAATCATGTGAAAATGCCAACATATTTAGATAATTCTAACTCTTTTCCTTACAAATATGATACATTTATATTGAAACCTATTATGGCTATATGGCCTTATGCGATTCCATTATGGTACAATGCTGCCTTGAGGCAACACACAGTTTTTTGTAATTTTCTCTAAAACATTTGATGATATATAATGTAAATTACTTAAAAATACTTCATTACTTGCCAGTGAAGGTGACTCATATTTTTTGTGGGTGATTAAATGGTTACAAACAAGTGAAAAAACACTTTTCAATGGAGAAAATATGGAGTCATGTGATATGTGCACATGTGCTGAAACAGGACACAAAATGGACCCCTGTTGGCCATGTTTTGGCCTTTTTTGCACTTTTATTGATTAGTACTTGAGTTATTCTGTCCTGAGACATGCTTGATAAATCAATTTGTGCTTTATTTTATTAAAAACAAACTAAAATAGACCATGTTGCCTGGAGGCAACACCGTACCATAGAGGGTTAAAATACAGTAGAGGGGGTGAGTTTAACGTGGACAAACTCACGTTTTCAGCAGAAAATGTAAAAGTCTTATTTAATTTTGTGCTTTAAATGACAGGGTGGATTGTTGATGCCGTTGGCCTGTTTTGCAGTTAGCAGTCCAGAGGCTGTTGTTAAGATCTATGGCATAATAAATTCCAACAGATGCCAGGTAGTTGAATATTTCAGCCCAAAACCTGACTGCCTTGCCAAGGAGGAGAAGGCTGAAACAGTGGCATTCATCCATACATAGTTGTCAACATAGAAGTATAAAATCAATGTCAAAGTGAACTAACTGAAGAAAACTACAGTGAATAGAGAGCTGGAAAACAAGGAGCTGTAGACTATCAAGAAACAATCAATGACTGTGTTGACATGCCACACACACAAAAAAAAAAAAAAAAAAAAAAACCTTGCATGATGACACGGTTACAATCAATCAATTAATCAATCAATCAATCAATAACTCAGTGCATTATACCATGTCCATTCAGATATATTCTAACAGCCATGCAGTAAACCTCTACGGAAGCCCTGAACCGCATGGTGGAAGAAAGAAGAAAAAAGAAAATGAAAAAAATAACTCATTAGCATCTTGTTACGTCCTTGCATTGTTAATATTTTTTTCTCTCTTTCCCCGAGTCTTTCTTTTTTACTTTCACTTTCATAGTCATTTTGGTAATGTGTTTTGGTAATTTTCACTGTAAATGATTATATTTATTAAAATTATTGAATGGATGCTGCCTTATTGGGAGAATAAAAACCCACCCAACACCTTCCCCTAACTCTACCGAATAAATACTTTATGAAACACTCGTTAGGCAGTTTTTTTTCCACTTTTAGAACATTATTTTAATTTATATTGAAAATAAATGCATTTCTGAAGTGATATGTAATGGAAAAATAGAGAAGAGCGAGCTCGGCAAAGGGCGGATTCGAACCCAGGGCAATCACGGTAAAAGCCAGGATTGCGAGCCAAATCGCTACTGCTGCACCACTGAAGATGTTAAATTTTGTCTGTCTTTTATTAAACTTGATATATAACAACAGTTATGATGTCGAAACAATGACTTAATATCTCGAAATAACGACTTAATGTCAAAATAATAAGACATTGTTAAAATAACTCGTTATGTCTTATAAAATAACTTAGTCATAACGAGATGTTGAAATAACGAGTTATGTCGGAATTACGAGTTATGTCGAAATGTTGAAATAACGAGTTGAAATATACAAGTTATGTTGAATGTTGAAATAACGACTTAATATCTCGTAATAACCAGTTGCCGAAATAATGACTTAATATATCGAAATAATGAGTTATGTTGAAATAATGAGTTGTTGAAATAACTTAATATCTCGAAATAACGAGTTATGTTGAAATAATGAGAAGTTTTTTTCCCTTCACCCCCCACCATGTGGTTCAGGGCTTCTGTAAACCTCAAAATAAAGGCTTAAAGAAATAATTCATCCCAAAATTTGTCACCTTTACGTCGTTCCAAATCTCTACACTCTCAATTAGTTTTATTTATTTATTTAACACAAAAAGAAAAGTTCAAAGCCACTCTTTCCCATACAACGACAATTTGTATTGACCATTGATCTGTGATGCTCAGAATATGGACCATAATCGGAAAATGATGTGCATGTGGACATTGGTCAATGTCTGTCTCTCTAAATCAGTAACTTAGTATAGTTGTAAAAAAGCTTCAAGCAATAAGAACACAAAGACAGTGTGGGTGGCCTGCTGATCTGTTTCAGCTATTGTGGATTGTTTCATTGTTTTATTTGGCTTTCCGTTGACAGAGTTTTGGCAGCTTTGAATGCGATGAAAAAAGAAGCAGCCATTTGAGTGAGCGGCATGAAACACAAAGCGAGACAGATCCAGAGAGAAACATTTGGAAAATGAGAATTCTGCTCATATGACTTTTAGGGACTCGGCTGCACCCGGAGGAAACGGTGAGGGGCTTTAAAAATCCAGGGCGTCACTCTCAATTCCACTCAATTCCTTCAGAATGCGCACTGCTTCTGTAATTTCGCATGATTTATTTACTTTTTGCCAGAGGGTGAGGCAGAATGCTCAAAGATTAACCCACAAATCCCACATTTTAAGACAGATACCAGCTTAGAAAAGAGTGATTTGTTAAAGAAATGTTATATTTTTTAGTTTAGATGTTTTAACGTGATTTTACAAAGAATGTGCATCTCTAGTCACAGGAGCTACATTTATCCCTTCGAGGTGTAGACAGGATTTCCTTCAGATATTTTGTTTGAACAACCTTTGACCTCCATCTTTATTCTGAACTTCATTTAACAGCCAAAAGTGAACAAAGACCCTTGAGAAAAGAGCATATGTGAGAGTCCAATTGGTTGACCTAACCACTACCTAGCAATCCAAAGTTAGGTATAATCCAGACTGGTAATGCATTTTATATATCACTGTCTAAAACGTTGGACACATAATGGTAATTTATATGATTAGCCTTTTGCTTGACTACGTTATCAAACAGCTAATAATGTGTTGCTAATGTTACACAAACCATGTTCCCATTCGCCATCTCAGTCTGCTTTCTAAAAATCAGTATGCTTAGAAACACTTTGAACAACTTAGAACATCAGTGGAGAAAGGCATATAGTTTATCATAACACCTTAATATTTATCAAATACATAATTCATAATTCATCAAATACATAATATTGCTAAATGTACCCAATTTTTCATATCAACAGAAAAAAAATATGGGTTGACAGGATTGGTTACAACATATTTTTGACGTAGAGAACAAGGACGATTTTTTGTTCACTAAAGTTTTAAGGACAAAATACTCAGCAATGGTGTTGTTGACTGATGAATTTGCTAGGGGTGTGATGAGATCTTGTGCAACGTGACGAGATTTCTCGTCTATTGAAAAGCTGTCTCAAGGTATCGCCATGACGGATATATATATTGTAAGCATCTGCTATTGTAAGCATCTGCTCTGCTCATCCAGCATGAGCTGCAGAGTTGCACACAGTACAGCATGTTCACTGCTCACAATCCCAGTTCACTGATCATGCGACAAGAGTAAGGCGAGATGACTGACAAGACCATTTTGATAAAATCTGATGGCTCAGTGATGTCTCCATTGCCAGCAAGATAATTAACAATTAAGGCCCCGATATACTTCAAACGAAATCGAAGAACGAACTGATGTGACGTCATTTCGAACAAAATCAGGCCAAAATGAAGTTCGTTTTGTGTTCTTTTTGGAAGTTTTAAACAGCTTGCCAAAGCAAACTTTCAGGGAAAACGTAATAGGAGGTGTGCGCTGAGGCTCCGGCTTCACTCGCGTGGAACTCGCTCTGATTCATTGCATGTGTTTGAATTCGTTTAGGTAAGATCTCCATGGGTGAAAACATGAACACACTGGATAGCCCCTTTATAGTACAAAATGAAGTTGTGCTTCTGATAAAATGAGGCTCTGACACTGTTTTTCATGTTTGATACTGTAAAGCTGCTTGCTTTTAAACAATCTATTGAATAAAGTGCTATATAAATAAACATGACGTGACCGGAGTGCTAATTTGCAGAGCTCGTGCTAACATACTAATGTTGTTATGATCAGATGCTTTTTCTTATGCTTTCTATAAAAAATGCTTGCTGTTTTCTCATTTTTGTTGTGTTTATTTTGTTACTGAGAAGAAAGTGCACAGCACATATTTCACATATTCATCTAACCGTTGCTCTCAGCAGTGTAGGCGGCATTAGATGTCCGTTTACAGTATATCGCTGGTCACGCATTTCGAACTTCGTTTTACCCCTAAATGAAGAATGAAAAAGAACTATATTGGGGCCTTTACATTGCCCAGAAAGCTACTAATGACATGTAAAACAGTTCATGTGACTACAGTGGTTCAACCTTAATGTTATGAAGCAACAAAAATACTTTTTGTGCGCCAAAAACAAAATAACGACTTTATTTAACAATATCTAGTGATGGGTGATTTCAAAACACTGCTTCATGGAGCTTTATAGCTTTACGAATCTTTTGTTTTGAATCAGTGGTTCGGAGTGTGTATCAAACTGCCAAAGTCATGTGATTTCAGTAAACAAGGCTTCGTTACGTCATAAGTGTTTTGAAATTTCAATGGTTCACCACTGGGGGGCGTGACTTTGGCAGTTTGAAACGCGCTCCGAAATCACTGAATCAAAACAAAAAATTTGTAAAGTTTCGAAGCTTCATGAAGCAGTGTTTTGAAAGCGCCCATCACTAGATATTGTTGAATAAGGTCGTTATTTTTATTTTTGGGATACATGTTAAAAAACAACCATGTTTCTCCTCTTAAGATGAGAATTATTAGAGGCCACCATCGTTATTTACTAAGTGATTGCTACGTATAGTGGAGCACTGAAAAAAACAACAACAACAGTCAAATCAATTAGCAAAAAGAGGCAAGTGGCTTCCTTTGCATCTCACATGAAAGCTAGCTAATCCATTTGGATGATAAATCCATTGTTTACACTGCTCAAAGACATCTCGGCTGGATTAAAAAGAAAGTAAAAAAAACAAACAACAAAAAAAAAAAAATCTAATTAACCTTTTACAGTGTTTCCAAATTAGAACCCATTCACCATATTCTACTTTATTTTTTTTTCTCTCTCTCTCTCTCTCCTCCTTCCATGTCCCTCTTTGTCACTTTCCCCAGGCGCCAATGCATACGCATATTGCCTTTAGACTGCCTATTCTTTCTTATGCACCATTTGAAATGAGTTCTTCAAAGTTGCAGCCTAATCTATTCTTTATTAGCTTCCTTAAAGTAATTACTCCTCCAGGGCCAAGCCGCCTCACTAAAAAGGAAATGAAGGAGAAGCCAGAGCACCAGGATCTTTTCCGGTGTGTTCTCTGACGCTATCACTCTGCTCTTTGACACGGCTGATTTGAAAGTACCGTTTATTAAGGCGGTCCTGACCACAGCTAGGTGCCGACTTAGTTTAAGAAGATTTTGCCCTCATCAGACTTCATTGGGCAACTTCAAACCAATTCTCAAGTTTTTATTTTCTTCAATAGTAACCAGATTTTCTTTCCTTTGTTTGTTTTTCTGAGCTGTTAAAGTTTTATTATTTGAAAGCACAATTTCAGTTGAGTTCCTCTCGACCTCTTCTCTCCTTGATATTTCTGAATCCTCACAACTATGATTACTGCATTATATCGACCAAACCTGTTATTATTTCTAATCCGAAATGATTGTGATTTTTACATTTTCTGGAAATGCGAGTGGTGCTTAAAAATCGAAAAACACAGTGTTCTGAAGAAGGTTCAGCTGGATAGCATGGCCCATTTAGCCCTTGATAACTACATCATATGGACCCAAAAAGATTCTCTCTCCATTGATGGCCATTCAAGTTAAAACAGATGTCACAGCTCAGGATAGGCACTCGTTAACGAATGTGCACACTCCTGTGATGTCATCAGCCAATCACTGTTGTCATGATGTCATTTCCTGCGGCTGTAAACTGATGAATCACTTGACATTTACAGCTCAAATGATAGGCTCAAAATAACCCTGATGCAGATCCGAGGACCCATGGCACAAACAAACAATTGCACATAGAGTAAAAGTTCTGTGGTTAAAGTTCACATTTTGTTCATGCATAAATTACAGTCATAGCTTAAACATTATATATATATATATATATATATATATATATATATATATATATATATATATATATATATACACAGACAGACACACACACACATATATATATATAGGGGGTGTAACGGTACACAAAAATGATGGTTCGGTACGTACCTAGGTTTTGAAGTCACGGTTCGGTACAGCAGGGTGAGAAAAAAAACCCTTTTTTTTCTCTAATTAAACAACTGAACCAACTGTGTTTCTGTCTTTAAATTTATTCAATTATAATTAAAATTTTTAACATACAAAAAAATCAATCTCTGCTAATGCTGTAAACAATTAGGGAGCCCTTACTTGCACATTACTGTAATAAAGCTTATAATTAACAACAGAGCCCAAATTATTAAATTCAGTTGCTATTTATTTTTAGATATAATCATCAACACTCAAATAATAATAATAAAAAAAAGTATTGTATTGTATTGTATTGTATTGTATTGTACACATGTAAATTACACATATGCACATAACTTCTGTTTTTCCAATTTGTTGTTGAAATAATTTACACAGTGGCTGTCATAACTTGTTTTCATAACTGATTTATTTTGGCCTTACGTTAACTAAGAGGTTAAGTAAAATATAATTAATATATAGGATAATATAGTGCATATATTTAGCAAACTAACAAGCTGTTGACACTGAATGGCTTTTCTGAAGTAAATGTAATACTACGTGACATATTGGCCATGTACACACTGCAGCTAAATTCGTTTGTCAGTTCACCTTTTAGTGCTTAATCACGTTCTGTACACACACACACAGTTCAGTAAAATACAGGAGTGACACCTGCATTCTACAACCGAATTAACTCCCGAAAAATACAGGTAGTGGCAACCGCATTTACAGAAATTCTATGCAGTGTGTACGTAACCAAACTGAACAACTAGTTGTTAACTAGTTGAACCGTGACGGTTCGTATACATGTAACCCTAATATATATATATATATATATTATATATATATATATATATATATTCTGTTGCTTGTGGTTAATATGAATGCAACCTTGGTGAATTAAAGCATTATTTTCTTTCAAACTTTTGAACAACTTTATATATATATATATATATATATATATATATATATATATATATATATATATATATATATATTTAAAAGTTGTTCAAAAGTATATATATATATATATATATATATATATATATATATATATATATATAATATATTATATATATTTAAAAGTTGTTCAAAAGTTTGAAAGAAAATAATGCTTTAATTCACCAAGGTTGCATTTATATTAACCACAAGCAACAGAAAAGACATTTATACTGTTATCAAAAAATTAGTAAACAGTTATTTTAAATTGTAATGACATTTCACAATATTACAGTTTTTACTATATTTCTGGTCAAATAAATTCAGCTTTGGTAAGCATAAGAGACTTCCTGCATAAGTCTCTTAAGTTTGGTAAGCATAAGAGAAAAGATCTTCCTGACTCCAAACTTTTGAAAAGTAGTGGACATACATAAATACCTTCACAGTTTAGATGATGTCCATATTGTACATTTTAGCACATATGAGCAAGTAAACATTACGTTATGAATACCTACAAATAGTAATAAGATCTTGCTAATTTAGTAATACCTTAGCAAGCACCACTAATAAAATCACTGGAAGAAAAAAAGAAAGAAAAAACAGAGAAAAAGACAGAATAAATGATAGAGATTTAACATCATTTACACATACTTTCTTCACTGTAGGGTGCTTATAGAAATAACAGAGTCATCTCTAAACCAGATCAAGGACACAGGTGCAGATCTACAGGCCCTAGCAGCCATTTCAGGACAGATCTATTACAGTACTCGTTTTTGTGAAGAATCCCTGAAAGTCTGGTGCCTTTAGTTTGACTCTATTGGCTTACTTACTCCATTCTAAATAAGAGACACGCACCATGACAATAGCATTTAGTTATGAAGCTTCCATCACGGGTCACACACAACTCTTGAACCTTAAAGAAACTGTGCTCCGCTTCAGACGATGCATGACCTGAACCTGTATGAAACTAATCACTGCAGAAAATTATCCAGTAAGCAGTTTATTAATAGAAATAAATGGACAAAAAAAAGTTCTATTCATAGACAGGGGTGGGAATGAAGAGATGGTTCAAGGAAAGGTCTACTTGAAAGTGAAATGAGGAATACTTTTAAATGCATAGCAGTATGACAGGGGACAGATTAATTTGTTGAATAAAGTTGTTATTTTTGTTTTGTTTTTGCGCACAAAAAGTATTCTTGTCACTTCATAATATTAAGGTTGAACCACTGTAGTCACATAAACTATTTTATCGATGTCTTTAATACCTTTCTGGACCTCAAAAGGTGCAATGTCGTTCGTTGCAGCCTATGTGTGGATCAGATACCCTTGGATTTAATCAAAAATATCTTAATTTGTGTTCCAAAGGCAAATGAAGGTCTTACGGGTTTGGGACGACATGAGTGCTTAATGACAGAAATTTCATTTTTGGGTAACTGACAAAGTGTTTAAACAAAAATACAGGCTTCACATTTCTGCAAAAATAACCTAAAAGTAAAAATATTCTGTCAATAAGATTCTGGTAAACACAAACATGAACGTGTATAAAACATGATATCTTTGCAACATCACAATCAATATGTGCATTCATCAATCTGCGAGAGGCGATGTGAGTACACAGTTCCTTTCGATGCACTTTCATCCAGGATACACTTGACAGAGAGCAGAAGTATTGACTGCTTCACATGGGATAAATCTTAGCAGCAACAGCTCACAGCTTTTAACCAAACAAAACAAATGACTGATGGACACTGCTGGTAATGAGGTTAATGAAGAAAGTTACAGCCGAAGCAACGCAAAATGGACATATAAAGGAGATTACAAAAGAAAGAAAAAACAACAACATTGTGCAGCACATGAAGTGTGCAGCTCTGTTCCAAAACACAGTGAACTGCCTTGCTTTATACTGTCTACATAGGAAGCTTAAAGTGCTAGTTCACCCAAAAATGAAAATTCTGTCATTAATTACTCACCCTCATGTCGTTCCACACCCATAATGCTGTGTTCACACCAAACGCGAATAGAGCGTCTGGCGCGAATGATTTCAATGTTAAGTCAATGTAAAGACGCGTTTACGCGCGTCTGGAGGTCTCGCGGCGCGAATGAGGCGTTTAGCGCGGCGCGGAATACGCGAATTCGCCTCATTCGCGCGTCTAGTTCGCGCGAATGACGCGAATTGAGCGTTTCGCGCGATACGCGCGAATGGTGCTTTTTGTGCATTTACGCGTCTGACGCGAATTCGCGTCTGACGCCCGAGTTGAAAAATTTGAACTTTGGCGTAAATTCGCGCCGCGTTAACCAATCAGGAGCCTGCTTGCTGCTGTGGCGGCAGGCCCGCCCGGAGTCACTCATTCAAAATGGAGGAACGACTGATATTATCAGTGAGCAGTCACCCAGAGATTTATGACACAAGTTCATACTTCAGACAGGAATAAAAAGGACCTCGCTTGGAAGAGTGTCGGTGAGGAGATTGGGCTACCTGGTAAGTTGTAAATACACATTTCACTTTTGAGTCACGTA
Source organism: Ancherythroculter nigrocauda (assembly GCA_036281575.1). Taxonomy (NCBI): domain Eukaryota; kingdom Metazoa; phylum Chordata; class Actinopteri; order Cypriniformes; family Xenocyprididae; genus Ancherythroculter; species Ancherythroculter nigrocauda. The sequence goes on from VTFQ01000005.1 coordinate 23,544,153, forward strand.
CACGTTTATCGACCCGCGGCCTTCCCGCGACGCTGACCCCTACGCCGCTGTTCTGCTCTCCAGAGCAAATACAAAGCGGTAGCTCTCTCGATGAACGCACGATCAACATCAGCCATCTTGCCCCTCCCACAAGAAGCGGATTTCGCCTCGGACGCGCGTCAATTTCGCTTCAAACGCTTGTTTTTTACGCGCGTCTATTTCGCTCTAGACGCGCGAATGCATTCAAAATGTTCAAGCGGCAAACTAGACGCGGTAGACGCGAATTTGACGCTCTATTCGCGTTTGGTGTGAACGCAGCATAAGACCTCCGTTCATCACCGGAACACAAATTAAGATATTTTTGATGAAACCTCAGTGAGGCCTCCATTGACAGCAAGACAATTAATACTTTCAAATGCACAGAAAGCTACTAAAGACATTTAAAACAGTTCATGTGACTACAGTGGTCCAACTTTAATGTTATGAAGCGACGAGAATACTTTTTGTGCACCAAAAAAACAAAATGACGACTTTATTCAACAATATCTAGCGATGGCCGATTTCAAAACACTGCTTCATGAAGCTTCAAAGATATACAAATCTTTTGTTTCGAATCAGTGGTTTGGAGCGTGTATAAACTGCCAAAGTCACGTGATTTCAGTAAACGAGGCTTTGTTACGTCATAAGTATTTTGAAATGTCAATGGTTCACCACTGGGGGGCGTGACTTTGGCAGTTTGATACACGCTCCGAACCACTGATTCGAAATGAAAGATTCGTAAAGCTTTGAAGCTTCATGAAGCAGTGTTTTGAAATTGCCCATCACAAGATATTGTTGAATAAAGTTGTTATTTTATTTTTATTGTTTTGCCACACAAAAAGTATTCTTGTCACTTCATAACATTAAGGTTGAACCACTGTAGTCACATGAACTGTTGAATATGTCTTTAGTAGCTTTCTGCAGGCCTCACTGAGCCATCGGATTTTATCAAAGAAATTTTAATTTGTGTTCTGAAGATGAACGAAAGTCTTACGGGTGTGGAACGACATGAGGGTGAGTAAATAATGACAGAATTTTCATTTTTGGTAGAACTAACATAACTTCAGATAAAGACAAAATGGAGCCTTATAAGTAATATAGTATGAATATAATGTTCTTCAAAAGCATGTTGCTAAGCTGGTTCGAAAATAGCTATTGAATACACACATATATATACCTGTACATGGTTTTTATGACTATCAACTCCTTTACAGGGTTAAGAAACACACAATATATATTGCACACACAAATATTTTAATTATTTCCTATTGATAATCTTCAACACTGAATTAAATACATGTTTTATCAATGTTGTTCTTACAGGCTGAATTTAGATTAGCATACTAGCAACTACTTTTATTATTTGGAAAATATATGTATATTCTGACCTTGTTGTAAAGCATTTCTGAGATTGTCTTATTCGGAAAGGACACTTGCGGTGCTCCCTTAGATTTTGGCTGAAATGAGTCGTCTTATTAAAAAAAGAGCATAATTTAGCTGCTGTTCGCAATGGCCTTCACACTTTGAGCATACCTATGATGCCTCGGCGAGGAGCTCACTAGGTGTTGGAACAGAGCTGGTGAATCACAAGTCAGTCAACCTGTCAGGAGAGCTTCAGGTCAGTGAGAGTAAGCCCTGAAGAACAGTGTTGATATTACATTACACGGGTCAAGGAGGAGGCCAAAAAATGAGCAGCGGGCTCCAGCTCTACGCTCCAGACTAATTAACTGCTGAACACTTGTCATATCTTGATCCAGAACTTGGCAGAAATTCAGTTACCACATTCAGTAACCAACTACAGTCTGATATAATTGTGTGTGTATATGACTGGGACATATGAACAGAATGCAGATAGGAGGAATACTTGAATGCCGGAGCATAGAAGCCATTATTCAGTACATTATTCTTTTTTTTTTTTTTATTACAGTGAATTAACAATGCATCTTTAACGTATTATTCTTCTCAACAACTTTGTGCATCGAATTCATCCTCATTTACTCTGGGGATTTGCTACTGTTTTCATTTTGACAAGTTGGTGGGTTGTCTGAAATTATGTAAATAGGCTGATTTATAAGTACTACTAAAGGCTGGTCCACAATAAAAGATTTTTAAAGGTGCCATCGAACGTTTTTTTACAAGATGTAATATAAGTCTATGGTGTCCCCTGAATGTGTCTGTGAAGTTTCAGCTCAAAATACCCCATAGATTTTTTTTAATAATTTTTTTTAACTGAGGCATTTTTAGCATAATTAGAAATGTGCCGATTCATGCTGCGGCCCCTTTAAATGCTCGCGCTCTCTGCCCCCGGAGCTCGCGCTTGCCTTAAACAGCATAAACAAAGTTCACACAGCTAATATAACCCTCAAAATGGATCTTTACAAAGTGTTCGTCATGAATGCTGCATGCATGCGTCAGATTATGTGAGTATTGTATTTATTTGGATGTTTACATTTGATTCTGAATGAGTTTGAGGTTTTGCTCCGTGGCTTAAGCTAACATTATACACTGTTCGAGAGATTTATAAAGAATGAAGTTGTGTTTATGAATTATACAGACTGCAAGTGTTTAATAATGAAAATAGCGACGGCTCTTGTCTCTGTCAATACAGTAAGAAACAATGGTAACTTTAACCACATTTAACAGTACATTAGCAACATGCTAATGAAACATTTAGAAAGACAATTCACAAATATTACTAAAAAATATTATGATATCATGGATCATGTCAGTTATTATTGCTCCATCTGCCATTTTTCGCTATTATCCTTGCTTGCTTACCTAGTCTGTTGATTCAGCTGTGCACATCCAGACGTCCTGCCCTTGTGTAATGCCTCAATCATAGGCTGGCATATGCAAATATTGGGGGCGTACACCCCGACTGTTACGTAACAGTCGGTGTTATGTTGAGATTTGCCTGTTCTTCGGAGGTCTTTTAAACAAATGAGATTTATATAAGAAGAAGGAAACAATGGAGTTTGAGACTCACTGTATGTCATTTCCATGTACTGAACTCTTGTTATTTAACTATGCCAAGATAAATTCAATTTTTAATTCTAGGGCACCTTTAAAATTTTATCAGATTTTCAAAATGTGAGAGACCACAAACATGCTGATAAATGACCAAGACAGTACACCACACATTAACAGTTTCCATTCACAAATAACCAGATTTCCAACTGTGAACATGGAAAATCTCGCAAAATCCCTCGTGGTCTAATGTGACTTTAGAGTAAACAAACATGGCAGACGACAGGCCAAGAAGAAATGGTGATAATAGTGTTTGGACTGCTTTTTACAGAAAATTCGCAGAAAAAAAGAAAAAAGGTTTGGGTGAAGTAGTGTCATGCTTCCATCTTCCATCAGCTCACTTTCTGATTGGGTATTGTTTCGTTCCACATGACAGTCTACAGAATGCGCACACGTTTGTTCTCGGGGTTCCCCCCACACAACAGGATTGCTGATTTGAGAACTGTGCAGCCCTGATGTTCTTCTGTGCAGATTCAATCATTCTTAACACATCACCTCAAGAAAATCTGATAAAATAATCTATAGAACCATCAAGATAATCTGGACTTTACCTATGTCGGAAGGGGAGAATTGGGCTGAAAATCAGACCGATTATAGTGTGTGGGTGCCATTAGGGAGCAAATGGCTCCTTCCTTCTTCAGTCAAACATAAAAGAAAAATTCTGCAGCATGTCAACATAATTGGGTCTGTGGATTTTAGGCTCCAAAAATGACAAAAAAATCACCATAACAGCAGTCCATTTGACTTCCTTTTTATTTCAAGTCTACTGAGGCTTTTTGTGTGAGAAAAGGCTAATATTTAAAGGTCCCCTTGAACATGTTTTTAAAAGATGTAATATAAGTCTAAGGTGTCTCCTGAATGTGTCTGTGAAGTTTCAGCTCAAAATACCCCATAGTTTTTTTTTTTATTAAGTTTTTTAACTGCCTATTTTGGGGCATCATTAACAATGCACTGATTTTCACTGACGCCGCCCCTTTAAGAGCGAGCGTGTTCCCTGCCACATGAGTTGTTGACTATATTACAGCGCATTTACAAAGTTCACACAACTAATATAACCCTCAAATGGATCTTTACAAGATGTTCGTCATGCATGCTGTATGCATGCTTCGAATTATGTGAGTAAAGTATATATTTGGATGTCAACGTTTTATTTTGAGTGAGTTTGAGGCTGTGTTCCGTGGCTAACGACTAATGCTACACTGTTAGAGAGATTTATAAAGAATGAAGTTGTGTTTATGAATTATACAGACTGCAAGTGTTTAAAAATGAAAATAGCGACGCTCTTGTCTCCGTGAATACAGTAATAAACGGTGTAACTTTAACCAACAGTAGCCTACATTAGCAACATGCTAACGAAACATTTAGAAAGTCAATTTACAAATATAACTAAAAATATCATGATATCATGGATCATGTCAGTTATTATTGCTCCATCTGTCATTTTTCGCTGTTGTTCTTGCTTACCTAGTCTGATGATTCATCTGTGCAGATCCAGACGTTACTGGCTGTCCTTGTGTAATGCATTTGAACACTGGCATTATGCAAATATTGGGGTGGAGCCCCCGACTGTTACCTAACAGTCGGTGTTATGTTGAAATCCGAGTGTTTTCCGGAAGTCTTTTAAACAAATGAGATTTATAAAAGAAGGAGGAAACAATGAAGTTTGAGACTCACTGTATGTCTTTTCCATGTACTGAACTCTTGTTATTTAACTATGCCGAGGTAAATTCAATTTTTGAATCAAGGGCACCTTTAAGTTATTATTTGCCGAAAATGTACTCATTCACCACAGCTCTCAAATCTCATTCAGTACACCAAAACGTGTAAACATCAAGTCACTGTTTAGATTTCAATAGGCAAATACTTAATTGTCTATGACTGGATCATTATTGCTGTGATTATTATATTTCTAGCATGGTATATGTTTGGCAACATTTAACCCTAATTGATGGTTGTTTAAGAAATGCAAAGCTACACACCATGTAGGAAGATGTATCATGGCCATATTCCAGGATGACAAAGCCAAGATTTATCAGGCTCAAAGTGTGAAAAGAATGGTTGGGAGAGAGCATGAAGAATCATTTTCACACATGAATTGGCACCTCTGAGTTCAGACCTTAAAGGGCACCTATTATGCAAAATTCACTTTTACATGGTGTTTGACCATAAATGTGTGTTGGCAGTGTGTGAGCAAAACCACCCTAGAATGAGAAAAATCCACCCAGTGGTTTTTTTACAATCTCAATAATTCATAAGCACTGTCTCAGAACGCCCTGTTCTAAGATTGCTCTCACTGTGACGTAGAATTGTGCTAAGCCCCACCCACGTGGTTTGATTGACAATCTAGTTTTGGCATAGACCCCGCCCTCGGTGATCGGTCAACCATCCTCCATTGTTTCAACGACAGCCGGTAATGTCTCCTAAGAAACATAAGTGTTCTGTTGTGGGATGTAATAATGAACATAGTAGTTTTCACTCACTTCCGACATCAGAGCCACTGAAAACGCAGTGGATGGATTTTATTTACGAAGGAAAGGCGCCACTCAAAATTCCAAAATACGTTTATGTTTGCGCGAATCATTTTTTGACTGACTGTTTTGAGAACGAGGGTCAATTCAAAGCAGGTCTTGCTTCAAAGTTAATCCTCAAGTGTGGATCGTTGCCTACTGTTCGCGATCCAACGTCACCTCCAGAAGAAGTAAGTGTATTTAATGTTTTTTGAGCAAATAGTCATTTCAGTCGATGTCAGCCAATTCAATAACAAATGCGTCTAAAGTTGTTGTCGTCGTCGTAGAATGTCTGTGTATATAATTTAAATCTTGTTTGTATAGTGTGTATCCACACGTATATATATATATTTTTTAAAGATATTGTATTAAAAACTGTGTATGTTTTCTGTAAAGACAAGACATCAAAATTGCTATGTTTATACAAAGGCCAGCACATCGACACAAAGCTGTAGAATGAGGGATATTGGCGTGCAGCAACAATTACAAATGTAAATAAATTAATACCTATTCTATCTCTCTGCAGCATATATTTTCTGGTTCTGTAGCCATCTTCTCACATTTGCCACATAAGCACCTGTACGACAAGTAATGTCCACATGATGCAACCGTTCCCTCGCATACATATAATTTCGTTTGTACTTAGCAAACGTTATCACAGTATTTGTGTTTGTAGTTTCAAAAAATTGCGCGAACGTTATCACAGTGTGTGTGTGTGTTGCACATCCATAATTGCAAAGGGGACGCGATTAAAACTCTATAAGTACATAAATGTATCAAATAACCATTCAGAGACGTCCTGCTCCATTCTCAATTGTGTTTCTTCTGCCGGAGTCTTTTCATCATCTGGGTCTGATTCCGGTTCAAACATGTACGGCTGAATGCCATACAAAACAGCGGGTCTCTCACTCTCAGCCATTCTGCTTCTACCGACTGTTTATTGCCATAGGTATGCAAGTTACGCCCTCATCCAAAGGCAGGGCGGGGATATGCAGCTCATTTATATTTAAGGTGGTACACACCAAAACAGCTCTTTTTAAAACAGGCCCCAAAAATTACATTTTCAAATGGTTATAATAAATTAACTGTGGGGTATTTTGTGCTGAAACTTCACAAATACATTCTGGGGACACCCATGACCAATATTACATCTTGTAAAAAGGGGCATAATAGGTGCCCTTTAAATTCATTGAAAGTCTCTCTGGAGTAGACTTTACAGAGTGCTTGACTCTTGCATTGTCAATACAAGATCTTGACCAAAAATTGATGCACCTCTATATACCAATTTGAGCCTGATGAATCTTGACATTGTCATCTTCCATCATTGTTATTTCACCATGGACTGCATTTCCCATAACCCATTGTCCAGACTCATTATGCCTGATTACTTTTAGCTGTTTAGCTCATTATCCTTGTTAACTCTGCCTATATAAGCCCTGTTTATTCAGTCATTCATTGCAAAGTCTTGTATGTTGTTGCACTGCATTTCTGAGCATTATCCTGGTTTCCTGAGTGTTGTTTTTTTGATTCTCTGTATTCTGGATTATCCATTTTGCTTGTGTTTTCTGCCTTGTAGCTTATTTCAGTTGTTTGACTATGTGTTGGACAATTTGATTGTTATATGAATTATGATTCTGGAATGTCCCAATAAAGCTGCATTTGGATCTTCAACCAAAGTCTCGGAGCAGTCTGCAACATCACTTTTGATCAATTCAATGCATCCTTGCTGAATAAAAGCATGCATTTCTTCCCCCTTAATTTACAACAATGGCAGAGATAAAGGTGGCTCTAGAGCTGCATTTACGCAGAATTAAACGTTAACACTAAACCTTTAATACCAATCTTTTTCTGCCCTGTATAGTCACTGCTCTTTTCTTCAGGAAATGCATCTGAATTAAGCTGGAATCCCAAATTCTGATCACAACACATTTTTGCCTCTCTAGCTTCCAGACTTGCCAATGAGGGATGAACTGTCTAAAAACACAGCAGTGAAATGTCACATCTCGGTGCGGGGACACACCAAAGTGAATAAATTCATATTTACAACACCAGAAACAATAGCTACCCAATACTGCCATCCCAACCATGCGCAGAGGCTGACAGCTTCAAAAGTGTAAAATGAAATGAACACAACTAGCAAAGAAAAACACAGGTGACAGGTTTTCAAAGGAACTCTTGGTGTAACGACCCCAACAAGTCACTTATTGGCAAACTGAAAAAGCACACATGAAATTATACAGGAAATGGGATTCTGGCTAGCGGGATCATTGAATTTAGACATTATAATTATGGCTCCTAGCATGCTTTGGCAAGAATCTGTGCTATTCACCATGGGAATGTCAAGGTGAAGGAATTACACCACAAACAACTCTTCTTTTTTCCTTCCAATTTATCATTATATTCGTACAATTTACCTTTTTATGTACTAATATGGTAGAACGGCCACCACCTGCAGAATATAAAATATGTTTCTTGAGCAGCAAATCAGCATATTTGAATGATTTCTGAAGGATCATGTGACACTGATAACTGAAGTGATCATACTGAAAATTAAGCTTTGTCAACACAGGAATAAATTATATTTTTAAATTAATTAAAATAGAAAACAATAATTTAAAATTGTAATGATATTTCACTATATTTGGAAAAGATCCCTAAAACAGGACAACTGAAAATTAGATAATAGTGAAACATGTGCAAATGGTTCAGAGAAACACTAGAAGAATATAAAATAAGTTCCACATCTCTCCCTTCCCATCTCTGTTGTTCATATGGCAGATCATTGCATATTCTTTTTGTTTCCAGAGGGATTGTGACTAGTGTGACACCCCACGCCTGTCAAACCAGGTCAAGATGCCAGCGGTTTACAGACAAAAAGTAAGAGCATGAAGAACAAAACTTGTAGTTATCCTAGAACTTTTATTTTATTTGGACCCTATTTTCCTACTCCATTCGCTATAGAGTTACCTAAAATAAAATGAAATTTGACATCCATAGTTTCCTTTAAAATAATAAATAGAACAACACAAGCCAACATACATTGAAAGAAAGAAAAAACTCATAAATTTCACTTTTAATTACAAAGAAAAACATTCAATTAAATGTGAAATTTTGAAGTATAAGGACGTTTTTCTTGTTAAAAAAAAAAGTACTCCAATAATCTTTGTTTTATTTACATTATACATTACATCTAAAATAAACAGAACTATATTGGCAGATTACGTTATCTTCTTATACCATTATCCCTAAAACCTATATTTTCAAATCCTCCTCAGAGCTTTTATCCAACATATTGAAGCTTCTTTACAAGCCCACAAGAGATACATTTGAAATAAACAGCTTTAACAAACTCATTTAGTGAATGTGTTCCCTCAAAAAGATGGAAAACAACAGTATATCTGTGTGCAGCCATTGAGGGGCTTTCATTTAAACCCACCAGGACACAGATACGCTATCATCAAAAAGCACTGTCACCATCAATGTGGTCAGCCTTTCATCAAAAGCTTAAAGTTATATGGAGAGTCACAGTCTGGCCTATCACAACATCACACGTGCACATTATCATCACACGTGCGCAATTCACATGTTACTGACAGCCACACCATGGGGAGAAGACTAAAGACAGTTCCTTAGCTTTATGAAGAAAAATGCTATAAGGATAATGGAAAAAAGAAAGACAAAGAGCAGTTACAGAACTCTTTTATGCATTGAATTTTCTTGTGAATGTTTATCATTATCAGGTTCAAATGAAGAGTTTCAGCTCAATCCAGGTTTAAAAATGGACTTTTCCAAGTAGGAAGAAAAAGATGAAATTGGATAAAACACAGCTCAAAATCTGCTCCCAGAGAGCAACATAGTGTTGGTCCGGCCCACATCTGGTACGTGTGGATTTCACGCAGGCCAGATGTGGGCCGGATCTGGGCTGACAATATGTTGCTGTCTGGGAAGTGACTGTCTTACAGTGTAAGTCATTTGAATCATTTGCTAAAACAAAACAATGGACTGTATAATTGAATCATTCAATCATTCAATCAATCAAATGAATCAATTTGTTAAAAATGGTGATTTATTCAGGAACATAACAAGGGATTTATCATTCACACAACCAGATCGATTCATTCAGAAACACTGGTTCATTCTGGAACCAAACAAGCCACTGCAAGTGCATTATTGAATTATTTGTTTCACGTTTGTGCTTTTGTGTAAAATTTATTATTAAAAAATAAAGGAATTAAATAATTAAAGGATTAAAAGGGATTTAAGGGAATAAATCTAGGTCCAAATCTAGGTTCTAGGTCTAATTGTAGCTATGAAGTAATCAATTTAAACTATTTGCAAATAATATTTTATTTTAAAATGCACACACATTAACTCTTATTCATATGTCTAATAGGCCTATGCAGAAAACTGAGTAACCGCGTCTGTATTTAGCTGCCGTTTCCTCACACTGCCTGTCATCTCTCTCAGGAACGCTTGTGAAAAAATTCACTCAGCTTTATCCCTCAAGGTAAACCGGTTTTTAAATCGCTTTTCATACATTTTGTATGGCAGTTATATTTGCCCCTGTTCACTCTTTACAAGAACAAAATGTCACGGCTGGAAATAACAACTGTCACAGCAACACACACTTATGTCTGGTTATCAAAACACTGTCCTTCCAGTAAAGCTGCCGGTTGACAGACTGAATGAGTTAAATAATCCAAAAGTGAAGGTTTTAGAAATGTCAGACAAAAAATATGAATGTGCTGAAAGAAAATTGTATACCTAATTTGCAGAATGAATACTCAGGGGAGAGGTCAAGTGTGTAAACAACTTCATAAATGCATCTGACAGTTTTATATGCAGTGTTAGTTCACCCAAAAATGAAATTTCTGTCATTAAGACAGAAACCGGCAACGTGACTACAGTGGTTCAACCTTAATATTGTGAAGCGACGAGAATACTTTTTGTGCACAAAAACAAAACAAAAATAACAACTTTATTCAACAAATACTGCAACGCTATTTTCGTTGCAGAGCTTCAGTGTTTATGTTTGAACACGGGTTCATTATTAGCCAGCTCCTGCATCAGCATCACACGCATGCGTCGTGCTGCTCATGTGACCAGATCCGGCCAATACTGAGCCGCCGTTCGAATGTAAACACTGATGCTCTGCAACAAAAATAGCGTAGCAGTATGACAGGGGACAGATGAATTTGTTGAATAAATTTGTTATTTTTGTTTTGTTTTTGTGCACAAAAGGTATTCTCATCACTTCAAAATATTAAGGTTGAACCACTGTAGTCACGTCGCTGGTTTTAACAATGTCTTTAGTACCTTTCTGGACCTCAAAAGGTGCAATGTCATTCGTTGCTGCATATGTGTGGATCAGATACTCTCGGATTTCATCAAAAATATCTTAATTTGTGTTACGAAGACAAACGAAGGTCTTACGGGTTTGGGATGAAATGAGGGTGAATAATTAATGACAGAATTTTCATTTTTTGGTGAACTAACCCAACGAGAGCTTATTGATGCAGTTCAGTCAGTCTGCTAATTTATTCCAACCGTTACTCCTGATAGGAGGCTTCCGTACATATTTAGTATATACATAGAGTTATGCTTCAACTAAGCTTGTGCAATGCAACAATATTTAGTAGTGCTTAAGTTGTAACTTAGTGCCCATTTACATCAAAACTAGGCTACGCTGTAACTTACGCACAGCTGGTGCAACTGGCCCCATGCGGTGTAGCCACTATGATGAATGGGCCCCCCAGATATTGTACAAATATTATATTTATTAAAGTATTGTTTTTTCATTGATTTTAATATAGTAACAAATATTATTATAACATTTCGCACCTGTGAGTTTGTGTGTGTTCACCCATTCGGTTATAATTTGCAATTGTGTGTTAAAATATGTTCAAAAAACAGCAGAGATGTTTAAGCAAATTTCCATAAAAAATACTTTTAAAAATTTGCATTTATGTGGGAGAGAACCCATCCATCAGCCCGCAGGTAATGGCAACGTTTTTCGTGTTATTTTGTATGTGGACTAGTTGTAGCTATTCTAGGTGCTGTTGTTTGTTGATGTTGCATGACTTAATTCACAATCAATGAAAGTTCATGTCTGTGTTTTGTAGAGAGATTATTTCTACACAGCTTTGTTCTAACTGCAACAGTATTTAGTGCTGATATTGAACATGCTTTTTCCCTACGGAGTTACAAACGTGTTTGTGATGAAGACAAGGTAGTTTTACTGTACTGTGCGTGTGTTCTACTGCAGTTTATTTTCAATAACAATAATAAAATATAGCTGCAAGCAGCAATTACGGGGCCAAGCACAAAGAAGGCCCTTCCCAGAAGAACCTTCCCAGGAGTGGCCGGCCGAACAAAATTACCCCAAGAGCGCAGCGACGACTCATCCAAGAGGTCACAAGAGACCCCACAACAACATCCAAAGAACTGCAGGTCTCACTTGCCTCAGTTAAGGTCAGTGTTCACAACTCCACCATAAGAAAGAGACGGGGCAAAAATGGCCTGCATGGCAGAGTTCAAAGACGAAAACCGCTGCTGAGCAAAAAGAACATAAAGGCTCGTCTCAGTTTTGCCAAAAAACATCTTGATGATCCCCAAAACTTTTGGGAAAATACTCTGTGGACTGACAAGACAAAAGTTTAACATTTTGGAAGGTGTGTGTCCCATTACGTCTGGCATAAAAGTAACAGCATTTCAGAAAAAGAACATCATACCAGCAGTAAAATATGGTGGTGGTAGTGTGATGGTCTGGGGCTGTTTTGCTGCTTCAGGACCTGGAAGACTTGCTGTGATAAATGGAACCATGAATTCTGCTGTCTACCAAAAAATCCTGAAGGACAATATCCGGCCATCTGTTGGTGACCTCAAGCTGAAGTGAACTTGGGTTCTGCAGCAGGACAATGATCCAAAACACACCAGCAAGTCCACCTCTGAATGGCTGAAGAAAAGCAAAATGAAGACTTTGGAGTGGCCTAGTCAAAGTCCTGACCTCAGTCCTATTGAGATGCTGTGGCATGACCTTTTAAAAAAGCGGTTAATGCTCGAAAACCCTCCAATGTGGCTGAATTGCAACAATTCTGCAAAGATGAGTGGGCCAAAATTCCTCCACAGCGCTGTAACAGACTCATTGCAAGTTATCGTAAACACTTGATTGCAGTTGTTGCTGCTAAGGGTGGCCCAACCAGTTATTAGGTTTAGGGGGCAAGCACTTTTTCACACAGGGCCATGTGGATTTGGATTTTGTTTTCCCTTCATAATAAAAACCTTCATTTAAAAACTGCATGTTTTGTTTACTTGTGCTATCATATTTAAATTTGTTTGATGATCTGAAACATTAAAGTGTGACAAACATGCAAAATGTATTATCAAAGATGAGTTTTAAAGGATAAAATGATTGACTACAGTGGGAGCATTTAAAGCAACAAATGCGCATGTATAGAATATGCTTATATAGTTATCTTTGTAGTTAACATTCATGGTGTGAATGGGCCTTAATAGTGATACTTCAGTGGATGGCCAGTTTCACGTGTATTTTGTGTATTTTTAAAATACAAAATAGTGTATTTGTATTTAAATACATTTTCCCACACAGTATTTTGTATTTTATTTTAAATACATTTTCACGTATTTATGCCCATCTCTGGCGGCCATAGACTCCCAGAGAGGAATAATAATAATAATAATAATAATAATAAAGAATGCCAACAGATACAATAGGTGCCTACGCACCTTCGGTGCTTGACCCCTAAAAATTACCTGAATATTGTGTCCATTAGTTTGCTTTTGGCTATAAGGAATATGTAGGAAAGTGAAGGACCCTACGTGAAAGTGCCTGCACAGTTTTGTCCAGGCCTAATAAAATTCTGCTTACACCACTGGAAGGGACCGTGTGATTTTGAAAGCAGCTTCACTGTCAGCACACAAAAGAAGAAGATATAGCCAAGAAAGGACAGGTAATCTTTGCAGCCATTCTGTTAAAATTCAAAAGCAGTTTCTTTATCTTTCTTTTTCTTTTTCTTTTCACCTCTCCTTACCTTGCTATGTGAGTTTGGCGTATTTATTTAGGCACATCTATCTCACTCTTTGTTACTGACAGCGCAATGCTCACTGAACCTGATGACAAGTTTAAGTTGGGGACACACTATATTTTTTTCCACACTTCCTTTCTCATAACAGTCTTTCTGCTGTGACAGTGTGTTGTTTTGTTATTCTCAACCAGAGCTGTATCTGTTCTCCTCTGCCTTGTTATTGGAAAGGCAAGTGTCAACAAACCTCTAACCCTATAGTATTAAACTTCAGCACACAATGTGACCATCACCGCTTGTGCTACAGACATGAATGATGGAGAGAAAAAAAAAAAAAAAAAAAAACCTGAGTTGGGCAGTAAGCAATCACCCAGAACAGTCAACAATCAACAAGCTAAAAAAAAAAAAAGAGTAGAAAGCTTACATGTAGCAATGGACTAAAAATACTCCAAACACATTAGAAACCACACATTATTGCAGTAACAGTTTATTTTGATGGTCCCTTTTGAACATTCAGTTGACTATAAGTAACTTTGCAACTACATGTCAACTAACTCTCTGAGTATTAGTAGACTTTCTGCTTAATATCTGCTTTAATAACTCTTTATTTTGATGCTCCCCCAACAAACATTTTACTGACTATAAGTAACTTTGCAAGTACATGTCAACTTATTCTGACCCTATCCCTACCAGTCTACTAATATTCTACTATGGATGGATGGATGGATGCATAAAACTTTAGAAACCACAACACCCTAGCAACGGCCTAGAAAACACTCCTAAGCAACCCCACAGAAATCTGTTTAAAAGGCACAATATGTAAGATTATTGGATTAAAATATCCAAAAACCACTAGAACAATGTTATAAATTTTGTTGACTTGTGTACTTACATTATACCAAATGCTTCCAAGAATGTTTAAATCCAGAGAAATAAGCAATTTTAACCCAAGACTTGGGAGGTATGTGCGTCGCTTATCAATTACATCATACCCGCGTTATCCTCGATTTCCGTTTTTATTTTGTAAACACCAAATACGCTTTAATATATTATGTGTTTTATTAGACAGGTGAACAACTGTTTGGATGCATTCATCGACAGAAAACTAATCATGTTATATAGCTCAACACAGTAAGTCTTATTGTTTTGTCCATACCGGCATGATGAATACAATCCTCAACTGGATGGAACTGAAATAAATACTTTGAATGTTGCGATCCTATTGGACTTATGATAGCAACCTGAGTCGTAACAAAGCATTGTTCACCACAGGAGAACTGGGCCCCCGACTAAGCCTGGTTTCTCCCAAGGTTTTTTTCTCCATTTTAACACCTATTTGCCTCTTGTTTGCCACCTGATGTCACCTGTTGGGAGTTTGGGTTCCTTGCCGCTGTCGCCTTTGGCTTGCTTAGTTGGGGACACTTGACATTTGACTTGACATTTGATATTCAACAGTGCTTTGATCTGCCTGCATTGACACTATTCTTTAAGAGCTGCTGTGCAGCTAAAATGATATACCAGTTATCACTGTAAAGCTGCTTTGACATAATCTGCATTGTAAAAAGCGCTATATAAATAAAGTTGACTTGACTTTAAATCCTGTTTTCTTGATTTACAGCGAGTACCATGTTTTACCATGCCGAATACGGATCTAGCTTACTGCAGCGTGCAACAAGTGTTTCATAGTAGCTGCTGAGTGAATGCAGAATAGCACTATAACAACTTTCAACACACAAATTGATCTAATATGATAAAAACACGCTGCTTTACCCCACATATGAATGACCGGGAAAAGCGGAAGCGGCGACTGCGGCATAATAAAAGTTCCGCTGCTCTCGAGACGCGTGTTGCTTTCGTCTCTCATTATCAATCGCTCCAGTGGCCTCGTTCAGCTCGCACAGCACTCAGCTCTGCTTCATACCACAGTAATGTTAATAATCTCATCCATAAACATGATTTCTGCCCGATTCTTTTCCACTGGCTGTAGACGTGAAGACAACACATCCCATGATTCTGTGAAATCAAGGCGTCATCAAGCTACACCTCTGTTTTGAATGAGCGACCTCTAGCAGTGAAAAATTGACACATTGTAGCTTTAAAACATTTAAAACACAACCTCACACAGTTCCAATGTGCTTAAAACATTCATAACAAAAGAAAGCACATAGTAATGCACTAGTAACCACCCACAACACCCTGGCAAATTCATACAAACATTCATACATCCACAACACCTCATAGCAATTCAGTGGCAACAACCCATACCACCCTAGAAAGTTTGCAGCAACTTTTTAAGCACCACTTGCATTTTCGTTAGAAAATAAATCTGGTTATGTCTGACTCAAGCATCTGTCCATGCCATCTCGCCTGCTCAGGTTCATTTGGGGATGCTTCCCCAGTCTTCAGTCAGCTGTCTGCCTGTGCTAGGACTGGAGAACTTTTACCACATGGTGATTGTAAAAATTTAAACAGCTCTCCAGGGCCCGGGTCATTTCCTCTGTCCTCGCAGTATGTGCACAGCGGTTTGCTATTCCACGGCTTTTAGAAAAGCTCCACCGCATCCACCAGCTCTCCCTCAGGAGAAAGAATACAATGAATCAGGCCTTGCAGGGAAGCAGAAATTAGATGGTGGGCAGCTCTATGTGTATGTGTGTTTGTTTTGATGTGGCGATAAACATGAGAAACATCTTAGAGTGGCGCTAAGAGATTACACACATTAACCACAGTTTTACACAACGGATACACATGGCCATAAGGAAGATGTTTGCACGTGTACATTTTCTAATGAGATGTGATACGTTTTCATGTCCATTTCCATATAAAATATTAAACACACATAATTTAAGAAAAAAAAAAAAAAAAAGATTATATATATATATATATATATATATATATATATATATAGTTATACTCAGCAATATTGTGAAATATGATTACAATTTAAAATAACTTTTGTATTTTGATATATAAAAATGTAATTTATTTATGTAATGACAATCAGCATCATTACTCCAGTCTTAAATGTAACATGACATTCAGAAATCATTTGAATATTCAAGTTGACAGCTGTCAATTGCTAACTGCTAATGGCTAACTTTAGCTCTTTATGAGCATCTTGTTCATATTCTTGCCATTGTAATCAGGTCATAAATAACAGTTTAAGTGCCTGAGCTTGACCAGAGCATAATTCTGGTATATATGTATCCTAAAACAAGATTTAGTTTTTTATTTTCTCCCCACAGGAATGAGCCTGCTAATTTCCTTTGGCCATGTAACTTGAGCGTTGCTTCATCAAAGCTGATTCTCAGCTGGTCTTTGATGGAGTGTTTCGCTGCCTTCACCTCTCCACACCATCTGATTCTCACCTGCTGTGCACTGAGCCGTGAGTGATGGAGAGGAACTCTCAGCATCACATCCGCAGGGACGTCCCAACACCCTTGCTAGCTCTACACAGCTACTAGCCATCAGCAGATGGCCATGCCACCTGCCATACTCCATCAACAAAAGGTCCAATTATCCCATAAGCTCCTGCACTCACCTTGATATCCCACAATCCCTCTTTCCCACACCTGTCCACTCACATTACAGCCCTCGCTAGTCATCATACTGGAGTTTATCTCCTCAGAATGTGGGTGCAAGAACACATGGTTGCTTTGATGGCAAACTGTTTTGATTAAATTTTGTGTCATACTTTGCAAAACATAATTAGTTGATCTAAAACTATCCCATAAAAATATATATAATTTTGCCATCATATGAGTTGTTTTGCCCTACGGCTCTGTTTACACCTGGTATTAAGATACATTTTGGTCAATTGGATCACAAGTGGACAAGGGAAACACATATCTGTTTACACTGGGTATTAATCCATCTCTGTTGTCCACTTTCAACCACCTCTGTCTTGATTTCTTTGACGGGAGGGTCTATGGGCAGGTAAATGTATGTTTTTTTGGCAGTGGCTAGCAATAGATGCTAAGAGACGAATTTGTATGAGAACAAATTTGTAATTTAACGAATTTGTTCTTGTAATTTAATGATTTTTCTCATAATTTAATGAGTTTATTCTCAACATTTTATCTTGACTTTTTTCTCGAAATTTAATGACTTTTTTCTCATAATTTAATGAGTTAATTCTCAACATTTTATCTCGACTTTTTTCTTGAAATTTAACGACTTTTTTCTCATAACTTAACAAGTTTATTCTCAACATTTTATCTCGACTTTTTTCTCGAAATTTAATGAGTTTTTTCTCGAAATGTAACAACTTTAATCTCTAGATGGTTTTATTTTTTTATTATTGCTTGGCCCTAATCCTCTTCCGTAATTGGCAGATATTATTTGCACCTCAATATTTTTGTACATTAAAGGGTTAGTTCACCCAAAAATTAAAATTCTGTCATTAATTACTCACCCATGTCGTTCCACACCTGTAAGACCTTCGTTCATCTTCCGAACACAAATTAAGATATTTTTGATGAAATCCGATGGCTCAGCGAGGCCTCTATTGAGAGCAAAGCCACTGAACCTCTCAAGGTCCATAAAGGTACTAAAAACATATTTAAAACAGTTCATGTGAGTACAGTGGTTCTACCTTAATATTATAAAGCGATGAGAATACTTTTTGTGTGCCAAAAAAACAAAATAACGACTTTTCAACAATATCTAGTGATGGCCGATTTAAAAACACTGCTTCGGAGCTTTACGACTCAAATCTGTGGTTCGGAGTGCCAAAGTCACGTGATTTCAGCAATTTAGCTATTTAATACGAGATCCGAATCACTAATTTGAAACAAAAGATTCATAAAGCTCAGAAGCAGTGTTTGGAAATTGGCCATCACAAGATCTCTCAATCATAATTGTATTGCACTGCATTGCATTGCATGTTTTGAGACCCACAATAAAAACAAAGCTTTGATCATAAAACTAAGCATTTCTCTGTCAAAGATTTCTTTTTTTTTTTTTTTTTGATACAGTATATCGTGCTTTACACGGTTAATATCTGCGTTCGAATTACACAGTAGAAAGTCTAGTAACACGCACATATTTGCTCAAAATCAGGAAACATCTCTTGTTCTGCCAAATGCAGAAGTAACACTAATTATATGGTATAAATGTCACATTGTAAATGAGGAGAGAGAAGGCATGTGGTAATGGAACCTGGTTTTGAAGAAGAATGAAAGAAGTCATTAGCGGATAATGATTTTAATTACACTCTCTTTGTCAGCTACGGCATGCGCGCGAGACAGCGCTTGACAAGAGGTTCCCCCTCCGCATAATTACAATGTGATTGACATCCTAAATAAACAGGGTCTGAATGACACTGACGGCGCGCAGTTGCCAGGAGCAACAGGTTGATCGAGGAACTGGAAAATATGTGTTTGTGATTAAAGGCTAACGGTGCGCAAGAAGCTCCATTCTTATTAGACTCTATAATTTTAGTAGGTATTAGGTGCATTTAGGTATTATAACAGTCTCTGAAGGACAAAAGCTACAGGTATGAAGTTGCAGATGTACATGGATTTTTTCCAAATGTATCGCTGCCCAGAGGACAATGTAATTGCTCAGAAGTTGCTCTGTCATAGTTTAGAAGACATCATGAGTTTTCAATGATTCATTTATGCTCCAGATTTTCTCCTAAATTTATTTAGGACAAAAAGCAAAAAGATTAGATCACATAATCTAATCTTGATAAGAAATTGTTCTGTCATACTCAGATCTCTAACTTTTCACTCTTAAAAATAAAGGTTCTTCATTGGCATTGATGGTTCCATGAAGAACCTTTAAAATCTAGGGAACATACGTGCACAAAAGGTTCTCTATAGAGGTTCTTTAAAGCATTCAGTCAAAGGTTTTTTTGGGGAACCAAAAAATGGTTCTTTTAATGGCATTGCTGCAAAACCTCATTTTGAAACATTTATTTTTTTAAAACTGTGGTCTACGGAAGAGGATTAGGGCCAAGCAATAATAAAAAAATAAAACCATCTCGAGATTAAAGTTGTTAAATTTCGAGAAAAAAAGTTGAGATAAAACGTTGAGAATAAACTCATTAAATTACGAGAAAAAACTTGTTAAATTTTGAGAAAAAAGTAGAGATAAAATGTTGAGAATAAACTCGTTAAATTATGAGAAAAAACTCGTTAAATTTCAAGAAAAAAATCGAGATAAAATGTTGAGAATAAACTCATTAAATTACGAGAACAAATTCGTTAAATTATGAGAAAAATGTTAAATTATGAGAAAAATGTTAAATTTCGAGAAAAAGTCAAGATAAAATGTTGAGAATAAAGTCATTAAATTATGAGAAAAAAGTCGTTAAATTACGAGAACAAATTCGACTTTTTTTCTCGAAATTTAATGAGTTTTTTCTCGTAATTTAACGAGTTTATTCTCAACATTTTATTTTGACTTTTTTCTCGAAATTTAACGAGTTTTTTCTTGAAATTTAACAACTTTAATCTCAAGATGTTTTTTTTTTTTTTATTGCTTGGCCCTAATCCTCTTCCGTAGTGGTCAGTGTTGGGCAAAGTTCCTTTTAAAAGTAATGCATTAAAATATTGTGGTTCTTCCTAAAAAGTAACTAATTGTGTTAGTTACTTTTTATGGAAAGTAATTGTGAATTGCTTCTTCTCATCTGGGCTGGGTTTGCTTTTTTGTTTTTTTAACAACAACAACAACAACAACAACAACAACAAAAAGTTATATTTGTATTATCTGACATATTTTTGCAGTTTTGCATAATATTCTGAGTTTTCATTTCACTATATTCATTTTGAGGAATGCTGAATCTGTTTTTTGTGCAAGTCAGATGAGAAAATGCATGCTCACATTTAGTCTAGAATTACAATAAGCATTAAAGCTGCAAGCAGCGATGAAAGGGCCCTCGCACCTGTGCCACCGCCACAAGGTGGCTTTAGGAAAACAGAGCACGGTGGGCAACATGCATTTAAGTAAATAAATATATGAGGACTACATCAGTCATTTGTATTTTCCACACTTCCTGCTACCAGCTTGTAGCGCTATGACTATAACTACATTTTGATGTCTAGATGTCTTCAGGCCAGGACTCTTATCAAACATGTGAAGTTTGGGGCAGATTGGACATTATGCTTGAGTTACAACAACTTCCGGTTTCATGACGATAATACACAGCTAAGTGTTGCTAGCATGTATTAGAATGTTTGTAGCATGTTTAGCACTCAATTGCATATTTTGGTATGTTGCTAGTAGTGCATCACTGTATTAAACACGTCACTTCCTGTTGCCAGTGGGTGGCGCTATTACTATAACTGAATATTGTCATGTAGATGTGTTCAGGGCAGGACTATTATCAAACATGTGAAGTTTGGGTCAGATCGGACATTGTATCCCTGAGTTACAACAGTTTCCTGTTTCATGGCGAAACATCAGACTTTGTCTGGCCGTCACGGACACGCCGTTCAACGAAAACTCAAGATCTTTGCAATTTAACATCGTTAAGGCCTTAAGATTAGACTGACCAATTCTGATGTTGTTCTGGTTAAATCTCAATGAGGAGTTAATCACAGTGTAAAACATGTCAATTCCTGTTGCCCACAGGTGATGCTATGACTGTAACTAAATATTGGCATGTAGATGTCTTCAGGCCAGGACTCTAATAAAACTTGTGAGGTTTGGAGCAAATCGGACATTGTATGCCCGAGTTACAACTTCCTGTTTCATGGCGAAACATCGAAATTTGACAGGCCGCCAATGACACACCCTTCGCAATTTAACGTTGCAAAGGCCTTTAGATTAGACTGACCAAATATGATGTTGATCTGATTAAAACTCTAGGAGGAGTTTGCTAAAGTACAACATCTGGAAATGGCAAATACTGCAAAAAAAATTGCAGAGAAAAATCAAAATATCTCACTTCCTGGTGGGTTTTCACATTTTGCACTCAGGACTTTTTTGTAGGTATTGGGCTGTTACATGCTGTGTGTGCCGAATTTCATACTTGTACATGAAACATAGCGCAAAGGACGCTTAATTGAAATTTTGTAGGTGACGCTATGGAGCCATTTTGCCATACCTAATTCTGAAACCCATATCAGACATAAATTTTCACCACTTCTGATGCATGTGCAAAGTTTCATGAGTTTTCAAGCATGTTTAGGCCCTCAAAAATGTGATTCATTTCGGAGAAGAATTGACTGAGCAATTACAATAAGGTCCTCACACCATCGGTGCTCGGGCCCTAATAATGTTTACACAGTGCACACAACGCCTTTGCACTTACTCCTGATTTCTCTCAAAATGGGAACAGAAGAGCTGTCAGTCAATAAATAATGTTTTATTAACAAAGTTTGGGAGGAGCACTTTCAAATGATCTACCCAATCAATACGATTGGAGGCCTATATATAGATAGTCTTTTCTGCATCCCTCCTCCACCCCAACTCCTCATTCTCAGCTAGTACTCTGGGTTCGGGCCACATTCTGAGGTCGGAGCCCTCTCCTAGGACAGCACGCCAAATACACATACTCTTTTACTCTAATTATTTGTAAGTGTGAACTTGTGAAATGGGAAAACAAAGTAACTTGTGTTACTTATTTGAAAAAGTAACTCAGATATTTTGTTGTAAATTTAAAAGTAATGCATTACTTAATCAGATGACTTTTTTCAAGTAACTAGTAAAGTAACTCATGTTACTTGTAATGCGTTACCCCCAACACTGAGTGAGGTATACCGGCAAATCCAAGCACCAACTAAAACGTTACTGAGATACTCAAGAGGAAATGCATGTGAGATTACTGGGTGTCTTACTGATGCTATAGCAAAAGTCTCCATTAATAAAATTAAATATTAAAGAGATGATTTGACTTCAGGGTCTCCTTTTCTCTCTTCCTTTTCATGTGGAATTTAACAGGTTAGTTAAGGCAACATGTTAGTTCACAGCAGAAACCAGATTTTTGGAAGTTTATGTAACATCAGGGTCCATTTCACCGATGACAAACACATCTGCTGATGGGAGCCACCAGGGACGCCGGACCAGACAGTGGCTCCGGCCCTTCTGTTCATAAAAGCCCACCGTCACTGCAAACTGATTTAGACACAGACACGTGGCCTGAAAAGACCTGCATTTAAATTAGGGATTAAAAACAACTGTAATGATTTCTAAATCCACTGGCTATGAAAAAAGAATTTAATCCGGTATTATGATGGGAAATTTTGGAAACATTTTCACAGATCACAGGAGGCATACAGGAATATACATTTCAAACATCTTATGTTTAATTATAAAAACATTTATTTAAATGTATTTTAGAATCCTGGAAAGGCCTTTTCAATAAAGGCTGTTTTTTAATTTAACAGAAGATCATATTCAGGTTGACAAGCGCTTCAATGTTTTTTTTTTTTTTTCACCATTCATTATTACACACAAGGTAGAAATGAAAAACCCCTGTTTGACAATTCAAAAATGTACTACCTGTATTAGAAATTCCTGATATTCATAAAGATACAAGGACAAAATTGGCAATGACAATGAGCATTGATTCATTCTGTTGTTTTTTTTTTTTTTAATCAACCTGTGATTCATTGATTCATTTGATCCCTGTACTGCACTGTAAATACAACAAAAATGAATATTAAAATAATTTCACAAAATATTCAAATATTTAGTTAAAGGTGCAAACATATCTTTATCTGATGTATCGTTTATTATTAGCTTGTATTGTAGCTTTTTTCAGTAGGGTAGATTGTAGTTGAACAGCTTTAAAATTACTTATAAGCAAACTATAGTTTCAAGGCAGCTTCCCCAGCAATTATTTAAGACCAAACACAGATTCCCATACTCTAATATTTATTTTGATCTTTTCATTTAATTAGGCTGCGGACAGAAGCATTTAGTAGCTTTCTCAGTAATCATTAACAAGTTATTGAGACTGAGACTAGAAGGGTCTTCTTATATCACAAGTAACACAAGGAAGGGTTCAGTGAATTAGGATGTTTCCATCTCATTATTCTAAGAAAAGTAATTTCCATAATTAAATATGCAAGCAAAAAGGTACAAGAGGCTGTGCTGTATCATGAATAAGTCATGGCTGAAGGGCATTGTTAGGCATGACGCGAAGCGGAGCCAAAAAATATGTATAAATGCAACTTTCATGAAGTAAAATCACTAAAAGCCTTCCTTCTGCCGGAAAAAAATAGTCCTTGAATGGGAACAGCAACAGAGGTTACATTATTACGCCATTAGATGGTGGCAAAGACTGTCTTTATAAGTGTGTCTGTACTGCCCCCTTGTGGGGAGAGTTATTTGTGTTTTGAGTTTCTTGTGTTTTGTCCACGCAGAGCTACCGTAGTTCAGTTATTCTCCTAACCTTCCTACAGCAAGTCAGACTCCAGAGTGTTTAAGTCTGTAAATCACTATTTTGGTCCCTAAAAAATATCTGTCTGTAAGTATTTGTTTGATAGTGATCTTTGGTTCCATTAGATGCCAAATTTAATCATTTTACCATGTTTTCTATTTGTAATTTGTAAGAAAATATGTGGCGCTAGTACTGTTAGCTTCCCTATGGCATTTTCCATGTATGTTAGCATCGTGCTAATCGCTTGCTAATGAGATTGTTTTTTGAGGGTTTTAGTTTATTCTAAGCTACTTATTTTATATTTGCATTGTCTATTCACCCTATTGAGATTGTAATGTGCATTATTTTTGTTTCTGTATGTTGCAGTTTTACAGTCTTTCCAGTAAAACGCACTAAACGAGCAAGATGCTTCCTGGTTCTTTATTGGAGACTGTTAGCTATCTGTAAAGCTAGTTCACACACACTAGTAAAGACAGAATAGTAAAAAGACAAATGGAAGGTCAGCCAAAAGTCTATACAGAAGACAACACTGCTGTCCCTGACCACCAAAGTACAGTCAGCAACGTTAGTGACCGGTGGGAAACAAGATCGAACTGTTCCAACATCTCACGTGCCAGTCAGCGGTCTCATGCCAGTCAGAGCTCAAGTGCCAGTCAGCGGTCTCATGCCAGTCAGAGGTCACGTGCCAGTTAATGGTCCAATGCAAGCGTTTTGGCAGCAAAAGCACGTGCTAAAGCAGCTGCCGCTCAAGCACAGGCATCATACGCTGAAAGAGAAGCGGAGGTGATAAAGGAACAAGCCCATATTGAAGCTGAAGCTGCAAAAAAGAAAGCAGAGCTCAGAGCTGACCTCCTCAAACTGTGTCTACAGAGTGCGGCTACAGCCGCCAACGCCGAAGCAGAGGTCCTGGAGGCAGCAGCCGAGGAAGAAGGTGGAGATACCTGGTTTCCAAAAAACAGCGACAACGTCGTTCAGCCCATACCAGTTCCACCTCCGACGGCTAATACCCACTTTGACTCCGCACAAGCTACCACGTTAGTGCTTCCAGCAGCTCAGTGAGTAAAGTACAATGATGATTTTGTGCAAAATAAAGTCAAAGAGCACAGCATACAAAACAGTGAGATTAGTGAATATGGGTTTCAACAGCTACCAGTGACGCATTCCTCACAGTATGGTATCACCAGTGGAGCAGATTGTTCTTATGCCAAAAGCTCGTTCAAAAATGCCTTTTTCGCATCTCACTCATGCCATCCAACCCCAGTTACTACTGACCGCAGTTTCCAGCCACACTCTGTTAATCAGTCTGCCCTTCCCAGCCAAGGCTATCGTCTCCACTCCCTGTTGTTAGTGCAAATGAGTCCAATTCCCCAATCACATCAGACTTAGCCAAATATTTGGTTCGTAGGGAGTTGGTTAGCTCAGGGCTTTTGACGTTTGATGATAAGCCTGAAAATTACTGGGCTTGGAAGGCATCTTTTTTGAACGCTATTGCAGGACTCTATTTATCCCCAAGAGAGGAGTTGGATCTCCTCTGCAAGTGGTTAGGCCCCAAATCATCAGAGCAAGCAAAACAATTAAGGGCTGTACACACCTATGATGCCACAGCTGGTGTCAAAATGGTGTGGCAAAGACTGGAGGACAGCTATGGGTCCCCTGAAGCGATAGAGAATGCTCTCCTGAAAAAGTTGGAAGATTTTCCCAAAATCACAAACAGAGAAAATCACAAGTTGAGGGAGCTAGGTGATCTCATCTCTGAGCTTGATGCTGCCCGTGTAGATGGTCTCCTATCTGGCCTGAGTTACTTAGATACGTCCCGGGCATCACTCCTATTGTTCAAAAACTCCCATTCCACCTCCAAGAGAAATGGATTACTTCAGCATCCTACTACAAAGAGCAACACCATGCTTCCTACCCGCCATTCCCTGTTTTCGTGAAGTTTGTGTGCAACAAAGCTAAAACTCTCAATGACCCAAGCTTTGCCCCCTTGCTCTCTACTGGTTGCCCAAGTGTTTACAGGCCTGAAAGACTGAACAAACCCAACTTCAAATCGGCAGTATCTGTTCGAAAAACTGAAATAACTGCTCCAAAGGGCTATTGTGACCATTCTGAAAAAAAAAATGGTTGAACCAGATAAGCTGTGCCCACTCCACAACAAACCACACTCCCTCCGCAAGTGTCGCGGTTTCAGAGCAAAGACCTTGGATGAGAGAAAGGCCATTCTGAAAGAAAAGAACATTTGTTATAAGTGCTGTTCCTCAGTCAACCACATGGCAAAAGACTGCGACATGAGTGTACATTGCAATGAGTGTAAAAGCGATCACCACACCACCGCGCTGCACCCTGGACCAGCACCCTGGAAAACAGAAGCTCCAGGCTCTGCAGCCCCAGACGGGCATGGCGGGGAGCAATCAGAAAGTCCTATCCAAGCCATTGTGTCCAAATGTACAGAGATCTGTGGAAAAGGTAATAGCTCACGCTCATGCTCCAAAATCTGTCTAGTAAACATTTATCCTGCTGGACACAAAGAAAAGGCAGTAAAAGCCTATGCTGTGTTAGACGAGCAAAGCAATAGGTCTTTAGCAAAGACAGAATTCTTTGAGATCTTTAACGTTAACACAGGCACCAAAGATTACACGTTGAAAACCTGCTCAGGTGTAAGTGAGACAAGGGCACGCCAAGCTGACAGTTTCATGGTTGAGTCTCTCGACGGCAACACTAGCGTCCGGCTTCCCACATTAATCGAGTGCAACATGCTCCCAGATGATCGGTCAGAGATCCCGACACTGGAGGTCGCAAAACACCACACTCACCTCAAGCATCTGGTAGACAAGATTCCAGATTTGGACCCTAATGCTTCAATACTGGTCCTCCTCGGACGAGATATATCACGAGTGCACAAGGTCAGAGAACACTATAATGGCCCCCACAATGCTCCGTACGCCCAGTGCCTTGACCTTGGCTGGGTCATAATAGGAGAGGTCTGCCTTGGGGGTGCTCATGTGCCTAGCAAAGTCAGTGTTTACCGCACAACAGTGTTGAGCAATGGGCGCACATCTCTTTTGGACTCTTGCCCCAACTCATTCCATGTCAAAGAAAAGGTCCTGAGCACTTACTCCCCATTTAACTCTTTGAACATGACCAGCTTGATTGATATAGACGAAAACGACTGTCTCACTAACAAATTGTTCATGAGAACCCCACATGATGACAAACCCGCCA
The DNA here is from genome assembly GCA_036281575.1 of Ancherythroculter nigrocauda. Classification (NCBI taxonomy): domain Eukaryota; kingdom Metazoa; phylum Chordata; class Actinopteri; order Cypriniformes; family Xenocyprididae; genus Ancherythroculter; species Ancherythroculter nigrocauda. The sequence continues at coordinate 23,571,296 of VTFQ01000005.1, forward strand.
TGTCAGTGGATGATGAACTCTTCCTGGAGATCATGGATGAGCAAATGTTTATGGACGAGTCCAACAGCTGGGTGGCGCCACTACCCTTCAAAACAAACAGGCACAGACTACCCAACAACCGAGACCAAGCAGTCAAACGTCTCAATTCACTGCGTCGTGTGCTTGACAAAAAGCCCCACATGAAAGAACATTTCTTGAACTTTATGCAGAAAATGTTTGAATCAGGACATGCAGAACCCGTCCTGCCACTCGACAAAGACCAAGACCAAATTGGTACCTACCATTTTTTGGTGTCTACCATCCTCACAAACCTAACCAGATACGTGTAGTATTTGACTCTAGTGCCACTCATAAAGACACGTCTCTGAACGATGTTTTGTTGAGCGGCCCAGACACGAACAACACACTTATTGGGGTCCTCTTGCGTTTCCGCAAAGAACCTGTAGCAATCACTGCGGACATAGAGCAAATGATCTATTGTTTTGTCATTCGACTTTGTGCGTTTCCTGTGGTACGAAGGTAACGATCCCACAAAGGCCATCAGAGAGTACAGGAATGTCTGTACACGTGTTTGGAAATAGCCCATCTCCCGCCATAGCAATATATGGCCTCCGGAGGGCGGCTCTGGCTGCACAAGATGAGTACAGTGACGAGGCCATACAGTTTGTTCTTAAAAACCTTTACGTTGACGACGGACTGGCTTCCTTTCCTTCAGATGCCAGTGCCATCCAAACTCTGAAAAGCACCAAGGAAATGCTTGCAGACTCTAACATTCGCTTGCACAAAATAGCCTCCAACAGCCCAGATGTAATGGAAGCGTTTCCATCTGAAGAATGTGCAGAGGAACTGAAAAACCTTGACCTTGGTGCAGAGCCCCTGCCCTTACAGAGAAGTTTGGGGCTTAACTGGGATTTGCAATATGACTGTTTCACCTTCCTTGTGTCAAGAGAAGACAAGCCATTCACAAGAAGGGGCATTCTTTCTGCTGTTAACAGCTTCTATGATCCCCTTGGGTTTGCAGCCCCCATTATCATGCAAGGCAAGGCTCTCATCAGAGAATTGTGCTCAGAGAACTGTGAATGGGATACTCCACTGCCAGCAGAAAAAGAGGCACAATAGAAATCTTGGAGAAACTCGCTTGTTGACCTTGAAAAACTACAAATTCCTAGACAGTATGTGATCACGTCACTGCAATCGACCTGTCAAAGAGAGCTGTGTGTCTTTGCAGACGCTTCTACATCAGCCATATCAGCGGTTGCGTACCTTCGAGCCATAGACACCGAAGGTCACATCCACGTAGGCTTCTGCATGGGCAAGTCCAAATTAGCTCCTAGACAAGTCCACACTGTACCTCGCTTGGAGCTATGCGACATGCGAGACATGCTACTATATGAACTTGACATAGAAATACACAAAGTGAAATACTACACTGATAGCCGAGTAGTCTTAGGCTACATCAACAACACCAGCCGTAGGTTCTATGTTTACGTCGCCAACCGTGTTGCTCGCATCAGAAAGTCATCTGAACCCAGTCAGTGGCACTTTGTGAGCACGGAAAGCAATCCTGCCGATCATGGAACACAACATGTGCCGGCTTCACTACTGAGTTCTACTAATTGGTTTACTGGTCCCGACTTCTTGAGGAAAAGTGATGGAGAGCGTACTGTGCAACCAAACAGCTTTCAACTTGTTGAACCTGCCACAGACATTGAAGTCCGCCCACAAGTCTCAACATTTGCAACTACTACTGTGACAAAATCGCTCGGCTCACAGAGGTTTGAGCGCTTCTCCAGTTGGAAACGTCTTACACAAGCTATCACCAAACTCATTGAAAAGGTCAGATCTATCTCAAAAGCTCCTGATTCAAATGAATCAAAGATGGACGCTCTAACACAAGCAAAATTAGTTATTGTACGAACTGTTCAAGGCGAGACATTTGAAAAGGAAATAAAAACTTTGAACTGAGGAGAGGACATACTAAAACACAGTCCACTGAAGAATCTCAATGTGTTTTTGGACAAAGAAGGACTGGTGCGAGTAGCAGGACGTGTGACTTCTGCTGAAATAACTCAAGAACAAAGCCAGCCCATCGTTATTCCAAAGCATCATCACATTGCCGCTTTGCTGGTTCAGTTCTACCACGAACAGGTTGTGCACCAAGGTAGACACATCACAGAAGGAGCCATCAGGTCTGCTGGACTGTGGATCCTTGGAGGAAAAAGGTTGGTGACAAATCTTCTCAACAAATGTACAGCTTGCCGCAGGTTAAGAGGAAATGTACAACAACAAAAGATGGCAGACATTCCAGCTGATCGTCTCATTCAAACTCCTCCTTTTACACATGTTGGAGTGGATATATTTGGTCCATGGAACATCAGTATCCGCCGGACAAGAGGTGGAGTGTTAGAGAACAAACACTGGTCAGTAATGTTTACCTGTTTAGTCACACGAGCAGTTCACATCGAGGTAGTTGAGTCTCTCTCAACTTCAAGTTCCATAAATGCTCTCAGAAGGTTCCTGGCCATAAGAGGCCCCACCAAGCTCTTTCGATCAGATCGTGGAACGAATTTTGTTGGAGCGTGCAAAGAGCTTCAGATAAGTTCAGAAGACCCAGAGCTTCACTCCTTCCTCAAAAATGAGACGTGCACTTGGAAGTTTAACCCACCTCACTCCTCTCACATGGGAGGGGTGTGGGAAAGAATGATCGGAGTTGCCCGACGTATTTTTGACGCTATGCTGCTGAAAGTTCACTCTCCAAATCTGACTCATGAAGTACTTGTGACGCTCATGGCAGAGGTAACAGCCATAATGAATGGTCGTCCATTAGTACCCGTGTCATCCGATCCTCAGCAACCTGACTTGTTGACTCCAAGCGCCCTTCTCACTCAGAAAATCTGTCCCGTCTCTATTCCACCTGGAGACTTTGATCCTAAGGATTTGTACCGTAAGCAATGGAAACAGGTGCAAAGTCTTGCCAACTCATTCTGGAAAAGATGGCGAGAAGAGTATCTTGCTACCCTTCAACCAAGAAGAAAATGGCAAGCAGATCAACCAAACTTAGCCATTGGTGACGTTGTTCTCCTTAAGGACACTCAGGTCAAAAGAAACTAATGGCCTACTGGACTTATTGTGGCCACTTATCCTGGTCGAGATAAAAGAGTACGTAAAGTAGATGTACGAATAATTAAAGAAGGTACAGCTAAGGTGTACACAAGACCTATTTCGGAAATTGTGTTGTTAGTTAAAGGTTAATAGTGTTATAGCAGTATACCAGGCAGGGAGTGTACTGCCCCCTTGTGGGGAGAGTTATTTGTGTTTTGAGTTTCTTGTGTTTTGTCCACGCAGAGCTACCGTAGTTCAGTTATTCTCCTAACCTTCCTACAGCAAGTCAGACTCCAGAGTGTTTAAGTCTGTAAATCACTATTTTGGTCCCTAAAAAATATCTGTCTGTAAGTATTTGTTTGATAGTGATCTTTGCTTCCATTAGATGCCAAATTTAATCATTTTACCATGTTTTCTATTTGTAATTTGTAAGAAAATATGTGGCGCTAGTACTGTTAGCTTCCCTATGGCATTTTCCATGTATGTTAGCATCGTGCTAATCGCTTGCTAATGAGATCATTTTTTGAGGGTTTTAGTTTATTCTAAGCTACTTATTTTATATTTGCATTGTCTATTCACCCTATTGAGATTGTAATATGCATTATTTTTGTTTCTGTATGTTGCAGTTTTACAGTCTTTCCAGTAAAACGCACTAAACGAGCAAGATGCTTCCTGGTTCTTTATTGGAGACTGTTAGTTATCTGTAAAGCTAGTTCACACACACTAGTAAAGACAGAATAGTGTCAGTCAGTGGCAAAGACTAGAAAAGACTGAATTGTAGTGACCACGGAACAAGACGCAACTGACAAATGCTTTGACTATCACTGTCAGTCACAGGAAAACATATTGCAAGATAGGACAAGACATTGAAGCGGACATTTAAACAGATTTTTTATTATAAACATAGGACTGACCTGAAGGAAAAGGCTAAATCTGAATGCAGGTAATAAACTCGCTCACTCAATCTCTTTCTACTCAATACTCTTCTACATAACACAGTAAGCTTCAATGAACAATATCAACTGAGAACAAACAGTTTACATTGCTAAGAGTGGTTGCTAAGTGTGTTGTGTAGTGATACACAGAACCGTTGGGTGAAGCGGCTGTAGGTAATCACAGCGTGCCGATATACAGCCATATTGCACGGCTACGAGTGTGATATTGCATTTATACAACAGATTAGTGTGTAAATAAATAAGAAACAACAATGGATTGTCAACAATGTGTATATATATATATATATATATATATATATATATATATATATATATATATATATATATATATATATATATATCTCGTTGCTGTAATGTTTTGACTTTAAAAAGTTGAAAAAAAAAAAAAAAACGCTGGCTAATGTCAGTAACGTTAAATGTAGACAGAAATCATTTCTTATGCAGTCAATCCTGCGTAATCACTAATATTAAACCACCACCACCATAATCACCACAATTTGCCATTAAACTTACTGGCAAACACACTTTTATCTAAAATAAAATACATTAAATTACCATTAAAACCAGTAGAGGGTGGCAGAGGAGCACTTATTGACTTAGCCATTTCCACTCACTTATATATGGAAAAGTCACAGTCTAATGAAAAACAAATACTTTTCTTTAAATTGTGACTGAATTACACAGAAAGCAAGTAAAGAGCTCTACTTTTGTAATAACTGAAGGTGTCACTTCAGTGTGATGTATAGAAGAACAATGGTACATAGAATATTTCAATTTTCTCTATAAAAATTAGGTTTTGCACTGTTTTTACTCAAAGTTAAATTTATCTGCATTTCAATTCAAGCTCAGTGCTTCACTGTCAAATTTCCAATAAACAAACATGTAATATTATTAGTAACTGCACTTATTAATGCAAAAAAAAATATATGCTTTTATGATTGAATTAACTTTATGATTAAAAATCCATCCAGTGCTACCAAATTAGGTGCTGGTGCCACCATCTGTACTACTGCTCTCAAGTGTTATATAGGTCACTAGACATTATATATATATATATATATATATATATATATATATATATATATACAGAGCTATGGAAAAAAATTAAGAGACCACTTAACATTGATTTCTGTACTTGGAGTGGTCTCTTAATTTTTTCCATAGCTGTATCATATATATATATATATATATATATATATATATGATGTGTGTGTGTCTATTTGCTTTATATAACTGGGTTGTTTTTTGTGTTCACAGGTCACGTTACCAAATTAAAGGCCATAAGAATCCGTTATCGGCAAGCAGTTGACTCTGGTCGGAAAAGTGGCCACGGACGTGTGGTCTTGCTGTTCTTTGAACTTTGTGAGTCTATTTGGGGAGGATCTTTGGCCACATTGTCATTGTCTAAGGGCATAGAGACCAGTAACATAGGACCAGAGGCGCCTGTCTCGGAACACACAGGTGCAGAGTTGTCCATTTCCAGTGAAGAAAGTGTCGAAGGCGTTTCTGTGTCTGCAGATATGGGAAATTGACGGCAGAGACTCAGTGCTACCCTGATAAATCACAGAAGAGCGAAGCTAAAGAGGAAACTTTCCTCTGATGCTATGGCACAGGAGGACCTGGAGATTAAAAGGCGGTTTCTGCAACAACTTAAAACATCTGGCAATGAGTTTGTTCAGACAATGGACCGTCTGAACTCAAACATTGAAATGCTGGTGCAGCATATTATGGGTTCAGGGAATCGTGGTTACATGCCTCCACCGTCACCACACACCTCTCACCAAAACCAGTATTTCTATGCACACACACCCACAAGAAGACCACTTGGGGAGTACAATCCACCTGCACATAGCCAGCACAGCACCTCACCTCACCTTTACTGTACAGTGATTACACACATTTGTAGCCTAAAGTACAAAAGAACATTTATAATGTTGGTTCACTTTGTGTTGCGCTACTGTATTTATACATACTTTTATATCAGCACATTAAAATAGCTCCAGGTGTGATCTGTTTGTGCAGTCATATTTAATGTATATTTATACAATTGATGTCTTGTGTATTTTTTGTTTGTAGTTATTCTAAATTTAATTAAAATATAATTTTACAACTTTTGTGTTGTGATGCTTGATTTATGTTTACAATGTTTAATAATTTCCTTTATAAATATAGACAACCAAGGCTAACATGTATACTAGCATGCATTTAATCAAACTCAATGCAAATTGAAATAAGTGAATTTATTTGTACCATTACAACACTGGCACATAGCAGTAAAAGCATGAATGATACATCACGGTAAAAACAGATGCATAGGTCACATAAATAGTCATACACTTGTTATACATAAAACAATAAGGGATATGCCATTTTAATGTAGGCTGGTCTAAATCTATGCTGCTCTAAATGTAGGCTCCTCAAATGGCTTATTGGTCATGAAATCTAGTCAACACACATCTCACTCGTTTCCGCTCTGATTCGTCCATAAAAGGAAGGTCCTTCATGTTTATGTCTATGGCCCTCCTCAGAGCTGCAAACCATGCCTTCAAACGTCCAAATCTGCACTCGATCACCATACGTGCCTTACAAAGTGATACTCCGTAGTTTTGCTTCTGTGGCGTAACTCCACCACTGGGGTATTCTTTCATGAGATATGGTATCAGGGGATAAGCTGGATCAACCTGAAGAAATACGGGAACAGCATCTTCATCCTCCAGTAGTTGTGTAGGGCAGGAGGGAATAGTCCCATCTTTTAGGTCGGCATTCAGTTGTGAATTGGCAAATATGCGCACGTCATGTACACTGCAACGTCCATGAAACAGTACTTGTGGTCACATAACACTTATACATTCAAAGAATGTTTACCCTTCCTGTTAATTAAGTCAGTGGAATTAGACAAAGGATTTTTGACCTCACCGTGTAGTCAATTTCCCCCAAGCACTGCAGCATACTGTGTGTCTGAAAGAAGTTGGCGACACGTTCATTAACTTCGGGCACTGTTTTCAGTGTCTTGATGTAGTCTGGACCCAGAACGATGGCGATGGCCTTACACTCTTGTCGTATGATAATCGAAACTATTGATCTGGATAGTCCAAATGCATTCGCAGTTTTTCTGAGCCTTCCCTCATCACTCGGGTAGTACAAGGTACATGCTACCTTTATAAGTATGTTCACAAGCGCCCTCAGTCTTGTCGTCTCTCCTTCCACAAACGGATGTAGTATTTTGCTGAGTTGGACCAGGGCCAATCTGGACATCCAAAAGTTCTGCCGCCATTCCTCTGGAACAACAACTTCATAGTTCTTCCTGGTCTAACCCAAAACCGGCATTCCATGTACGGCTTACGCCGCTTAAAAAGAGACTTGTTGCTGATTGCTCTAATCATAGCTTGCCTCTCACGCAGGTAGGTAGCTGCAGTATTATAAAATACTGAATTTAATTGCATAATGGCTGCTACAAATGACAACAAAGCCAGGAATGTTTGCACTTCAGTCTCCACGTTTTTGTTTACGGTCATCAAGGATACGCAGAGCGAACATGGGCAGCCACGCCATAGTTTTCAAAAGTCTCCGTTTTAGTCTGTTTACACTGAAACGCAACCCCGGCGTTTTCAAAAGTCTCAAAAGTTTTCAAAAGTTGAGGTTCGAAAACGCTGGCGTCCTGTAAACGATAGGCGTAACTGTAACAAAACGCAGGCCTCGTTTACACTAGTGCATTTTTGTTTTAAAACACCGTTTTAAAATGAAAACGATCCTCGTCTACACTGGTGTTTCCACAGCGTTTCAGAAACGATCTCCATCTACACTACAAGGTCGAAAACGCATGTCACATGACTGTTCAAGCACACAGGGTATGCGCGTACAAGTGTAAACAGTTACCTGATGCTGAGTTTAACTGCACAATGGCTGCTAAAAATGACAACAAAGCCAGCAAAGATTGCAGTTCAGTCTCTATGTTATTGTTTAGAGCGAACGTCGGCAGCCATTACACGGTCTTCAAGGATACGCAAAGCCAATGTGGGCAGCCATGCCATTGTTTTCAAAAGTGTCCATTTTGGTACGTTTACACTGAAATGCAACCCCGGCATTTTCAAACTAAAACGGGGTCTGCAGCATTTTCGAAAGTCTCAGTTTTCGAGGTTCGAAAACACTGGCGTAGTGTAAACGACAGGCGTAACCATAGCAAAACTTGTGCGTTTTTGTTTTAAAACGCATTAGTGTAAATGGGGCCTTATGCATTTTAAAACTAAAACGCACCAGTGTAAACAGGGCCTGAAACTCATAGTAATATGTAGAGTATTATGAGAGAGAGATCGCCTGAGTGAGTGTATTACCTTCATCTAGCTGATATTCTTCGGGGCAATCTTATATTCATAATCACAAAATCAGTTTGAATGTCCGCTGAGGAAAGCGATCTTTGTTTTTTTAACATCAGGCTATCATCACTCCCATGTGCTAGACTAGTCAATGCATTAGTCAGTTGCATCTCATTAAAGTAAAGACAACTTCCAGTCCATTTCAATATAAAAGTCTTTGCGACTAACTGACTCACTCATAAAGACAGTCTTTGCCGCCATCTAATGTCGTATTAATGTAACTTTCACTGAAGTCGAAATCACTAGCACTCTTTTTTAATACCAAAAAAATAAATAACTAAAAAATACGAAATTAATTATATAAAATATTATTTATTAAACAATAATATTTAAATTAACAACAATAGCCATTATAACAGTATAATAAGTAAAACAGAAAATAAACAAAAGCAAAGTGTTCAGTCAAACGTACAAAAGCAGCGCTCTAGTTAGTACAGGATTTAATTTCAATGTAAATATAAAGTTATGAAACATAATATAGCCATTAAACCAAATCTATTAGCGAACAAGTAATAAATTAATAAGACCAAACATTGCCTGTTTGACATACCCAAAACGAACCTTATGTTTAAACACTATGTAACGACTGAGACAAATCAGACACAATTATTTGTTATATTTAACAAATAATTGTTTAAAACTTACTCTGGGGTCTGTCCCCATCCCCCGAGAAAACCAGCCTTAGTTTTATTGCCCTGAAGTATGTGTGTGTTGCCACGTGGAAAAGCAGAGACAAAGAGACACATAGAAAACCCTCAAAACAGACTTTCCTGCATTCATTTATAGACAGGCTGTTCTATAAATGAACATGCATATCCATAGGACATGGCATCCATTATTACTGTTTGTGTATTATCTCTGGTTTTTGAATTCAGTGTTGTTATGCATATTTTATGATAAGAACCAATGGTTAACGTAAACTCACCTATACCAAGTTTGGTGTCTATGAGTTTGTATTTTGAAGATTTGAATGTTCGTGTATAGGGTATGTCAATACCTGTGCAACATATCAGTATTACAAGAATCTTTAATAGTTTCTTCAAAACAACTTAACCAGTTAATGTGCAGATCCCCTGTTAGAAACACAAAGGATCATAAACTTTCCTGTTGGGAGCTCATGTATCATTGGTCCACTGACCCAGAGGGGGAATGTCCAGCACCAGAGGCTAAAAGCCAGCGCACAGTTCTCCTCCTCTCTTGCTTGCTTCTTTGGACGGACTGACACCCTACAGGGCAACCTCTTTTTAGGTCAAAGCCTAAGGCTCTGCCAGGCTTGTAATCCTAAACCTGCAACCCCAGCCATGTGCTCATCTAGAAGAGTGAAAGAACTCTTTCCTACTACAAAATTCAAACTAACCATGCGAGTTTGTTATCGCTTCTTCATTCAACACAGAAGACAATTGCAACTTCAGTACCACTGGACCGAATTCTCAGGACTTCCTACGGCAACAATATATCCAGACGCTCTACAAAAAGGCAGAGGCCTAATGCAAGTATTGTACGACATATTAAATTGCTGCTAGTTAGTTCAAATTGTGAACCTCCTTTGTTACAACAAGGGAGTTTTTATGATGAATTCTTTTCCTGGTTTTTGGTTTCTTCGTAGCTCCTACTGTTTCCCACTTCCGGTTTCACTCTATCATTTATCATTTTACACGTTTATGTGTGACTTGCGTGTATGTATGTTTGTGTTTGTTAGTTAGCTATGTGTTTGTGATTTAGTTAATAAAACTTGTGCACAATACATATTTGGTTGTCATTTGTTGTCTGTGAATAGATTGCCTCTTAAATGATCAGATCTTGACTACATGCTCTGAGTAGTACCGTACAATAGCAATGTTGTTTCCCATAATCTGGAAAGGAACATTTCTTAGAATTAATAAACAATTAACACTGAGTGTTCACTGGACGAACAGGTTAATTGATTGTAATATTAATTTTATTACATTAAGTTAATTTTATTAACTGACCCAAATATTCATAATTAATTATAACTAGTTATGATTAATTATCTTATTTATTTTGAGCTAATATTGCAACAACTATCTACATAAGAGATAGTGTCAAATTCTCGAAGGACTGGCCGAGATGAAGCTGTTCTTGGGGGGTACATGAGCGCTGAATGGTCGCTGACAGCCTGGAGCTCGCATCTCCGAAAGCGTCAAGTAGGCGCTATGTTTACATATAAATCACATATCTAAGGTCTAAACAACTATATTCTCACCTAAAAACTCTTAAAACAACATTCAGAATGCATACAAAATATCAATAGTATCTATAAAAATATGGTGGGTTTGCTCGTCTGCCATGACACTCGCTGTGAGAATGCTGACAACGGAGTGATTCAAACGGCCCTGTTGAAAAAAAAAACCCTGTTGAAAAAAACAGCATATGTTGGTTAAGGTAGGTTTTGAAGCTGGTATGCTGGTTTGAGCTGGTTTATGCTGGTCAAGTGCTGGTCCTATGCTGGTCCTAAGCTGGTCGTATGCTGGTAAATGCTGTTTTTTTCAACAGGGGGTGAAACGGTTACCGTGCGATACTGGAAGAATATGGAAGAACAAGAAAGAACTGTTTTGTGTAATATATATATATATATATATATATATATATATATATATATATATATATATATATATATATCTCCAACAGATTTATATAATTTTGATTTACTTACACTAGTGCAATACTTCATAGGGTGTGAAGTTAATAAAAGACACTGTCTTGCACCTATCTGTTTCAAATCAAAGTTTATAAGTTGTAATTCAGCTCAGGTCTGGTTGGCTTGATTCAAAGCTCAGAACTCCCTATGGAGAAAAATCCCTATGGAGAAAATAAATGGGAAAAACACTACAGGAACCACTGAAGCTACTGAAAAAGTGGGTGCTCACTGTTGAGCTTTGCTTGTTGCAGGAAAGATGAAATGCTCTCTTAACAATGGAATCTGCTGCCTAAATGCAATAATCTTTTTTTTAAAACCCGATTTATAATGCAACAATAATGTATTCTTTAGAGAGTTTGTATATATATGTATATATATATATATGTGTGTATATATATATATATATATATATATATATATATATATATATATATATATATATAATTGCAGTGATACAATCAAGAATCCACCAAGTGTTAACTGACTGAACACAGCAGCGACACATTAGTTTCCTTGATATAAAAAACATGGCATGCACTCCACACCGTCTGCTGCCTCATAGGCCCATGATGCTGCCTGTGTGATAACCTTTACGAGGGGCTTTTTTTTAAAAACACTACAGGAACCACTGAAGCTACTGAAAAAGTGGGTGCTCACTGTTGAGCTTTGCTTGTTGCAGGAAAGATGAAATGCTCTCTTAACAATGGAATCTGCTGCCTAAATGCAATAATCTTTTTTTTAAAACCCGATTTATAATGCAACAATAATGTATTAAATGATGCTTTTAACCTATATTAACGGTGAGCAGAGGGAAATGTTTTTGGTAAAGAGCATGGAAATCTATTTGTGTAATTATAGAGGAACAAAAACAGTGGTTTGCACTGATTTTAGGCTTTCAGTATAATCACAGAGAGAGCGGTCCACCACTCTTCCGTCTGGCTGGGAAGTGCATGACACCTGACCGAACTGACATGGAGAGGCTGTTCTTAATGGATTTCCTGATGAGCTGTTTTTGCTGGAATTAAAATGCGCAATCTCCCACGTTTAAGGCCTCAAATCATTCACAGAATGAATGTGAATACTAATTCATTCAGCCTTCACTCCAGTACAGGTGTTCCTGAAGGTGACAGATGATTTTAGCATCTATCTTGAAACAACTCAATTAAGCAAACTGTGATTTCTGACATGTCATCTTGTCTGGATTCGGTCGGAAATTAACTTCACATGGACAAAAAGTGTTAAAGCAAAGCTGAATTTGTGTGGGTTATATGCGTTCATGATTTTTTTTTTCCCCTTTCTGTCAGGTAAATGACAAATGTTTCTCATTTCCAATGGCAGGCTGACCCACTTTTTATTTTAACTGCGAAATGTAGCTGCAAAAAATGAGACCGTATCGCATCAACTTGCAGCAAATCTGTCATTTCCATCTCTATTATGCCCTAAAGCACCCCATACAAAAAAAATATTTTACAATGGCAAATAAATCTCTTCCCCTGTATGTTTCCTATAGTATACATACACCGTTTATCCTGGATCATTGCATCTATTTATTGTGGTAGGATTTATTAACACATATGCCAGTCTGTTATTCTTTAGAGAGTTTGTATATATATGTATATATATATATATATATATATGTGTGTATATATATATATATATATATATATATATATATATATATATATATAATTGCAGTGATACAATCAAGAATCCACCAAGTGTTAACTGACTGAACACAGCAGCGACACATTAGTTTCCTTGATATAAAAAACATGGCATGCACTCCACACCGTCTGCTGCCTCATAGGCCCATGATGCTGCCTGTGTGATAACCTTTACGAGGGGCTTATGCCTTCAAGTCCAGAGCGCCTCTTTCACAGATAGGCAGTCAAGTTACCCTGAGTGAAATGACCCTTGAGTCACACTGACATATTAAACCCCAGACTTCTCACCGATCAGCCAAACCCACTCTACTATCCGGTAAATACAGTTGTGCATATTCCATCAGATCCTTCATAAACCATGAGAGCATGTGTCACCCACAGGCTTCAATATCCGAATCAGTATTTCTCTAAGAGCCAGAGATTTCAAGATAGACTTTGGTATCACAACAAAAAGGCAATTTGTACAGGAAACAAGGATTATCTTATGCATTGGTAAACAAATTGAACTCTTCCACATTAAAAAGTCATTGGATTAGAAACAGTCAGTGAGACATTTATTGGATTTTTCATTTAAAGACCACAACTTTTCCATTATGGGAAATATGTATTTCTTTTCAATTATTATTGCACTTTATGCATTTTTTTACAATAACTGTAAAAAAGTAAATAAAAATCATACATTTCTTTTTGCCCTAATGTGTGTACTTTGTACTATTCTTGCTTTTTTTTTTAAATCAATTTTTAAATTTAACTTCTTTTTAAACATATGTATATTTATGATATAGTTATTTTTTTATTTTTTTTTTTCTCTAAGACTCTTTGCTTATGTAAACACTTTGAATTGTATAAAATATGCATGAACAATTCTTTGTTAAACTTGCCTTGTGTTTGGGTTATGTCTCAACACTAAATTAAAATAGGTCACCTGGACTTCCTCAGCTTTTGTACTAGTTCACATTTACCACAGACAATAATTTAGACTCATTCATCAGGAAAACATTTTACAGTACAATGGAAGTCTTACATGCGAGCTTGCAGCACAATGTGCACAATTTGCAATTATCAGTTGCAAGTATAACCACAACACTTTAGCATTACATCTAAAACCAAGGAGAAAGCTTTCGGCTAGCATTCCTATTCATCTTAATGGCACTTGCTTAGTTGGTCCAAAAAAAAAAAAAAAAATCACTTATCAACCCTGTCTGAGCAAAGTTACATCCAATCTCTCAACTAATGTCATGACCACCTAAAAAAGTGAACCCAGCTTAATTTAGTTTAGTGTCAGCACAAAAAATGATGAACAAGAAATTACTTTGGTAACACATAACCAGAAGTTGTAAAAAGGACAATTTAGGGTGAGTTCACACTTGATGTCATGTTTGGTTCGATTAAAACGAACCCTGGTGCGATTGCTCGGTTAGTGCGGTTCATTTGAACATATGTGAACGCTGCCATCCAAACCCTGGTGCGCACCAAACAAGTGGACCGAGACCGCTGAAAAGATGGGTCTCGGTCCGCTTCCAAACGAAGTCTGAAGTCTGAAGTATGAACGCAACACGGACCAAAAACATGTAAACGAACAGGAAGACGAGGCCCTAAAAAGGACAGAATCCTCACGCATGTCGGTTTTTCTTGTCATAGTCGCGAGTTTGCCCATGACAGGCATCAGATGCGCGTCTCTACGCAGCAGATCATTTGTGTGTGTGATGGAGGGATTCCCACCGCTGTTTTGACTACTTTACACATTTTATAAGCACTTTACGAGTTCCCAGCTGGCCGAAATACCATCACATGCAGGCTATGCACACACAACAAGCACATTTACCTCAGCAAACAGCATTGTTTTGGATGTTCGGTAAGTTCCGTCTCAAAATAGGCAATACTGTACGTCATAAAATCCGACCAATCACGTTGTAAATGTATCCCTATGCCTTAAGGTGCGGTGATAAAATTGCCAATCTGAACGCTTAATCGGACCAGGACTAAATGTTTTTTTTCTTCTTTGGTCCGGACCAAATTAACCAAACGAACCGAACTACAAGTGTGAACGCACCCTTATGGTTCATGTTTGGTTCGATTAAAACGAACCCTGGTGCGATTGCTCTGTTAGTGCGGTTCATTTGAACATGTGTGAACGCTGCCATCCGAACCCTGGTGCGCACCAAACAAGCGGACCGAGACCGCAGAAAAGATGGGTCTCAGTCCGCTTCCAAACGAACTCTGGTGTGGTTCGTATGATATATGAACGCAACACGGACCAAAGACTTGTAAACGAACCAAAAACAGGAAGTAGAGACCCTAAAAAGGACAGAATACTCATGCATGTCGGTTTTTCTTGTCATAGTCGCAAGTTTGCCCATGACAGGCATCAGACGCATCTCCACGCAGCAGATCGTTTGTGTGTGTGACGGAGGGATTCCCGCCGCTGTTTTGACTACTTTACACATTTTATAAGCTCTTCATGAGTTCCCAGCTGGCCAAAATACCATCACATGCAGGCTACGCACCGCTACGCACACACAACAAGTACATTTACCTCAGCAAACAGCATTGTTTTGGATGTTCGGTAAGTTCCGTCTCAAAATAGGCAATACTGTACGTCATAAAATCCGACCAATCACGTTGTGAATGTATCCCTATGCCTTAAGGTTCGGTATCTTTTGGTTCGGTGATAAAATTGCCAATCTGAACGCTAATCGGACCAGGACTAAATGTTTTTTTTTCTTCTTTGGTCCGGACCAAATGAACCAAGCGAACCGAACTACAAGTGTGAACGCACCCTTAGGCTTTACAGGTTTTACATGTAGGTGCTTTAACCAAAACCACCCTTTGGCCCACTTTCCCACTAGACTTCCATTGTAAGTTTTATATGTCTGAGGGACAAGTAGAAATGAAGGTCTAAGGTATTAAAAAAAAAAAAAAAAAAAAAAAACAGCATGACGCATATGTACCAGAATCCTTGAACACACGGTGTGTTTTTCTTTGGATGTTTACCTTAATGTGAAAGAACAGACCTTCAAAAAATGATACTTCACTGTCAAGTTTTGACCCTGTCATGAACTGCCACAAACTTTCACATCTCATCCTATTCAATTAGTACAACGCTGCCTGAAGAGATGTCTTTGAGGAATGTTCTTCAGTTCTCAAGTGGCTCTGCTGTGATCTTAAATTAAAAACCTATTCACTCTCCTCACAGACGTGGATTCACTTATAACTCCAGGCATTAGTTCTACTTGTTCTCTCGTGCTTCACCCATTATGCCGAAAATGTTCGAATTTACAGCCATTCATTTGCGTCTGTCGAGGGCCTGCGTTGCAGTTTCTTTCATCCGAAATTTGCCTATCAACCCAATAACAACTAATTATAGGCCATTGTGTGTTCTCAATCTGACCAATTTACATTTACCTGCCTTTGCAAACATCTCTTATTTGTGTTTTTCTGTCTTAATGCGTCTGTAATTAGTTAACACCGCTTCAGGTAATTACACTGAAAAAAAAAAAAAAAAAAAAACTCTCTGAATCAGCTTTTTGCATATGTCAGATTTTCACATCTTTCTTTTTACTGAAAATCTCAAATGTGATGGATGGATGGATATACTCAGCATTCAAATGTAGTGATTCAAACATAATAAATATAAATGTAATATTAAAAAATGTATATAATTTAACTATGTTAATTTAATGTGAATAATTATAAAAAAATAATGCTATAAAAATAAATCATGCTCAGTGCTGAAATAATGTATGGACTTGTTAAAGATATTATATTATTAAAGATATAGTATATAAAGAATTCCTGAATACCGGCACTCTCTTTCTTTTCTTTCATATACTACAATAATTTCAAGTAAAATCAATATTTTATGTCAGTTTATTTCTTTATTTGTTAAGAAGGCGTGTAATCTGCTTCATGTTTGGTTCCTGGTCGCCCTGTCTGGGTTTATTTTGGAATAATAGCTGGCTGACTTAACCTTATCCCTTATGTATATCTCACAAAGCAGAATAAATTATTTAAGTGACTTGTTTGCTTTTGTAGTCTCAGCGTATTAACGTTTGGAAAACGCAATAGGATTTGTTGAGAATACAGGATGCCTGATTTGGGAGAAGGGCGTTAGAGCTTTCCGCACATGCCAGGAAGAAAGCAGAAGCAATGTGGGCCAGTCATTGGCTCCTGCCATGTTTAATAAATGACTTGGCAAAGTCTTTGATGGGCCATGCCATCCAAAAGGCAAGCTTGGCAGTGGTGTGATTACGAAATTGCCTTTACCCACTGCAGAGAGCAGCAGGCCAACTTGTGGTTCACCCTTTGCTTGCAGAGACATGCATACAGAGAAAGACCATGTACCTGAGTGCTGCTCTCATAGGAAATGAATTCAGAGTGCACTTAACCTTGTTAAGAAAGCATTTCACAGTAAGAGTATCTGGGTTTATGCTCATTCCACCTTGAATGATAGCGAATGCGGTGTTGAAAAGCAAAACTTCAGAATCAGAGCTCGTAAAAACCGAGTGTTTAACTTGAATGACTATAAGCCACAGAGCTCACTTTGAATGATATTGAAACCAAGAATCATGTTTCAGTTCCCACACTCCCACACCTGAGAGCTGCTTTTGACATTGTGGATCATGTGGAAACTGTTTAATCACCTTGAGAACAAGATCTTTTTCTAGAGCATGTTCAGACTGATTTAGCACTTATTTATACACTGGAGAATATTGTCCTAGTTTTTATGTAAATTTCTTAAAAACACAATACTGTCCATCCATCCATGCATCCATTAATTTATCAGACACTTTCTACACAATTCATCCTATTTAGAGGACTACAGGCTAAGAGAAGGAAATAAGAAATACAGTATAGAGATATATCAGAGCAGACTCAATGACAGTAAATCAGAAAACTCGGTAACTTCAAGACAGCATGAAATGACATTCACAAGGCTTTTTTTTCTATGTAAAATTACTTTACAGCAACATTGACTCCAATGAATTGGGGCAGGATCTGTTTGACCAACTGCAGACAAGGGGAGTGTGAAATGAACTTTTTATAGGCTATATTTCTGAATTAATCACAAAAATCAGCAGTGGAATAATGTAGGGTGTGACTTGATTGGATCCTGAAAAGTTAGATTATTCCACTGCTGCATGGTATTGGATATATCAGCAGAAAAGAAAAGTAATTTCAGAGCTGAAAACATATTACATTTTGATGAAATATGATCAAAACAAACATATTTTTCTTTAGAATAATGCACACTGATGAGGCGTGCCCAATACGGCCTAAGACATTTATATGCACACAAGAAAGTATTTTCATGCATTAAAATCAGTCTCACGTTGTCTTGAAAGAATGTGCAAACTTTATGACACTGTCTATTTTTCTAACATGTTCATTTGTACTTTTCAAAACCTCCAGATTTATTGAAGATTGTAGCATGTATTTATGTTTGTATAGCCTCATTCTAATAAAGATGAGGATTTTTATTCGATGTGCCTAGGCTTCCTGTCTTTAATGCACTGCAGTGTAACTCTGCCCCATGTACCGGAAAGATTATTCACGCGTAACAATTCAATTTATTGGAAGGGGGGTGGGAGGTGGGGGATTGAAATAGATTGAGGTTCGTTTTGTTATCCTCTCACTCGGGCCATCAGGTGCGCAGGGGAACAGGACTTGGTCATCTCCCCAGAAATCAATCAGTGTAAGCGGGTACAGATCCCTCTCCCTGCTCTGCCTTACGGGCCATCTGAACAAATCAATTTCCTCTCATTCATTCCTGTGGCCTCCTCCAGAGGCATCTGCCTGTCAGAAAATCTGCATCTTTCACCTGACAGATTACCATTGAGAAAAAAAGATGTGTGGAAATGAGAAAAAACAAAAATCAAACTCTTGGTTAGAAACTGTGTGTTGCCAGGGAAACCACTCAGGATATGGGGGAAAAGCTCCCAAAGACTCTCTTGATGTGAGAAGATCGAGAATGACATGTCTTTTAAAAAAAAGAAATTTAAAAAAAAAAGTTTCAATTACCATGACATCAAAATTGGAGTTAGTCTACATCTGCTTGTTTAGATGCCATCTGCTAGTGAACTTTTAAAAAATAAAAAAATCCATGGCAATGCCATCAAAAATAATAGGTAATTTGATATATGACTATCATGATCTGGCAAATGTATGGTTTGCAGCAAATGATTGTAAAACAATTGCACATGCTAAAAAAAAACTAAGGATTTAAGCTATACTGAATTGCATTTGTAAATGTATATGTGTGTGTGTTTCTCTTTTTAGCAAAGCAAGTGTTTCTCAGCAGGAAGCTAAAATCAGCAGCAAGAGAAAGAGAAATAAGCAGTGGGTATTCATTACTGCCGGACTGAGTCCTCAGCGACTGATCGATCTGCTAAATGAGAAAGTTCAGAAGTGAACTCTAAAAGACTTTCAGGGTGAACGATCGGATTCTTCTTACAAGTTTTACAGCTTGAAAGAAAGAGAGAGTGAGAGCATTGTCACACATAGACACACACACACACACACACACACACACACACACACACATACATATATTATATATATATATATATATATATATATATACACACACACATACAGTATAAAATCACAATAGTACTGTTTTTACTGTATTTTTGATCAGTTAGATGCAGCCTTGGTGAGCATATTGTAATTTTTTCTTTCAAAAACAATAATAAAACAAACCTACTCCAAACTTTCGAACATAGTGTATTATGTGCAATTGCTTTGCCTTAATCAGCCTCCACTTGATATGTGATTGCTGTTTCCGTGATTAACATTTTAACGTCACAGTGATCAATATTTGCAGCTTGAGTTCGTCCTCTGTCTGACCCAAGTAAATTCACTTTACATGCAGGCCATTAAACGAGCTTCAATTATTCTAGTAAATATTTGAAAGACCTTGAATTCACTATATGCTTCAATAAAAGACACGGAGCAACCTGAGAGCTTTAGACTTTCAGGCATGTAATCCCATGAAAAATAAAAACAGACCTTCAGTCCACAGAACACATACCTTCTGATAGCGTGCGTTCATCAATATGTCGAGTAATTGCTCGAGCGACCTTTACTGATAAGAAACTGTGGCTCCCCAAATCTCTATCGCTCTCTGTCAGGATCTCTTTTAGTATTCCTTCCCCTCTATACATTCAATTTATCTCTGTCATTTTCTCAGTATCCCTCTGGCTACTCTTGCAATCACATAAAAAACAAAGCTGAACTTGAGCAGATAGACAAGGCCCGACTATAAGAACTCTAGATAGCAACTTGACTGTGACTATAAACATCAACACTGGCCTGAAAAGTACATGATGTTTATCATGTATTTCAAAGGCAAACACACAGGCTGTAAATACACAAGGGTAAACAATACAATAAGGCATTTGTGAAAGGGCATTAGTTAGTAGACAGGATGTGATGCATACACTGCATTCAGACATGCTGCCTTCTTACCTCCATATATACGAGGGAAGCATTTTTCAGCATTCAAACTGGAGATTCAATGAATAAAATCCATGAAAGATGATCTCACAAGACATGGTGATTCTTCAAAATAAAAAGCAAACTACATTTCAAAATAAAAGACATGAACCTGAAACTTTAAACCTGAAAGGACCTTTACACAAAATAATTACAGTGCAATATGGATATTTTGGATGATAACAGCCAAAATAAAGCTGTAAGGCTGTTCTCGGCAGGGTACATTTGAGCCCTGAGCTTGACTACTTGATGTATTTCCTGTAATTGGCCCAAGTGTTTAAGTGGGCATAAAGACCACAAGTGTGTGTAGAACTTTTGATTACCTGATGGGACACACATATGGTATTGTTAAAAAGTGTTTACAGAGCTTTATTTAGATTTTTTTTAATACTTTGCATTTCAAAATAAACTTCTAAATGTCTGTTCATTGGTCCCTAGATAACATATGACACAGTTTAGTAATCATGGTGCTTCCAATTAAGTGATAAAAAGCAGCTACAAATGTTGTACAAAATAGACATTCTCATCTTTGCACTAATACTATGTGCAAATTATATACAGTGGAATGTCTGTAAAGCTCTGGTAAGCAATCACAAAGATGAAGATTATAGACGATTATAGTCTTTATTACATTCCAAAATACACAGGAACTCGAGAGTGACAGAGGCAGAGCCAAAAGCAATGGAGACCCAGGCGAAGCTGAAAGGCTGATGGACCAGGATGACATCCACACGGCCTGGAAGCCCAAGGTGGAGACTTTGGCTCGCTGGACCAAGGCAGAGATGGGGGCTCGGCATACCAGGGCGATGATGGAGGAAGTGAGGATGACGGGGAGGAAGTGAGGATGAAGCTGGAGGGAAAGAGAACCACGGTGGAGCTGAAGGGGTGGATGGTCGAGGCGCAGCCAGAGACCTGGAAGTCTGTGGCGGAGGCAGAGTGACAACTGAGGGACGAGGGAGCCCAGAGGAGTCCTAGGGCTGACGGACCATGGTGGAGTCAAGGGAGCTCAGAGCTGGGACGGAGCTGACGGTCTGATGGGCCAAGGTGGAGACATGGGCCTCGAGGCCTAATTTGAATCCAGGGAATCCATAACAACATGCCGTGGGGATCAGGAAGCTCGAAGATTTATTGAAGATTGTATCATGTATTTATGTTTGTATAGCCTCATGCTAATAAAGATGAGGTTTTTTTTTTTATGTGCCTAGGCTACCGGTCTTTAATGCACTGCAGGGAAGTTGAATCCAGGGAATCCGTAACACCATGCCATGGGTATCGGGAAGCTCGAGGTAGAGCCAGAGAGTTGCATAGAGTTAGTGGTAGGGGTGGAGCCAAGGAGCTGGATGACACCAGCGGAGGGTATGAGACCAGGTAGTTGTGTGGGCACATCAGAGGAGGAAGGTCTCCAGATGGGACTGGAGCATCAAACCAGCCAATGGAGAAGGCGTAGATTCGAGGATGGGGACTCGGGAGGGAACTGGACCACAGGTCTATAAGGCAGTGGTCTGCTCCTGGCTCTGGGATGGACTGGAGAGCGTATTGAGCTAATTCTAATCCCATTCCTAACCCTACCATTATGTATGTATAATATGGTGGGTCACAGAAGTCAGTATAACACTGGCTCTGGCTCTGGGACAGACACAGTTGTTGCCTTTGGCTCCATGATATGAGTTGGCTTAAGCGCTTGGTCTGTGGCGGGTATGAGTTCAGGGTCAGTGGCGGACTTGGGCTCTATCTCTAGGTCCGTGGCATACATGGGGGTGATGGGCTCCTCTCGCAGTTGGTGAGAGGAAAACTGCTGTGTAGGAGTACACACCCCAAATATTCCACCAAAGTCCTTTGCTCAAGGAGGAGGAGACACACAACTGGTAAGTCCATTCCTTTTAATTCTTATTTTCAGTAAATCTGTGGTAAGCACACTTAAAGACAAAGATTCAAGTAGACAGTCCTTATTATATTCCAAAAAAACACAGGAACTCATGCAGGGATTAACACTAAACACATTAAATCATAAACAAGAACCAACAATGGACTGAACATAACAAGTAGTATATATACAAGCCATAATGAGAGACTGGTGCAAATCATAAGTAACCATATAGAAACAAAACAGAATATCAAAGAAAGAGTCCATAATATGACAGTTCTGTCAGGATCACTGTCGTCAAAAATGACTGGCAGTTAGCATGGATTGGCGGTATGATTCTGTTCTGGGCAAAAACTCCCTGCTCATCTATGCAGCCTAGCATGGATACGAGCAGGGAGAGCTGCGAACCCCCCCCCCCCCCCCCTTAGGTTAAACAGAACAGAACCAAAGTATTGCAATATCATTAATTTTATTTATTTATTTATTTTATTATTAAATAACAACATAATTGAAGAAATTAGTTTGATCAAGAGAAATATCAGAAGGGCAAGTCCTGACTGGACAAAGGAGGAGCTGGGGATGGGGGAGGGTCATTAGCTCCTGAGCAATGCGCTACAGCTGCTGATAAAACTGATATACTGAATACTAAAACCATATATACGAATGCGGTGATAGGAGTCATATTCCTATAGGTCAATGTGAATCAGCTGAGTGTCAGCTGATGCAACCTTGACTGACGTGACCTACCAGAACTAACGCTACACTTGATTTTTCCTTGACATCTTGCCATTTTGGGGCACCTGAGTTCCTGAACATGATGCATGATTAGACAGACTTAGCCTCGAACACCACTCTGAAGCCTTATTCAAGATAATGGGTTTAGTGTGCGTTAGGGCACTAAGCTTTATTGTTTTTAAGACCTGGGACAGTCTTGTGCACTTCCTGTTGCATGCACATGCTCTCAAGTGGCATTAGACTTATTCAAAAAATATTTGTTTTTAAAAATGATAATGATGCAATCAATGATAGTATATTATCTCCAGTGTATAAATGTGTGTGTACATTAGAGAATTGGCAATGTGTTCTTATGCAGTCCAAAGAAGTTTTTAGTAGTGCCTTCACTCTTCAGTAGATGACAAGATGAGATCGCTCACTGTGTCCTCTCGATAGTCCATCAGGCTTAGTCCTGATTGAATCTGGGCCCCTCGGGCCCCTCATGCAGCCAGAACCCTGATTACACAGGTTCTGCTTCTGGACTCACATTCTTCTTTAAAACTCCTGGATCCTGATGATGCTGTTAATATTTTACCACTGTGAATAACTACACTTTAGCAAGAATTTGTAGTCTCATTATTTATAGATTGTCTTTTTTTTTTTTTTTTCTGGCTGTGGCATAAAAGATTAGGCTGTTTTGGCTGCAGCTGTCAATAATAACAATAATAATAATAATAATAATAATAATAACAATTATTATTATTATTATTATTTGTCCTGTTAAGGCAAGACACTTCAGGTGAAGAATTTAAAAACTAATACCATACATACCCAGTACTTTCCCCAGTTGAAATAATAATGTAAAATAATAATGGCTTTGCAATAAATCTAAAATGTTGTATTTAAATATGCAAATGTGGCATAATATAATTAAATATGCACTAATTTTCACACATTTCCTGAGCATAAATCTGAACATTGGATAAAGCCTTTTCTTTTTATTTATTTTTTATTTTGTTGACATGTTAGAATTATTTTTTTTTACAGAGGGGATTTTGGATCTCTTTTTATCACTCCATAAATCACAAAAACAGAAAATAAATACATTTCCACCTTATTTTTTTTAGGAATGTTATGTTATATAAATCAGGTGACTGTTACACTGTAAACCCGGATAAGTTCTACTAACTCAAAAAATTTGAGGCAACTGATTGCCTCCATTTTAGTAAATTTGCCAACTTAAATATCAACAGTAGCTAGTTTTTTTTTTTTTTTTTTTTTTTTTTTTTGAATAACTGTAAATTACAAATAAACATTCATTTAAATCAAAATATATATTTAGTGTTTTGTTCATCATAATTTAATGCAACTCAAAGTTTAAGTACACTATAAACCCTAATAACTTGGCAAAACTAAAAAAAAAAAATATTTAGTGTTAACTTAAATCTCTGATAGATTTTGAATGAACTCAAAAATACTAGTAAAAGTAAAATAATATTGAGTAAATGGTACTTTCCATTATAAGTTAGTTATACTGTTTGGGTTTACCATGTATATGAACAAACACTTCTGTGAAAAACTTCAGAATATAGATGGACATTTTGGTGAATGTAGGTGAAGTAGAGATTTCTGAATCAGTGTATGATTAAAAAAAAAAAAAAAAACTAATTCTATAAAGGTAATGTAATTTAAATCTACAGATGAACAAATAAAGTGTGTTAAAATGACACTTAAATGTGTATTTTGTGTTTTCTTTCCACTTCTCTGAAAGAAGCAAGTTACGAAAGCAAAACAGCCCAAAATCTTGTAACTGACCTCTGCCTGAAAAACAATGGTATTACTGCACAGTAAGTTTCTATTTATTCAATTATTTGTGTTGCAAATGTTAATGTTTTTTTTTTTTTTTTTTTTAAATGTTTTCAAGGTCAATCATTTCTGTCATTTCCAAGTACTCGGGTGTTTACGCCCATCCCTGCATCCCTTCCACAGTGTTCACCAATACAGTGCTATTGTAATGTTGATATTGAACACACTGCACGTCTTTATGGGCAGTTGGCTGCTGGTGTCAGACTCTGTGTCTCTGTGGTCAGGTGAAGAGAGCTGATTCAGCATCAATCCGTCTGCAGACTCCTGAACGTCAGCACTCAGCTCATCCCTGCCCTGCTGAGAGCCACACTCACATCCTAACACATCACACACACACTCTCCCCCCTCACTCTCACTCTCGGGAGTGTAATCAATCCTGTACCATCTCTCTGCTTGAATCAGAGCGACTCAGTCTGAGAGGATGTGCTCATGTCTGGGAGGAACAGGAAGAGAGAATACATTTTAGTGTCTCTCAAGTGTTTTTCATTTACTGTGCCTTATTGGCACGAGTCATGACAAAACGGTACATTTGTTTAGCCAGTGCAGTGCACATGAACTGAAAGAACAATAGTGCAGATAGAGTAAACATTGGGCTTATTGGACAAAGTTGAAAAGAGCCAACACCAAAGTCTCTATGATATTAGGGTGCCTAACTATGGCTCGGATCTCACCTTCAAAAATAGTCTATTTATAGCCTATAGCCTATATCCTTAAAATCAGAAATAAATAAAATAAAATAAAATAAAATCCATCAAAGGCCATTCGAAAGTAGATGCATATGCTGAATACATATAGGCCTATTTCATTATATTATCTTAGATGTTTGTATTGATGTTGGACATAAAAAATACTATTTTTTTTACAGATGGTTCATGAATGTCATGAAAAAAATAATAGTGATAGTCTGTCTCTCTCTCCAAAGTGCTGTATCTGCATTACTGCTGATGGCATGATAGTGTTGATGGCATGACTTTATTGGCATCTCTCATTCTCGCTCTCCATCTTTGGCTTTTAGACTGCTGGCTAAATTAATTGCATTAATGCACTGGTCAGGCTGTATGCAGTGCTGAGTCTGAGGCACAGGTACCAATCTCAGTAGAATCAATTTCCAGCTGTCAGGCAGCCAGCTGTAGAGAGCAGATGGGCCCTGATGCAAGTCCCTCCAACTTCCTGTTCACCAGGTTTTGTGCACAAATCTAAATACCCTCATGGATGTCTGCTGCCCCAATCTGTGCCCACAGTAGACAGGCATAGGATGGCTAACATTAAGAAAAAACAACAAGATAACGGATAAGAAAAGAAACCTAAGTGACAGGAGGAAGCTTTATTTATATTATTTTTTATTGTGCAGCACCTGTGTATGCAATGTGGAATATGCATAAAGCATCTTAAGTAAGGCATTGATGTCGTCCATATGTCTAAATGAGTTATTTAAAGCCTTTCTTAATGCCTTGGGAAACAAAAGCAATGGCAGTTTCAGTGTCCTGCTGGTGCATTATGGAGTGTGCATCTGTTTTGTCAGTTATAATGGTGTCACGTTTTATTTCCTCCCCTTGTGGGCTGGACTCATGCTGGGAATGATGTACAGTTGCAGGTTTAAGTCATGCACTGTAAAAAAAAAAAATGTATCCAATATGTTATAACTGCATTGACAGATGTGCTGCCTGTCTCTGATTGAGAATATTTCTTCATATCTATTGTTACTATATCTTTATATCTATTGTTAACAGTTTCAATAGAGTTTAAAGTGTTAGATCACCCAATAATGAAAAAACTTGTCATCAGTTACTTACCCCCATGTTGTTGCAAACCTGTAAGACTTTTGTTTATTTTCAAAATGCAAGTGAATATATTTTAAATGAAATCTGAGAGATTTCTGTCCCTCCATTGAGAATCCACACAACTACCACTTTGTTGCTTTAAAAAGTTCATAAAGAGATTGTAAAACTAATCATATGAATCAAGTGGTTTAGTGCAAATTGAGACATGATCACTTTATATGACAAACAGATTTTCTTTTATCCACATCTAAACATTGATCAGCGAACATAAACAGAATCTCAACCGTACTTGTTAGATGCACGAGAACAAACTTCATTGGTTCCTGCGGAAGCTCGAATGTTCTGCGTAACACGCAAGAATGAACCTCATTGGTTCTCGCACGTCAAGCAAGCATGCTTGAACTTCCGTTTACCACAAATGATGTGTGAGTTGATGAATGTTTATATGTGAATTAAAGCCTAAATTAAATATGTTCATCTTATAAAGCGATTGTGTCTCTTCAGAATATTTAAACTAAACCGCTCAATTCATATCGATTATTTTTACGATCTCTTTCTAAACTTTTTGAAGTGACAAAATGGTAGTTAAGTGGACTGTCAATGGAGGGACAGAAATCTCTTAGTTCCCTTTCGATACTACACCCGTACTGCTTCTTGCTAGATGCGGTGGGGAAAACTCCTTTTTCTCCAATACTGAAGCCTTTTTTAATCACAGCAGTCATACTGAACGGCCATTGGTTCGTGAAGTGTAATAAAACGAACCAATGACGGAAGGCGGAACTGTGTGAGCTTATGGCGACAAAGCCCCCTAGAGCCCGCCAAAATGGGCGGGGCAACTTGCTATATAAGCAGGCATTTTGCCTAGGATCTCTGATTCATTCTACTTCAGGGACGACGATCACTTCTTTTCGCTGGAACTATGAGACTTGAAGCCGACTCGCCGACCTCAAGCAGCGGATCAAGCTGACACAGCGCCTTCCTGCTCTCGCCGCTTTGATCGCCGCTCTGCCTACAATCTGATCAGCGCGCCGCTCTGCAGCAGCCGGATCAGCTCGGCACTCTCAAGCTGCACTGATCAGTGCGCCACTCTCCAGCTGCCTGATCAGCGTATCACTCACGAGCCGCTTTCAGTGTCCGAGAGCACCGGTGTCAGCGTTTTCCCCTGCCGCCTTTGGTGAGTATAAAAGAGCACATTTCTGAGCAAATTTCCTGCGCCGTTGTTGCAAATGTCGCGCCACGCAGAACGCTTTTTTCTCAAAGAGCGGCTCCGCCCCCTGTGCCCTTCCGTTTTCTTCCTCCCAGGAGCCTGTGAGGAAAAAACAGCAGGGTAGAGGATCTCAGTGCTCGGATATGAGTGAGCTCACGTCGGCCCAGGTTCCGCGTGCTTCATTCTCTCCACAAAGAGAGGATTCCCCCGTCCGTTTTGCCCACACAGACCAGCGTCCCTCTGCCATCACAAGCGACTTGGTCTTGTTTGTGGGGGTCTGAAGATGATCCCCTGGATGACAGCATGTCATTGGCAGCTTCAGAAAGGAAGAGGAGGGGGCTAAGTCTCGCTGCGGCCGGACCACCCTCCAAACAGCCTCATTTGTGCCTCCAGACGCCCCGTTTAGTTCCGGGTGCTGGAGAAAATGTGTTTTTTGTAAGCACTGGGTCCTTTCAAGTGCCCATACATCTAACCGCTGTGATAGCGGATGAAATAAAACACAAACATTCTCAAAAAGAGAGCACTTTTCCTCTTCCAATTATCTGATTCAACCATTTGCCACATGGGCCGAGGCCTGGCAGGCCATCCCCAGAGTGTCAAAATGGGATTTGGGGATAATAAAATGAGGTTATTTACTCCAATTTGCTTAAGAACCCCCGCACATCAGCGGTGTGGTTCCCACCTTGGTAGGGAGCGAGAATGCTCGCGTCCTGCACTCCGAGGTGAACAATTTGCTGGCAAAAAGGGCCATAGAAATGGTTCCACCAGCTTAGAGCAAGTCAGGCTTTTACAGCCATTACTTCCTCGTCCCCAAGAAGGATGGCGGCCTCAGGCCCATCCTTAATCTCAGGCTTTTGAATCGCGCCCTCATGAAGTGCTTGCTCAGAATGACCACTTTGAAGCAGATCCTCTCGCTGATACGCCCAGGGGACTGATTCTTTTCTCTGGATCTGAAAGACGCTTACTTTCACATCCAGATGGCCCCCACCATTACAGATGCTTCTTGAGATTCGGTTTCAAGGGAGTGCCGTATCATTATACGGTCCTCCAGTTCGGGCTGTCCCCAGCTCCTCGTACATTTACAAAGTGTATGGACGCAGCTCTCTCCCCTCTGAGACAGATGGGAATCTGCATTCTACCTCGACCACTGGCTCATCTTAGCCCAGTCAGAGGCCAAGCTAATATCTCACAGATCCTTTCTCCTCAGCCACTCCTTCACATGCGGCCCCTGCAGCACTGGTTGAAACCTCGAGTCACATCCCATGCTACGAATAAAGGTGGACCAGGCCTGTGTTGTGGCACTGGCCCCTTGGAAGAACCCCTCCTGGTTTGAACAGGGGAGTGTCCCTAGGGATGATTCACAGAAGGAAGGTCATCTTCACAGGGGCTGGGGAGCCCTGTGCGACAGCAGACTGGCCTTTGGCGTGTAGTCAAATGAGGAAAGCAGGCTGCACATCAACTGCCTGGAGATGCTGGCAGTTTGGCAAGCCTTTCAAACTTTCCTGCCACACTTGGAGGGACACCACATCCTAGTCCACTCAGAAAGCATGACGGTGGTGTCCTACATAAATCGCCAAGACGGGCTTTCCTCCGTGCACCTCTTCACTCTGGTGGAGAATCTCTTAGAATGGGTACAGTGCAACCTGTTCTCGCTAAGAGCAGCGCATGCGCTGGGCAAATTGAACCAGGGAGCGGACATGCTGTTCCGGAAAAATGTCCCCTCCGAAGAGTGGATGCTCCATCCCCAGACTGTTCAACGGATATGGGAGATCTTCGGAAAGGCAGAGGTCGACCTATTCGCCTCAGAAGACAACTCCCATTGACCAATTTATTTCTCAAAGGAAAAGGATGCGCTGGCCCATGACTGGCCCAGCCTTCTCCTCTACGCCTTTCCCCCGATTGCTCTGATCCCTCAGTTGATCAGGTGAATAAGGGAACACAGACACAATGTTCTCCTAGTAGCCCCACTTTGGAGGAACCAACTCTGGCTCTCAGAGTTGTCTCAGCTGCTCATGGCAGCCCTATGGCCCATTATCCTGAGACGGGACCTCTTCTCTCAGGCGAACAGGATGATTTGGCACCCCCAGCCTGAGCTGTGGGCTCTGCACATATGGCCTCTCAATGGGAGCCTGTAGACCTCCCTGAGAATGTCCTGAATATTTCTCAAGCTAGAACTCAGTCTACGAGACGCCTCTACGCTTTGAAATGGTCAGTTTTCTCCACTTGCCCAGGTGAAAAAAAGTACACTTCTATAATGTACTCAAAGTGCTCTATTTTCGCGTACTAATTTTGTACTTAATATACTAAAAATTCTTTTTTAGTTCTTCTTAAGATAATCTTAAGAACATCTAACTGTACTCAACTGTGCTATTTTGAGACACCATGAACTAAAATGTGCTTTAAATATACTTTTTCTGTATTAAAAAATTTATTTAGTTACCACTTATAGTACACTTGAACCCATAGCCATATTGTGTTACACAGCAGCGCTCAGTCCTCTCACCGGCAGCATCAAAAACTTCTAAAGGTGGCATTCCAATAGCCCATTCATGGCAGCAAACACTCTCAACCTCTGTTGGTATTCGCATATCACACATGAGCACCACCACGGCGGCGTTACGGCTGCGATGCGGCTACCGAAGCTGATCCGCGGCCACTCTAGTCAATGCTTGTGTTTACATCAGCCGCGCTGCAGCACATTTCAGAAGTGGCTTGCCGCACCACTTCGCTAAAGATAGGCGGCAAGCCTATTTTTGACAGACGCCGCAGGTGTGTGCAGTGTAAATAAGGGGTCATGAGCTCTCCGTCTCCTCAGTTCTGTTGTTTGTGCCACTGCTCCTGCAGCCTCCTCCATCTCCCGGAGTTCCTGGTCGGTATTCCGGTTCAAACAAATACTGTATGGCTGGGCAGAAATCCTCTGACATTTTTCTTTACAAATACTAGTTTTGTAATTTAAATTTGTGACCGGTATTTTGTTTTGCTCTTTCCTCTGCACTTCCGTGTTCGTCACCGGAGCTCACACCGCACCTGCGTCATAAGCTGGGATGCCACTCTCTCGTGAACGTGTGTATGAAGGTTAGCGGAAGCTAGAGATTACAGTTTATAAAGCTTTAAATATTTTTCTTTATTAACCCCCTGGAGCCGTGTGGACTTAATAATGGATGGGTGCAATTTTTTGGACTTCAAATTTTGGGCCACCATCCACTCCCATTATAAAGCATGGATTACCCTGGAAATTATTTAATATAACTCTGAATGTATTTGTCTGAATAATGTCAAATACACCTAGGATGGTTTGAGGGTGAGTAAATCATAGGGTAATTTTCATTTTTGGGTGAACTATCCCTTTAAGTACAAATTTAGTGTGCAAAAATAGAGCACTTTAAAGGGTTACTTCAGGATTTAGCATTAAGCTTTGTATTAGTAGAATACCACTAGTATTTTCGAATTACCGTGCTTTCCCCCTTCATATCAGCCCGAGATGAGAGATTTATGCATTTTTATTCTGTAAAAAAGCCTCCAATGACGCAAAAATCGTCATTTTGCGTCATCGGAGGCTTTTTTGGCCAGAGGCTTAAAACTACAGCCAGTAATAGCAGGTAGTTCCGCATTTTTTCACCACGCCCATACATATGCGCAGTTTGAGGTTACTGACGGACATAGATCAAAGATCTTATCAAAAGTGGGTGTCAATTATATTTTTAAGCTTACAGTAATTAACTTTATTTGTTATAGTCTGCACTACATCAGTGGTTCATCTCGCAAATTTATCGGTCTCTGCAGTCATCTCAACCAATACAGCAACAGGCTTTTGTGGTAACGTTAGCATAAATAGATAAATTTAGACTAACTCAGTTTTACAGAACAGTGGCTTTACTTTGATAACAGTCAACTTATATGCAACTTATATGTAATTGTCTATCTAACGTTACTTTGCTAAGTTTGCAGTTTTACTGCTACCTACAACACTACATATAGGCTACTGTGTTATCAGTCTAGTATCAGCGAGTCTTACCTCTAGGCGAATACGCTTAGTACCAGATGGCCCAGGCTGTTCGTCCTCTGGGAAAGTGAATATCGATGGTATCGTGGTGTCCTTCAGAATGGTTCTCTTCATTGCAAGGATATTTGGTTCGTAGTCCTCGTGCTTTAATGGAGACTACATATTCTGCGGTTTTTTAGGTTTTCTATAACTTCGGGTGTTTGATGGCCCGCAGCCACTGTTTACATCGCTCCAAATCTTTAACTTAATCGGAAAATGATGGAAACTTACTTGTCCTTTCCTGGTTTTGGGTGTACATCCAGGTACAAAGCAATTTAGCACCATTTCGCTGTAAATGTATGAACTAACTCACGATTTATAGAATTAATATGTAACAAAGCAAGCCTAGTTGTTTGAATTTTCCTGGTAATGCCACCTGTAACCGATAGGCGTGGTTTGGGCGTGGCCTCGCAAGGGCAGCAAAACAAGTGCATTCTGGGAGTTGTTGTCTTTCATCCACATTAGTGAAAAATACATTTTCTGCCTTTTCTCAGTCTAGAAAGCTCCAAATTCAAAAATAATTTCACATTTCTACTACATAAATGACCAATTTTAAATACACATTCATCTTTCCAGGGGTGAAGTACCCCTTTAAGTACATTGTATACGTGTACTTTTTTTCACCTGGGAATTCGGGCCCAACGACTCCAAAGTCGTCCTGAAGCCAAGGCATGGTTACATACCCAAAGTGCTCTCCACTCTGTTCAGAGTTATCACACTTTCTGCGCTCCCTCCTTCGCAGGAGGACCAGGAGTCAAATTTTCTCTGTCCCATCAGAACATTGAGAGCCTACATTATGCCTCATTCAGACAGTCGGAAGAGCTCTTTGGCCACACCAAAGGGCATCCGGTCATGAAGCAAAGGCTATCCAGATGGATAGTTGATGCCATAGCACTTGCATACTCCTCTTTGGGCCTGCAATGCCCCATTGAAGCAAGAGCACAATCCACGAGAGGCATGGCCTCCATCACCCCAAAGCTGCATTTATTTGAACAAAAATACAGTAAAAACAGCAATATTGTGAAATATTATTACAATTCAAATAACAAAAAAAAAATTCTAATATGGTGATTTGCAGCTCAAGATTTTTTTAAAAATTATCAGTGTTAAAAGCATTTGTACTGCTTAAAATTTTTGTGGAAACGGTGATACATTTTTTTTTTTTTTCAGGATTCAGTTTTGTCCATAACGATTTCAAATGGACTGCAATGGAATGCACCAAAGCCATGTTTCTGACATGAGGTTTTGTTCCCTTGTTTATTGAAATATCCTCGTATATGTACAACAATCCAAAAAATTCATAACTAATCTGTTCTCCAAGCTCTTGCTGTTAAAGGTTAAATGCTTTTACATACCTACATCTTAGCCATGCTCTCCGGTTATGACTTGTATTCTGTAAATTATTCAAATCAGGTGTTGAGTGCTAAATACTTGAGAGGCCAGTCGGGCAATTAAGATTAATAATAGAGCAGGTAAATTAAATCAGAACAAGAGTAGCACATTTAGAGAGTGTGTAGTTATATTCCATAGCAGATTTGAAAAGCAGTTTCATGAATTTATAATGTCAGCCAGATGATATTTACTTCAAATGTCAGTCTAGCCAAGTGGTGTTTTCAATTGGACACATTAGCTGTGTTTCTGTGTGGGTGGAACCGCCCCTGACGGGCCTCTGAGGAACTAAAACTGTGAGTCTTTGATAGCAGGTCTGACCACTTGTTCATACGAGTTAGTCTCACAAGATCAAGTGTCCAAACTGGGTTCAGATATGTAGTGATTTTTACTTTCGCCCATTCAAGGACGCAAAGTAAAGTAGGGATTGGTACTCATGTTGTGTTTTTTTGGATCACACGTCACTTAAGGTGTGATTATGAGTACATCAGATGACCACTTCGCCCTTTTCCTAGGTCAGGCCACCAGTCAAGGTCTTTTACCTTGGCAGTATGAGAACACTCCCAACA
The DNA here is from genome assembly GCA_036281575.1 of Ancherythroculter nigrocauda. Taxonomy (NCBI): domain Eukaryota; kingdom Metazoa; phylum Chordata; class Actinopteri; order Cypriniformes; family Xenocyprididae; genus Ancherythroculter; species Ancherythroculter nigrocauda. Next base: position 23,604,979 of record VTFQ01000005.1, read on the forward strand.
GGGGCTTTCATTCATTTAGAATTAATGTAAAGTGGTCAGCTGATTTATCTGAAAGATTGGTGAGATTGCTAACTTGTAGAGCCTCTTCTGTATTATCAGCACAAGGAACACACAAGTGTAATAAAATAAATTTTATTAACAAAAGATAAACAAGAATAACTAACACAACTACTAAATGAATACCATGAATGATAAAGGAATAAAGTGCATAAGATACATAGAATACAAGTGATTAAGTTGGGTGTGGCTATGGAAGAGTTACGTTATCTTATGGAAAGATAAACTGTTTCTCTGAAAATAATAAGGTGGAGAACCTTTTTATGCACTAAACAAATAATCGAAAGATTATTTGTTATTAACTAACATCAGCTATATTACATCTAATGGGAATTAGGAAATTATATACTGATAATATACAACAATGCCAAGGTCTCTGGAAAGAAGTTTGGTTAAGTGATATTTACGTTCCACGTGGTTGAGTCCGATGGCGGTGACGTCTTCCACTGGTTGTGCTGGGTGACGAAGCAGTGGGGAGAGGAGCCAGAATCTGTTTCAACAGTCTTGAACATGAAGCTCTGTGGGATGCTGATCTCCTGGAGCACCAAAGGGTCCTAAAATCTGGAACACGCAGACAAAGGTACCTTGGAGTGAAGGTTTGCTCTCCTGAGCTTAACCTTGTTGCAGATGTCGTTGTCTCGATGAACAGAAACTCTGAACGTAGTGTTTGTTAACGTCTCTTTCCTCGCAGGCTGGAGGCTCAGAATGTGGTCATTTCTGTTGCTGCCTCACTAGCTGTAGACTCAGATCATGGGATCTGTTGTTGTCTCTCTGGACAAACCAGAGTCTCAGGACGAGAATGTATCTGTCAATGTCTATCCCTGTACAGGACAGACTTAGAACGGTATATCTGTTGTGTCTCACCTGATGGGAGACTCAGAACAATATATTTGTTAATGTCATCCACTAACTGCCAAAAGCTCCAGTGGTTTCCATTTTAAGAGCATCTTCTCCAACCTCACTATTTTACAAGGATCCACTATAAAATAATTAAATATTTGTGATTTATATGTTGCTTGCAAAACAATATTTAGTCAGAACACACTAATGCACTAAACTAATTTTTAAAGTAGGCAAACCATGTGCCCTTGGTACTGTAAATCTTCAATGAGAATTTGACATTTTGTACATTCAAACAAAATAAATAAAATTTATATATATATATATATATATATATATATATATATATATATATTTTTTTTTTTTTTTTTTTTTTTTTTTTTTTTAAACTTAAAGAAATGACTTACAGCATCTGCAGAAGCATATTTTATTATTTAACAACCTCTGAGCTCTGGTACATCTGTCTTGAAAGTTTATGTGTTAAATCAATATGCTAAAAATCAATTTTGCTTTGGAGATTTTAAATGACATTTTTTACTTCCAGAATGAACTATTGAGCTCTATTGCTGATCTATATGAGGAACACAGTCAGTGTAGTCAAGGCCACAGCTTTTGTTCATAAACTTCTGTTCATGCAACTAGAGCTGTGTACAGATTTTCAAAAGTTCAGTGCGTTCTGTTATTACAGATCCAGAAACAGATTTTGACCCTCAAAGACTAATATATATATTAAACAATATGTTTAAAGAGTCATGAAAAATATGCAAAGTCATAGAAAGTGTAAAAACTGTGTTTTATTAGTTACAAATTTTGCATTATTAATCTAATCCCATCCTAAACAAAACCAGCAAGTCCCGTCAATTTTAACAGTACCTAGAGATATTTTCTTCTTACAATATTTCTACCACATAAAATGACAAACCATGAATTCAAGTCAGACATTTCTGAATAATCACTGTGGCGAATTAAAAGGGCAAGCCAATTATGCAGGAGGTGTTTATTTCCAGCCTCCTTGAATATATGTGGCAGCTTTAGTGAACGATCTGGGCTGCTAACACAAAGGTTGTCTGTTTAATTCAAGTAAGGTGAGCCAGGAATTACAAAGTTGTTGATATCACAATCATAGTGCCTTTGAGGAAGGTACTTAACCTCAGGTTGGTCCAGAGGGACCGGCCCTACAATTAGTGAACTGTACGCTGCTTCACATGAAAAGCATCTCTTAAATGACTAGTAACTAAGTAAGCCAATTCAAAATCCCTTATCTTTGAAACAACAAATAACTGTTGTTTAAAAGATAAGGGGTTTTGAATTGGCTTACTTAGTTACTAGTCATTTAAAAGATGCTTTTTGTGACCCTGGACCACAAAACCAATCATAAGTTGCATGGGTATATATTAATAGCCAACAATACATTGTATGGGTCAAAATCATTGATTTTTCTTTCATGAAAAAAAATCATTAGTATATTAAGTAAAGATCATGTTCCATGAAAATACTGTAAATATATTAAATATTTGTAATATGCATTGCTAAGGACTTCATTTGGACAACTTTAAAGGTGATTTTCTCAATATTTAGATTTTTTCCTAATGAAATATTTTGATTTCCCATCCTAACAAAACATACATCAATGGGAAGCTTATTTATGAAATTTATAAATCTCAATTTCAAAAAAATTAACCCTTATGACTGGTCCAGGGTCATCAGGAATCTGCAAAACCTCAATCCTTACAGTAAATGTTCACTGCCACGGAAGGTCCGCCACTTTTGGGGATGTGTATGTAAAATGTACAGCATGTGCTGCTGTCCAGTGTGGTTCATGTTTGTTTAGGTCAATCAAACTTTATATCTGAAGTCCCAAAGTATACATACAATGTCAATTTATTATACTGTGTGAACTCAGTCGCAATAAAAACTCCATTATCTGAATTTAATATGTGATTTATCACTGAATCCACCAAAAAACTCCAGCATAATTTATGACAGGCAGTGATTGGTCACAGCCTGGCATTTTTCATCTCTCATTTGCATAAAATTGAGCCTTTTCCAACATTTTGACACTTTTATTTCTTGCTTAACTGTCAATTCCACAATCCCCCGCACAAGTCTGCTGCTCAAATCCTATAGACAGTAAACTGGAAAGCTTTGCTATATGTCTGAGGACACATATAGTTAACATCTGTCTATTCTTTTCTTTGCAGTGACTTTACAAAAGCCACAGATCAAAAGAAAGAGTGATGTACTTTAAAAATAACGAAATACAGTAGTTACCCAAAAATAAATGTAAATAAAGATTTACTCACCCTCATGTCATTCCAGATCCATGTGATGTGGAACACCAAAGGAGAATGTTTTGTGGATTTTTTATTTTTTTTTATTTTTTTCTAAAGAATGCAAATTCACTACTGTTTGGGGTCAACAGGATTTTTTTTTTTTTTTTTTTTTAAAGAAATTTTATTCATCAAGGATGTATTAAACATCACAAAAGTGAAGGTAATTACATTTTTAATATTACAAAAAAATATATATATTTCAAATAAATTCTGTTATTATGAACTTAAATGTCAAATGTATCATGGTTTTCAAAAAAAAATAATAATTAAGCTACACGATGATAATAATAAGAAATGTTTACTAAAGCAGCAAATTGGCATATTAGAATGATTTCTGAAAGATCATGTGACACTGAAGACTGGAATAATGATGCTGAAAATACAGCTTTGACATCACAACCCAGCATTTTTTAGAGTGCAGGAATATTAATAGAAATATTTCACATTATCGCAGTTTTATCTGAAAAAAAAAAAAAAAAAAAAAAGATCTGTAATGTAAATGCAAATCTATTTTTGATGAGCATAAGAGACGTCTTTCAGAAACATTAAAAAATCTCCAACCGTAAACTTTTGTCTCAATTAGTTTTAAAGGTGCCCTAGAATTAAAAATTGAATTTATCTAGGCATAGTTAAATAACAAGAGTTCAGTACATGGAAATGACATACAGTGAGTCTCAAACATCATTGTTTCCTCCTTCTTATATAAATCTCATTTGTTTAAAAGACCTCGAAGAACAAGCGAATCTCAACATAACACCGACTGTTACGTAACAGTCGGGATCATTAATATGTACGCCCCCAATATTTGCATATGCCAGCCCATGTTCAAGGCATTAGACGAGGGCAGCCAGTATTAACGTCTGGATCTGTGCACAGCTGAATCATCAGACTAGGTAAGCAAGCAAGGACAATAGCGAAAAATGGCAGATGGAGCGATAATAACTGACATGATCCATGATAACATGATATTTTTAGTGATATTTGTAAACTAAATGTTTCGTTAGCATGTTGCTAATGTACTGTTAAATGTGGTTAAAGTTACCATCGTTTCTTATTGTATTCATGGAGACAAGACTGTTGTTATTTTCATTTTTAAACACTTGCAGTCTGTATAATTCATAAACACAACTTAATTCTTTATAAATCTTTCCAACAGTGTAGCATTAGCTGTTAGCCACGGATCACAGCCTCAAATTCATTCAGAATCAAATGTAAACATCCAAATAAATACAATACTCACATAATCCGACGCATGCATGCAGCAGGCATGACGAACACTTTGTAAAGATCCATTTTAAGGGTTATATTAGCTGTGTGAACTTTGTTTATGCACTGTTTAAAGCAAGCGCGAGCTCCGTGGGCAGAGAGCACGCGATTTAAAGGGGCCGCAACCTGAATCGGCGCATTTCAATTATGCCCCAAAATAAGCAGTTAAAAAAAATCTATGGGGTATTTTGAGCTGAAACTTCACAGATACATTCAGGGGACACCTTAGACTTATATTACATCTTGTAAAAAAACATTCGATGGCACCTTTAATTGATGTATTACTTTTGTCTGTATGAAAAAAAAAAAATGAAAAAAAAATTAAAATAAATAAATAAAAGTATTTTAAGTTGATTTTGCTGCTATGTGAAAAAAATCCAGCAAAACGCGCCAACGCATTTCCCGACCCCTGAGTGTTAAAAAAATGTCTTAAAATTTACAGCATGTGGATTTGTAACATCATGAATAATTATGAATAAATTATGACATTTTGGGGTGAACTATTCCATTAATGGCACTGGCGTTCAAATCTCACCCAGTCCAGAAATCCTCTCATTTTCTTTGCACTCACAATGTCATGTGACTGTAAGATGACTTTATAATCACTAGCTAAGACAGAGCCCATCACGCTAACAAGGGTTCGGGGTCACTGAGCAAGGTTTCCGCTGCAAGTTCGTACTAGTGTTTGCAGCATGGAAGGCAATTGTCCAAGACAAAAAAGGTTAGATTAGGGCACAGCAAAAATTATGTTGACAGGGAACTGCAAATTAGACAGAGTAGCCATGTCTAAAATGAATGACCCTGAGTTTATCAGCCAATTCCTGGAACTCTGGCTGGGGTGTAAATGAAAGTTAATGAAAGACCGAGAGTGTGTATCCAAAATTCAGTCGCAATAACTGGTCATTTTTTAAACAGGGATTCACTGGAAAGGTTATTTAAAACCACAAAAGGTTTTTGTTTAAATATGACCACCTTAGTCCAGTGTCCTGGTGAAGAAATGAGTCATCATTAAAATGCAACCAAAAAAAGAGATGAACTCATTATTTCACTTTTCGCTGCTGTCTTAAAAATATCAGGGACTGACAAACCCCGGTGCAGTAATGTGGCAGATGGGAGGACAGAGGAGAGAGAAACAGCAGACGAGGTGCAGAGAAAGCAGCACCTGCCCTATGGAGAGTTTCAGCATTCCATTCATTCTCCAATGCAAACAAGGATGCAGGACCGCCCGCCCGCCATGACCCCGTGAACACCAGCGGCGACTGGACCGACATCAGAACCGCCTGTGACAGTTAGCTAATGAGAAGCTAGAAAGGGTGCACACAAACAATACAAAAGATAAACAATAATAGCACACACAAACAACGCAGATGAACGCTCAGAAAAATAATGAAACGGGCCACACTCACACCTGCTTGATCCTCCAGCATCTCTGAGAGCTAAAAAGGCCCCTCAGATTTTTCCAGCAGAACCGCAGTCAGGCATAACTGCTCAAGATGGGCCTCTGTAATACTGCCAAAAACGGCTCCCTTTAAACACAATGAAATCTAGAAGAGAAAAAAACAACAAAAAAAACCAAACAAAAAAACAGGGGTATAAAACGGTCTACCACTAAAATTACAGCATATCAAAGCAAAAACTAATGTTCAACAGATAAAGCTTTGGAGTTAAACAGACATCGGTAAACAATGTGTGGTACAAAAGACAACAATTTAAGAAAGGTATGAAAATAGTCTTTATTCATCCCTCTGATTGAAAAAAAATGGCTTCAAAAAGTAGTTGTATGAAGTCAATAGAGAAAAAAAAAAAAACTGTAGGCAGTTTGTAAAATGTGTAATGCTAGCATTTTAAATTTGACATCATTACTAAAATGAAAATGTAAAAATGTAGTGCATGTATGTTCACTTATCTTAGGAAGTCCAGAGTCTGGAGGTAGATCTGTACTGCAGCATGACATTTGTTTGTGTGTGAGTGATGAGCAAAGGGAAATGGGTGAGTATTAAACTGACCAAAAGGACACATGGGGGTTAGAAAGTTTGTCATTTAAAATGACTGTGGTGTCATATGATTTATTTGTCTGCTGTTCCATATTCTCTTCAATCGCTTCCTGTCATCACAGGGGCTGGAGCATCAGTAATTCCAGACAGCACTAGTTTGTTGCTGTCCAAAAGGAAAAATTGGACAAATTCAGCCAATACATCAAGATTTAACCAAGAAAAGTGTAGATAAGAACTTTCTGGAAAACTTCTGAGGGAGGACAAGAACACAAATATATATGATTTCATGCACTTGTATACACTACTCTTCAAAAGTTTTGGGTGGGTAAGATTTTTTTCATGTTTTTAAAATATTCTTATGTTTCTGTTTTAATCAATTTTGAGATGTATTTTATTCCTGTCATTGCAAAGCTTAATTGTCCATCATTACTGCAGTCTTCAGTGTAACATGATCCTTCAGAAATCATTCTAATATGCTGATTTGCTGTTCAAGAAACATTTCTTATTATTTTCAGTTATGCTGCTTAATATTTTTTGTGGATAAACCATAATTACGTTATGGATGTAATGAGTGCACAAAGACGAGTACAAACTAACCAGTCTTTAATAATAAATCCACTAGATTAGAGGAGATTCTCTTTCACTAGGAAAGAGAGACTCTGGAAACAACATAACAACCACGAAAATCCTAGATGATACCGGACAACAGAACAAAGGACACTGAGGGCTTAAATACACAGGGAGGGTAATCAACTGAACAGAAACAGGTGTGTGGAAGTAATTAACAACCAAGGAACTAGTACTAGTACTAGTGAACACAGGCAGGCAAAACATGGACAGAATACAGTGAAAACGAAACCAAACTGAACATACAAGTAACAATAATCATGTTTGCAGGTTTCTTTGATTTATTAAGTTTTAAATTAGAAATCCTTTGTAACATTATAAATTATTTTAATTTAATAATTATTTTACTGTCACTTTTGATCAATTTAATGCATCATTGCTGAATTAAAAGTATTAATTTCTTAAAAAAAAAAAAAAAAAAAAAAATGTACTGACCCCAAACTGCATGGTAGTTTATATCAAAAGTATCATATACTGATACCACTGTAATTGTCAGTGAGGGCCATCCTAAAGAATAAATTGTGTGCAACTAAACATTTTTAATTTTTTTTAAACTAGTTGCTTGACCGTATAATAGATTTGGTTCAGTCAGTTCAGAAAGTCTGATGTCCTAAAATGCAATCTTTGTCACCATGTAGGGGAGAGCGGGGTAAGTTGTCACACTTTTCACACTGTCTAACATTTACTGAGCACCATACATCACAATGGTATAAATGTTAAGAAGGAAGTCAAAACACATTAAGTGGCAAGACCACTTTACTTTGAACTTTAAACTCAAATTTTCTCTGGCTTGCACATGGATCCATGATAACTGAATGGAATACTGCAGATAACTCGCTTAACTTAACATGTTTAATCTCTGAACATAACTGACTTAACATGTTGAACCTCTTTTTTGAGCATGTTCTATGAGTTTATTTGTACTGGGGCAAGTTGTCACATGTGACGACTTGCCCCAAACTGACATGTGTGCTAATGTTGGCTAAATCTCAAGGTTCGCTCAACATAGCATGTCAGCTAAAGTATCAAAAGACACGTTATTGTCTCCTCTATGTTGTGAAAATAATAATTTTTAACATTCATACCTAACAAAGTTTTATTGCATAAAATTTAAAGTGCATTTTTTTTTTTTACTTTTTAAGCCAAAAAATAAGAAAATTGTGCTAACCTTAGATTAGAGCGATCTTGACCACATTTGACCAGGAAGTTGACTATGGAAGAAGAAGTCACACAAAGTGGCTATTTGATTTTTGAGATAGAGCCTCTAGTTTTGGAGTTATGAAGAGTGTGACAACTTACCCCGCTCTCCCCTACTCATCCTCATCTCAAACTGAACCATTAACCAGAATGTTCACCCTGCTCCTTTCCAATTAAAGTGAATGATGAAATAAAATGGTTTTTAAAACAACATATATATTGCAAAAATTGCATTATATTGTAGTAGATGTAGTACGAATAGGAGATATAATACTAAATTATAACATAAGTAGGTTGGAACTGTGCATGTCATTGTGCCTCAATGCTTTTTTAATGTAAATTTAAAGTAACAGCCTAAAAAATGCTTGATGAAAACACAAAAAAATACCTAAAATGCACAACAAATGTATGTACTCACGTGAGGAGGATAAAGATGTTTTATTAGGTAAAAAGTATAATGGAACTCCAATACCACTCTAATATGCATCAAGCTGTCATGTGACTAAATAATTTGCTTAAGGAGGAAATTATCTTCAGACTTTTTTTTTTTATCTTGTTCTTCATGATACTTGTTGTTGGCTTTGGCATGAAGCAGGACGGTGGAGCAAATGTTAATGAGTGCCACCTGCACCACACAGGTGTAGACTCCCACGGAAGAGCTCCGGGAGTATTAAAGGAGGAGTGATGACAGTGAGAGACGAGAGAGGACCAGGCCTGGAATTTATGCTGTTGTTTTTTTATGTTTATAAGCGGCAGTCAGCCGTGAGGTGATTAAAAGTTACATTTAACATTTGCTGATTCCCGCCTCCTCCTTCCCTTAGTCTTGAACTGTTACATTGGTGCCAAAACCCTGGAGGAATGAGGGAGCTGCTGAAGGGCATCACAGTGTTGAGGAGGTCAGGCAGCATGAAGGAGTGGTGACTGCCAGTGGTGCTGGAGTGACTTGCCGGGGGGAAACTCACTGCCTTCCACCTGGGTCCTGGAGGGGCGCCTGCCATCTGTAGGGGAAGGAGGAGTCATTGCTGTTCGTCAGAGCCTGCTGCCATCTGCCATAATGGTGAGGAGCAGGCAGAACAATGGAACTCCTGAAGCTAGAGGAGTTGTCAACGTTCACCAGGGGGTGGAGGAGTCAGAGGTCGTCCACTGAGGGGCAACGTGTGTGCAAGAACACTTTTCTGCGCAAAAACAAAACAAAAATAATTACTTTATTCAACAAATTAGTCTCTCCTGTCATTCTCCTACGCTATTTTGGTTGTAGCGCTTCCAGGTTTTACTTCAGAACGGCAACTAAGACTGACACCTGTTCGTGTGAGCAGCATGACGCATGCATGTGATGCTGACGCAGGAGCTGGCCAATACTAAGTAAACACGGAAGCGCTGAACTGCGTTCACTGCGTCAACCTAGTAGGAGTCTGACAGGGTAGAGAAGAAATTGTTGAATAAAGTCGTTATTTTTGCCCACAAAAAGTATTCTTGTCGCTTCATAACATTAAGGTTGAACCACTGTAGTCACGCTGACTATTTTAACAATGTCTTTAATATCTTTCTGGACATTGAATGATAGTAATTATGTTGCTCTCTATGGGAGATTAAAAAAAAATAAAAAAAACCACCCTTGAATCAAAAATATCTTAATTTGTGTTCCGAAGATGAACGAAGGTCTTACGGGTGTGAAACGACATGAGGGTGAGTAATTAATGACATAAATTTCATTTTTGGGTGAACTAACCCTTTAAATACATTTGGCAAAAAGCTTGTGTTATAAAAGACAAAGTGTTACGCACAGGCTGTATAGGCTATGACTAGACGGCAAATAAAATACATAAAATAAAATAAACAATATTTTTCAAATCAATCCGTTTCAGAACGATAATGTTACAAAAGGAATGCATGAACAGAAACGTTAACGGGTTAGTTGAAAATATTAGATATTTTATAAGATATTTTTGATGAAATCCGATGGCTCAGTGAGGCCTCTATTGCCAGCAATGCCACCGAACTTCTCAAGATCCAGAAAGGTACATATTTAACATATTTAAAACAGTTAATGTGAGTACAGTGGTTCTACCTTAATATTATAAAGCGACAAGAATAATTTTTGTGCACCCCAAAAAAAAAAACAAAAAAAAAAACACTGCTTCAAATCTTTTGTTCCAAATCAGTGATTCGGATCACGTATCAAACTTCCAAACTGCTGAAATCACGTGACTTCGGCACTCAGAACTACTGATTCGAATCAAATGATTCGTAAAGATTCAAAGCAGTGTTTTGTTCGGTCATCACTAGATATTGTTGAAAAGTCGTTTTTTGTGTGGTTTTTTTTTTGCCGTAAAAAAGTATTCTCGTCACTTTATAATATTAAGGTAGAACCACTGTACTCACATGAACTGTTTTGAGTATCTTTCTGGATTTTGAGAAGTTTGGTGGCTTTGCTGGCAATAGAGGCCTCACAGAGCCAACGGAATTCATCAAAAATATCTTAATTTGTGTTCGGAAGATGAATGAAGGTCTTACGGGTGTAGAACAACATGAGGGTGAGTAATAAATGACATAATCTTCATTTTTGGGTGAACTAACCCTTTAAAATACTGATTCTGCTTACAGTGAACCCTTTTTTTCCCTGGTTTTTAAGCCTTGATCAGCCACATGTAAAACATCTCCAGGGTCATGACTCGAAGCTCAGTAGTAACCGCACCAGTCTGCCATTCCCAGCAGGAGCATTTCTCCAGTGGGCTTCATTACAGGCCCCACGCTGTCATTCATTCATCCTGTCCTGAGGGAGATCCTGTTACTTGAGGTTCAACAAGCTCAACACAAAACATTTAAATGCTCTCAAAATCCAAAACTGCAGAGCCAGACAGACACTTAAATGCATGACTGTTTTAGACAGCCAAACATGAACACAATCAACAATACTGTGGTTGTAATAACTCTCTAAGTTTATCTTGAGGAAAAAAAATACCACAGTAATCTAACAAGTGTTTCAGAAGACTTCTCAAATTGTGAGATCTTAATACAGGGAGTGCAGAATTATTAGGCAAGTTGATTTTCTGATCATATTTTTTTTCCAAGCACATTTTACCAATTCCAATCCACATCAATCTTAATAACTACTATTAATATTGTTTTTAATCATTTATAAGTGATATATAATTGTTCATGAAGGCTGGAAATGAAGAATGCCCTATATTCAGGTGTGCAGAATTATTAGGCAGGTTTTCTTTTACAGATAAAATGAGCCAAAAAAGAGATTTAACTCAGACTGAAAAGTCAAAAATTATTAAATACTCATGAGAAGGACGCAATACTAATGTAATACTAGAAATTGCAAAGTTAAAGCATGACCATTGGACAGCAAAATGCTCATTGGGTCAGCGGGGTCATACAAAAACAGCTGGAGAAGAAAAGACACGTTAACTGCAAAAGAATTAAGAATTAAGGTGAAGAATTAACTGTGAAACCACCAGGAACACTTTAGTCTCCAGCGCCACCATTTCCCAGTACTGAAACCTACCTGGAGTCTTCAGAAGTGTGAGGTGTCAGGATCTCAGAGACTTAGGTTAGGTGAAGAATCCTAAAAAATGACCCGCTCTTAATAAGAATCACAAGCTGAAGTGTTATAAAATACATGAAGACTGGGTTTTTATAGGCCTTATAGACAGACAGCTTGAGAGTGACTCCTGAAGGACCAGCACCACATCCTCTTGTACCACTGTTTGAAGAATTTATCTTCCAGAATCTGGCAGTAAGTTTTGGAAGATCATTTAGTCCATCTCTGCAAGATGGACATTTCAGGATAAGAGATGGACTAAAAGTGAACTCCCACACCTTACTGCCAGATTCTGGAAGATAAATTCTTCAAACAGTGGTACAAGAGGATGTGGTGCTGGTCCTTCAGGAGTCACTCTCAAGCTGTCTGTCTATAAGGCCTATAAAAACCCAGTCTTCATGTATTTTATAACACTTCAGCTTGTGATTCTTATTAAGAGCGGGTCATTTTTTAGGATTCTTCACCTAACCTAAGTCTCTGAGATCCTGACACCTCACACTTCTGAAGACTCCAGGTAGGTTTCAGTACTGGGAAATGGTGGCGCTGGAGACTAAAGGGTTCCTGATGGTTTCACACTTAATTCTTCACCTTAATTCTTAATTCTTTTGCAGTTAACGTGTCTTTTCTTCTCCAGCTGTTTTTGTATGACCCCGCTGACCCAATGAGCATTTTGCTGTCCAATGGTCATGCTTTAACTTTGCAATTTCTAGTATTACATTAGTATTGCGTCCTTCTCATGAGTATTTAATAATTTTTGACTTTTCAGTCTGAGTTAAATCTCTTTTTTGGCTCATTTTATCTGTAAAAGAAAACCTGCCTAATAATTCTGCACACCTGAATATAGGGCATTCTTCATTTCCAGCCTTCATGAACAATTATATATCACTTATAAATGATTAAAAACAATATTAATAGTAGTTATTAAGATTGATGTGGATTGGAATTGGTAAAATGTGCTTGGAAAAAAAATATGATCAGAAAATCAACTTGCCTAACAATTCTGCACTCCCTGTATGAACTCAAACATATGCTATATTATACTATACTCCAATTGTTTGTCAAAACATATATAGTATAATTCTTATAACTTTTGACAGAACTAAAAACACTGAACAAATGGGCATTTGATAATATTAAATAATCTATTCCAGCTCTTTATGAACATCATAAAACTTACATTGACCAAACCATTAATAATAAATTCTGCATGGTTTTACACTTCCATCATTAATAGACTAAATATTTCATTAAACATTTTCTCAAATATATTAAAAAAGCTGCAAGTGCCATTGAGGCAGTGCTCTAATTATCTTCACGGACGGCTCCGGGGACAAGGCCTGGTTGTATGAGAACACAGAGCAACTGAACTTGTAACTTGGCTCCAAATCAAAGCATCAGGGTCCCAGGGTTCAGGCAACAGGAACAGTGTGCATTTCTAAAATTAAAGCTGATAATATAGCGACATGCTTTTACGAGCAAGTGAGTGTTATGAGGAAGCATAATTCACAGGGTAAACACATTGGGATAACAAGTTTGGTTTCCCTTATGTGCATCAAATACTTTAATGTGTGCTAAAATCTGTGGTTATCAAGGATAACAGCAGCCCAACACACTATGAGGAGCATCTATTATTTTGGCCTGTGAGAGTAAAATACGTTTGAATTATGAAGTCCAAGTATTTCAATTTGCCTGTTTTAAAAGATGCATAAGTCTAATAATATGGAAGGTAAATGTAAAGTAAACAAAAACAAACTAGCGCTGGAACCTTTTCTCTCTCTTTCTTTGTCAACCCACTTCACTATTTTTATGTACATCTGCCTTGTTGCATTTTGTTGTAAAAGAAAAAAAAAAAAAAAACATAACACAATATCTTGAATGACAACATCACTGAGGAAACGTCAATGTTTTGTATTCCAGTGACTGAAATGAGTTGATTGTGAGAGAGCGTTCTGGCCGGGATTTTGGATGTAAGCCAGGCTATTTGAGATGCACACTGAGCACTGACTGCTTGTTTTGGCAGGCAGAACTCTTGCAGCCAGCACCAGACAATATATTGCACACACAAGCTCAAAAATAAACATGTGCTTGCTCATTTAATGGGGGAAGAGAGTATCGAAATTACCTTGAAATGCAAAATGGAGGTGAATTCTTCAATGCAGTGCACCTCTACAGCAGCTCAATGACGTGAAGCTTCATCAGTGTGCTGATACTACTCCCGGCACTGGAGGCATTATGGGTAAGCTCACATGCTTTATTTCACAGAGCCACCGCTGTGTTCCCAGCTGGTCCTCTGAGGGTAGGCAGGAATTTGTGAAGATCATGTGTGAACTAATTTGAGCTGATGTGCTGCCAAAAATAAATGCACTTGATTTCCTAGTACTAGGACAAACTAGCTTCGTGTGCTTGCATGCAAGCTTGATGCCACAATATTTGGATGATGCTAGGATATTCTAGTGATAACGGCACTACTACCTTTTCACTATTTGTATCACTCTGCTTGAAGCTACTGTCATGGCGGCCGAGCAAATCCACCGTATTTTTTACAAATACTACACTTGTTGTATCACAAACTGTAATTTTAAGAGTTTTTCAGGCGAGAATGTAGTTATTTAGACCTGAAATATGTGACTCATTTTTAATCATAGTGCCTATTTTATTATTTGTTTGAAGCTGTGGCAGATGAAAGCTCCAGGCCATCAGCGGCCGTTTAGTGCTCGTGTACCCACAGAGAACAGCTTCATCTCGGCCAGTCCTTCAGGTATTTGCAGCTGACTCTTATGTAGATAGTGGTGAAAAATATAATTAATTTGGGGTATATCAAATGGGCAATCTTTGGTCTTATTAATATATTACTTATTACAGAGCAAAACACGATCTGGGTTAAGGGGAAATCTACATTTCATAACTATATTTAGGCTATATTTAAATTTATTCATGTATTAGAGAGCTAAATTTATATGTTTGACTAAATTGTTTGCTTGTGTTTTTTTTTTATTTATTTGATTTTGTTTATGTCTTTTATAATGGCTATTGTTGTTCATTTAAACACTGTTGTTCAATAAATATTATTTTATAAAAATAATATGCCGTATTTGGTATTGAGAAAGGGTCCGTCAATAGTATCAGTGAAAGTTTATTATGCCGCTAACTTTATTATGCCGTTAGATGGTAGCAAAGACTCACTCATACTACAGAACAAGGAAGTTGTTTTAGCGTTGTGAAAAATTCCTTTAATTTTTAAAAGGACAAAGATGTTATTCTTATATTATGGATATTATGGATATCGACCTGAAAAATGAATGTTGTAGATGCAGGTAATACACTCGTATTGTCGATCTCTTTCTCATAATACCATAATACTCTACTCTACAATAAGCTTCAATGAAGCAACTCAACGTTCCTTTGTTACTAGTTCTAAAATGACATTTTAGAATTAGTAATGGAGGCTTGAGCTCAACTGTTAAACTGTCAATTTGAGATTTGAATCTGTGGCAGAAGGAAGTTTTACACAAAAGAGAGTTTTTAAAGACACTGCGTTGTTGTTCTGATTTAATTACACACTCGTGCCGTCGTACTGTTGTATAAATGCAATATCACACGAGTAGCCATGCGATATGGCTGTATATCAGCACGCTGTGATTACCTACACCACTATACTGCACCATATCGCATGGCTACGTGTGTGATATTATTATAATGAATATTATAACAGTTTACTATTTAAATATATTTTAAAATGTATATACAGTATTTCATATGTATACACACTACCAGGATTGATAAGATTTTTAATGTTTTTAAAAGAAGTTTCGTCTGCTCACCAAGGCTGCATTTATTTCATTAAAAATACAGTAAAAACAGTAATATTATGAAATATTATTACAATTTAAAATAACTGTTTTCTATTTGAATATATTTTACAATGTAATTTATTTCTGTGATGGCAAAGCTGAATTTTCAGAATCATTAGTCCAGTCTTCAATATCACATGATCCTTCAGAAATCATTCTAATATGCTGATTTGCTGCTCAAGAAACATTTCTGATTATTATCAATGTTGAAAACAGTTGTGTACTTTTTTTCAGGACTCCTTGATGAATAGAAAGTTCAAAAGAACAGCATTTATCTGAAATACAAAGCTTTTGTAACATTATACATTACCATTCAAAAGTTTGGGGTCAGTAAGATTTTTTTTTTTTTTTTTTTTTTTTTTTTAATAAATTAAAGAAATTAATACTTTTATTCAGCAAGGATGCATTAAATCGATCAAAAGTGACAGTAAAGGCATTTATAATGTTATAAAATATTATATTTCAAATAAACACTGTTCTTTTGAACTTTGTATTCATCAAAGAATCCTGAAAAAATATATTGTACACAAATATTTTGTACAATTGTACACAATAAATGTTTCTTGATGTAGTGATGAGTCGGCAGAGTGTGGATCCATTTGCAGCGTTTATTTAGAAAAATCAACAAAGCAGAACAGGGCAAAGGCAGAGGCATAAACAGGAACAGGCAATGGTCGTGGCAGGCGGCAGACAAACAGAGTCAAGGGACAGGCAGAGATCAGGGCAGGCGGCAATACAAACACAGTCCAGGAAACAGGCAGAAATCAGGGCAGGCGGCGATGGGTCACAAGAGATAAACAGTCCAGACGATAACAGATAGCAGTCCACAGAAAAACGCTCAGTAATGATCACCTCGGCAAATCAAGACTTCGCGGTGTAAGTGTGTGTGTGTGTGTCTTAAATAGTGTGGATGTGATGTGTTGCAGGTGTGTGCGCAATCAGTCCCAGGAATGAGGGCCCATGGGAAATGTAGTCCGAATGGTAACTGTTCAGTATTCCGGAGATGGCTCCCTCCGATGGTCCGGAGGAGGGACCGAGGGAGCCACATTCATGACAGAGCCCCCCCCCCTGTGAGCGGCTCCAGACGCGAGGGCGCGGGCGCCGGGGTCTACCGCGTGGTCGCGGGGCCGGTCTCTCCGGGTGCGTCCTATGAAACTCCTCTATGAGTGACGGGTCCAGGATATCATCCGTATTGACCCAGGATCGCTCTTCCGGGCCAAACCCCTCCCAGTCGACCAGGTACTGCAGTCTCCTACCCCGGCGCCTGGAATCGATCAGCTCTCGTACGCGATAAGCTTCCTCGCCCTCGACCATCAAGGGTGGGGGTTTGCGGGCTTCGGCTCCCCCTGGCTCCTCCCCCGGGCCCCCGGAGGGTTTCAACAGCGAAACATGAAAAGTAGGAGACACACGGTAATTAGTAGGCAAATCTAAACGATATGACACTGGAGTTATTTGTTTAATAATTTGAAAGGGCCCAACAAACCTGGGACTGAGTTTTCTGCATGGAAGTCTTAGCCGGAGGTCTCTAGTGGACAGCCATACCCATTGTCCCACAGTGTACTGAGGATTGGGACGACGTCGTCGGTTAGCCTGTATCTCCTGTCTTCTTACAGCACGCTGGAGGTGATGGTGAGCTTGGTCCCAGGTCTCCTCGCTTCTTTGCATCCACTCATTGACAGACGGTAGGCTGGATGGTTCTCCTGACCAGGGGAATAACGGAGGTTGAAAGCCCAAGATACATTGAAAGGGTGTGATGCCAGTGGCAGGTTTTTGCAGAGAGTTTTGGGCGTACTCCGCCCAGAGCAGGTAACGGCTCCAGTCACTCTGGTTGCGATGGCAGTAAGTGCGTAGGAATCTAGTTAATTCTTGGTTCATGCGCTCAGTTTGGCCATTGGATTCTGGATGGTACCCAGAGGTGAGGCTAACGTTGACATTGAGGTTCTTGAAGAAAGAAGACCACACTCGAGAAGTAAACTGGGGTCC
This sequence comes from Ancherythroculter nigrocauda, assembly GCA_036281575.1. Lineage (NCBI taxonomy): Eukaryota > Metazoa > Chordata > Actinopteri > Cypriniformes > Xenocyprididae > Ancherythroculter > Ancherythroculter nigrocauda. The sequence continues at coordinate 23,622,677 of VTFQ01000005.1, forward strand.
CCTGTCTGACACAATATCCTCGGGTAGTCCATAGAATCGAAACACATAATTGCAAAGCATCTCAGCTGTTTCAAATGCTGTGGGTAACTTGGCCAGGGGGATGAGTCTGCATGCTTTAGAAAAGCGGTCAATGACTGTGAGGATGGTAGTGTGGCCCTGAGATGCTGGGAGATCAGTGACGAAATCAACGGCTATGTGAGACCATGGGCGTTGAGGAATGGGTAAAGGTTGTAGCAAACCCGCTGGTGCTTGGTGCGAGGCTTTGGTAGTCTGACAGGGTGAGCAGTTGGAGATGAAGTGAGTGGTGTCGGCCAGCATGGAATCCCACCAGAACCGGTTTTGCAGGAGCTTGAAAGTGGCTGTAATGCCCGGGTGGCCGGAACTAGGGAAGTCATGTACATGATGAATCAGCCTGTCACGAAACTGGTCGGGGACATATGTGCGGTCTGGCGGGCATGTCGAAGGGGGTGCGGTCTGTTCGTTGGCCTGAGTAATCTCTGTAATGATATCCCACTGAACTGGAGCGATAAGTAAGGTGTGAGGAATAATGTTGTCTGCGCACTCTGTCCGTTCCACCTCCTCATGTTGCCGAGACAACGCGTCCGCCTTGGTGTTTTTTGAGCCGGGTCTGTATGTCACCACGAATTGAAACCACGTAAAGAACAAAGCCCACCTAGCTTGTCGTGGGTTGAGACGTTTGGCGGAGCGTAGGTATTCCAGATTCTTGTGATCCGTGAGAATGGTAAATGGATGTTTAGCCCCCTCCAGCCAATGTCGCCACTCCTCCAGAGCCGCCTTCATGGCTAGCAGTTCTCGGTTGCCCACGTCGTAATTACGTTCAGCTGCCGACATCTTCCGTGAGAAGAATGCACAGGGGTACGTTTTCCCGGGGTCACCTTGCCGTTGGGAGAGCACGGCCCCTATGCCCGTGCTGGATGCATCCACTTCTACGATGAAAGGGAGTTCGGGGTCTGGATGGTGGAGAATGGGAGCTGAGGTGAACCGTTCTTTTAATTCTTGGAAGGCCTGTACTGCCTCGGGGGACCAGGCGAGGCGGGAGGATTGTCGTTTGGTCATAGACGTGAGTGGGGCTGCAACGCTGCTGAAGTTTCGTATGAACCGCCTGTAGAAGTTGGCGAACCCCAAGAACCGTTGTAGCTCCTTCAATGTGCGAGGCTGCGGCCATTCCAGAACCGCTTTAACTTTGTTGTCATCCATCGCCACGCCCTCACGGCTGATCACGTAGCCCAGGAAGGTTGTGGAGGTTCGATGAAATTCGCATTTCTCTGCCTTGGCGTATAGTTGATGCTGGATTAACCTTTGGAGGACCGCCCGTACGTGTTGGACATGTTCTTCGTAGGAATTGGAATAAATCAGGATGTCATCTATGTAGATGATGACCCAGTGGTTGAGCATATCTCGGAAGATGTCGTTCATGAATGACTGAAAGACGGAGGGACTGTTGGACAGCCCGAACGGCATGACAAGAGTCTCATAGTGACCAGTGGTGGTGGAGAATGCGGTTTTCCATTCGTCTCCTTCACGAATACGAATCAGATTATAGGCGCAGCGAAGGTCCAGTTTGGTGAAGTAAGCCGCCTGACGAAGTTGTTCAAGGGCTGGAGGAACCAGAGGCAGAGGGTACCGGAACTTGACTGTGATATCATTTAATCCTCGGTAATCGATACAGGGTCTTAAACCACCATCCTTTTTTTTGACAAAGAAGAACCCCGAGGCGGCTGGTGAGGTGGATGGCCGGATAAATCCTTTCTCCAGCTCCTCCTCGATGTAAGCTTTCATAGCTGCTGATTCGGGTTGTGATAGGGGAAAGATCCTGCCCTTGGGGGGCGTGGTGCCAGGCAGCAGGTCTATAGCGCAGTCACTGGGGCGATGTGGAGGTAGCTCAGTGGATTTGTTCTTGCTAAAAACCACGGCCAGATCGGCGTACTCATCGGGAATGTTGGGTTTCTCAGTGTCTGTGCCGTGGAGTGAAGTAGTTTGAATGGGTAGCGGGGTTACTGGTTTGAGACAGTTTTTATGACAGTTTGCGTCCCACTGTAGAATTTGACAGTCCTTCCAGGAAACATGAGGGTTATGCATTCTGAGCCAGGGTAAACCAAGGATTACAGGGTTGCTGGGCGAGTGGATGACATAAAATCGGATTTGTTCGTGGTGAAGGGCTCCTATTTGCAGCGAAACTTCGGCGGAGATGTGAACCACTCTTCCTCCGCCGATGGGCTTCCCATCTAGCGCCTCCACTGTTAACAGGGAATTACAGTCTGTTAGAGGGATGCCATGTTCTTTAATGAATGTCTCTGATATAAAATTCCCAGCAGCTCCAGAATCTAGCAGGGCGTCAGTGAGTATGTGTCTGTCATTAACAGTAATTTGGATGGGAATTTTAAAACAGCTAGCAGAATGGTTGGGCTGATGCATGGAACTCACCGCTTTGGAACTGGAGGCTTGGGGCCGTACAGGGCAGTTGATCTTAATGTGGCCGGCCTGACCGCAATAGAGACAGAGGTGAAGCTGCCGTCTCCTCTCTCTCTCCTCGGGTTGCAGAGGAGTGTAACCGAGTTGCATGGGCTCTGGAGCGGGACTGACGGGGGTAGATAAGCGGTTCGGGCGTCGAGTTCGTAGCAGATTGTCTATATGAATGGCGAGTTCAATGAACGCGTTGAGCGAGCTTCCTTCATCTCGGCAAGCGAGCTCGGCTTGTAACTCTAGTGTCAGACCCCTTCGGAAAAGCAGTTTTAAAGTGTCTTCAACCCAGTTAGTTTGTGCGGCTAACGTGCGGAAGTTCAGTGCATACTCGGCGGCTGTTTGTTTACCTTGGCTGAGGGCGAGTAGTTGATCGCCCGCACTCTTGCCTCCTTCGGGGTGTTCGAAGACTTCTTTAAAGCTCCGTAGGAAATCCTGGAACGTGGGGAATGTGGATCCGCCATCCTGCCACACCGCGGTGGCCCAATCCAAGGCTTTCCCAGAAAGCAGGGAACACACAAACGCTATCCGACTGGACTCGGTGGGATACAGAGACGGCTGCTGGTTGATGAACAAGGAGCATTGTAGGAGGAATCCCTTGCATCTGGCAGGATTACCGTCGAATTTCTCCGGGAGCGCGAGGCGTGTGTTGACTGCCGGAGAGGCCGCGAAGGCTGGAGTGGCGGCAGCAGAGGGCGGCGACGTGGCGGCTGCGGCGGGACTGAATTGGAGGCCCTGTAGCGTCTTCACCAGCTCTTCGGTAAGGGAGGTTAGGCGGATGAGTTGGTGTTGATGCACCGCCAGCTGGTTGGCCTGGGCAGATAGTTCAGACGATATCTGCTGGAGAGCTGCTGGATCGCTGTGCGGCGAAGTCTTCTGTAGTGATGAGTCGGCAGAGTGTGGATCCATTTGCAGCGTTTATTTAGAAAAATCAACAAAGCAGAACAGGGCAAAGGCAGAGGCATAAACAGGAACAGGCAATGGTCGTGGCAGGCGGCAGACAAACAGAGTCAAGGGACAGGCAGAGATCAGGGCAGGCGGCAATACAAACACAGTCCAGGAAACAGGCAGAAATCAGGGCAGGCGGCGATGGGTCACAAGAGATAAACAGTCCAGACGATAACAGATAGCAGTCCACAGAAAAACGCTCAGTAATGATCACCTCGGCAAATCAAGACTTCGCGGTGTAAGTGTGTGTGTGTGTGTCTTAAATAGTGTGGATGTGATGTGTTGCAGGTGTGTGCGCAATCAGTCCCAGGAATGAGGGCCCATGGGAAATGTAGTCCGAATGGTAACTGTTCAGTATTCCGGAGATGGCTCCCTCCGATGGTCCGGAGGAGGGACCGAGGGAGCCACATTCATGACACTTGACCAGCAAATCAGCATATTAGAATGATTTCTGGAAGATCATGTGACACTGAAGACTGGAGTAATGATGCTGAAAATTCAGCTTTGCCAACACAAGAATAAATTACATTTTACCATGTTTTCAAATAGAAAACAGTTATTTTAAATAGTAATAATATTTCACAGTATTACTGTTTTTACTGTATTTTTAATTAAATAAATGCAGCCTTGGTGAGCAGACAAAACTTCTTTTAAAAACATTAAAAATATTACCGATCCCAAACTTTTGAATGGTATAGTGTATATATATATATATTTCCCTTGTCTTCCAGTTGTAAGTTATAGACATCTAGAGGGGGCAGCACTGAGCTTGGACTAGCCTGTATTTAATTTCATAGAAAATTATGCCATCAGTATATGATATATCAGGTCTCTGATGTCATAGATTAACACAATTAGACAGACGGTACACTGGAAGAACACAAAGGGGTCGTAGTGTCTCCAGCAAGCATTTGCCCCAGCTGCTCTTACTGGCACGGTTCCGCCCCCAGCCCGCCCTACTCATAATGTGAGCATCTGTCCATATGCCTTACATACTGTGATATTGCTGCCCACTGCTCAACACTGAGTGTGCTGTTCCTCAACAATTTGTCTCTCAATCTGTTTTATTCAGCAGAGGTTTTCCTGTGGAGTGGGTTAAACATCACATCTAATTACTCAATTGCTTAATTGTTGTTAAACGGCCCATCCTTTTATTACAATTAATTTGTTTGCCTAAAAATCCATTCTTTAACAATCTTATTAATCACACTTAACAGCTGTTCATTACTAATATAGCAAAAAAAAAAAAAAAAAAAACTTTTGAAATCAAATGTGCTTACATGAAAGCAAATTGCACCCAAAAACAATGCAAATTTTTTTAAGTTCTCCATTTTTTTCATGATCACTGCACTGCACTTTACAGTTTAGTGAACACATGAATCTTGCACCTGTCTTTCCCATTTAAAAAAAAAAGCCTCATGTCTGAACATAATGCAACCTTGTAAAAGGCTTCATTATCTAGAACTTAGTAATGGTCCACACAGCAGGTCATCCATCTCACAGCTCCATCACAAAAGGACATTGGACTCATTTTACTTAACAAAGGTTTGTGAGAAGAAATCAGATGGAGCAGAGTTTGATTCCATGTTTTTGATTCAGAATATATCAAGGAGACCTACTCACAGAGATTCTCATTTTCCATTAAAAACATTTGGGGCGATTTTCTTTTATCCACTTTTTTTTTTTTTCCTGTAAGAGGAGGATTGCTCAGCACAGCTGGAAGCCTCAGAAAGTGAATTACAAATTTGGATTCTGACAGGTAGCAAGCAAGAAACATGCCTGCAAATCATCTTCAAGAACAGCTTGCCCCAGTGAGAACCCACCTGCTCCCTGTTAAAAACAACCACCTTGCTCGTCATTTCTTTTATATCTCATATCACAAAATGAAGGTTCAACAATAGTTTCTTGCAGCATGCTGACTGCAACTTAAGAAAAAACATCTTGATGTTATTGACATGTTGGGTTCTTCAAATTAACATACTGTTCATTTGTAGAAAATCTCAGCTCTCCTCAGTTCTTTGAGGCACCAGCATGTTTTTTTCTAAAGGTACATGGGAACTTGAAAAGGTTTTCATGCGTCACCAGATGAAATATGAAACTTTTGATGTTTATTGTACTCATTTGCTTTTAGCAATACTTTTTTATATTTTTAATATTTAGAAGACACTTTTATCCAAACCGACTTGCATTGCATACATCAGATCATGCATTCATTTACACACATACAAGGACGAATCTTAAACAAATATTCAGGACATTATTTTAATAAAAATTAAACACTTTCTCATTACTATGATGCAGTAATGAAAATAATATTTTTCCCTTAAAAAAAATAAAATAAAAAAAATACATAAAAATACAATAAACAAGTTAAAGGATTAGTTCACTTTCAAATGAAAATGAGCCCTAACATTACTCACCCTCAAGCCATCCTAGGTGTCACAGTCACCATCTGTATCACCTTCCCCGGACTCCATTTCCCAGCATCTCTCTGGTTCCTCACCTTCACCTGAAAGTCATCACCTTTGTTAGCACTCTTCAGCACACCTCTACTTAAGCTCCATGTTCACTCCACCACATTGTCTGGTGTCGTCGATGTATAGCACAATGTTATATGTACCTTGGACTCCTTATCTGTGCCTTACCTGCCTTTTATCTACTCCCGTTTGCCATCCGTCTTCCTGTGTCTGCCCGGCTGTCTAAACATCCTGTTTAACACTTACCTGCCTGCCTCCGTCTGTATACCTGACACTAGGTGTATATGACTTTCTTCTTTCTTCTCCACAGTCGGAGAAATATTAATAAATATCCTGACATATCCGAGCTTTATAATGGCAGCGAACAGGATTCACGAGTATAAGCGTAAGAAAGTGTCTCCATCCACATCCAGCCATCATAAACTGGTCTGGCGGAAGATAGATATTTTACTTCATAATATGTTAAATATGGATTTCTTTTTTTACACAAACACTTCACTTCAGAAGACCTTTATTAACCCCCCGGAGCCGTGTAAAGTTCATATTTATGATGTGCACATGTAACATACAGTACAAGAGACTGAACGTGATTCGATGCCCCGATATACTAATGGCAAAGTTCTTTTTCCTTCTTTGCATAGAAGTAAAAAGAATTTGGAAATATACCTTTGCAATGGGATATGGGGAGACCAGGTATGGTTGTAACACTTTTTGCTTAAAGCTGCAGTAGGTAACTTTTGTAAAAATGTATTTTTTTACATATTTGTTAAACCTGTCATTATGTCCTGACAGTAGAATATGAGACAGATAATCTGTGAAAAAAATCAAGCTCCTCTGGCTCCTCCCAGTGATCCTATTGCCATTTGCAGAAATACACCGCTCCCGGTAAGAAACAACCAATCAGAGCCAGGAGGAGTGTCTTAGCAGTGTCAATCAAGCTCGCGTGCGCGCTGATCACACTCCTCTCATGCACAGCGCATACAGGCGTTCAAATTCAAGATTACCGGTGTGCCGCAGCTTTGCTTATGCCGGACAAACAATCCAAACTGCCAATTCCTCGAGTGGCTCCTGCTCATAAAATAAAGACGGGTAAATGGAAAAAGACAGATGACGATGATAAAAAAGCCAAAAAGAAAGAATTAGATAGAGCCCGCAATAAAACGAGGGTAAATATTGGAGCGGCTTTTCCGAGGTGAAGGAAGCTACATGTCCTGAAATTATTAAAAACCGATGCAGAGTCAGCCACATTTCTGCTTGACAAGTAAGTATCCCTGCTTGATTTGTTTCATTTTTTAAGAACTACACAACTAAGATAATTTCAAAACAGGCCTGCCCGTCCCCTGCCTGATGCTCCGCGCACACCACGGCTTCCTCTTCTCCCCGCCCGTTGACTCCTCGAAGTTGCTGGGTGTGAATTCCTCGTCGGAGCCCATTGACTCAGTGTCAAAACTCTAGCCGCATAACATAGATAAAATGTCACGCACTGTGCAAAGCAACTATTGAAACCTACTAATTCACTGGCTTGTCATGTTGCTGAAATAATGTACTAGCAAACCTTATTTAGCATTACATATCGATAGAATAATTACTTGCATACTGTAACGTTAGTTACCGTTATATTATCTTACTAGCTATTTATTAGAAATAGTGCAACGTCATATAGTTACATTACATGTATTGCAAAATACGTAATGTTTTGAGGACCAAGTTTGTAGTCAAAGTATGGGCAGGCCATAGTCAATGTAAATCATATTGTTGATGTTTCGTCCGTACCAGTGAATGTGCCATAACTGTTTATCCGCCGTCATCGGTGGCACTGCTTGCTTACTAGCCTGCGCGTTCACGGCAGGCTCCGTTGTGATGGGGGAGGAGCTGTGGAGGGAGGGCTGTAGCGCAGCAGAGAGCAAGGGGGAGTGACCTGTGAGTTGTGCTTGTTCAAATTTTCAGGCTAAGTCAACGTTTTCTAAAAACTCCCTACTGCAGCTTTAAGCAACTGAACTATATATTTCAATAATATTTATTCTTCACATTACAGTAATGAAAAGGACCTAAATTGATGAAAATGATGTGTTTTTTTTTTTTTTTTTTAACTGATTACATTTACTGGACATGGAGATTTATCTATCATTAGATGCACACTCAAAAGAAAAACTATTACTTATCACAATACATTGAATGCATGAATAACAGCATGATTTAATAACAGTTTATTACAGTTGAGCCTTTACACAATTTTCATTTAAAAGTAAAATAAAATAATTACAGCATAATCAGACGGTTGTCGTCAATGGACTACATACACTCAGAAATAAAATTCCCAAAGGTCATCCATAGTGCTGCAGAACTTCATGAACAAGTTGTTTACTCTCTATTTAATTGCAAGGCAAAAAGTTTTTCCATTTACGTCCTTTGAAAGATGTCAACAGTGAAAAATTGAGGTTTTAAATGAAGAATGTACAGCAAGTATAAGTGCTGACTGAATCACAATATACTATTGATGTTGCTTTTTCCTGTAGTCAACTCTCTCTGTGCCAGTAATTGAGATATTTCTCCTTGACTTTGTCCTTGTGTCGGTGCGAATGTATGTGAGCAGACACAGCTAATGATGAGGAACAGATTGTAATGATTGTTAGCGCTAGACCAAACTTCCACTGTTTTATTAAATGGCTTTTTTTCTTTTTTTTTTTGGAAATCTGTCGTATTTAACTCTATAGTTTTCATTTTTTCCCCCATTGCTAATATTTGTCGTCTCACTTGCCATCTGTTTGCCAGCCCACTGTTTCGCAGCAAATTAATGCTTGACATTTGCCGAAGTGAATCCATATGTTTTGGAGGTCTTTGGTAATAGCAGCACTCGGTGCCTTATTCAAATGCCACCAGGAATTTTGCAGAATGCTACCAAAAAAAAAAAAGGGGGGGGATAGAAAAAACTGGCCGTATATGATTCATCAATGACCTTTCCAGTATTTCATATGCTTCCTCTTGCTGGCCTGCTTGGCAGAAAGAACAAGAGAACAGAGGCAAAGATGAAGGAAGGGGAGCTAATTAAACCAAACCGCAGAGCAAGCGATCTCCATGTTCAGTAATTATCTGCAAGTCTTTTATTCAGGGGGTCGGGGTGAGGAAGAGGTAGATGGCTAATAGCAGACTGGGATGAGATTGAGCTTGGTGGCAAAAAAAAGTGATTTAGATGAATCTGTAAAGTAGTGCAGTAATTAGAACCTAGTAATTAAATGCACTTGGTGCATGACATAATGCAAACACAGCTTCCCAAGCAATTGTCAATGTCTCCTTATTTCTCTCATGTCTGATTCCTGACCCCACCTCTAGCTGGGCGAATCTCTTAAAACCTGTCAAGAGCTTGTCTGAGCCATATTTCAACCTCAAAAAAGAGAAAGACATATAGGACATTTTATTTTACTGCCAGAAAATGATGGCGATAATAACATGAAATGTTATAATATTGAAATGTGAAGTAAATTTTCCAGCAGTATTTCTGTGCACACTTTTGGACTAAATGGTTTGTTACATTTAATAGAGACAATGCATAATGAACATTAGTATAAAAAAAATAAAATAAAATAAAAAAAAACATGTAAACAAGCCAGATTATAGCAACATTGTTAATTTACATCTGTCGTCCCTAGGCGGGTAAACACAAAGACACATACTAAAATATATATAAAACACTAATATACAAATACCCTAAACACTTGCCCTTAATGGAGTGTGTATTTATACTAAGTGCAAATAGTGTCCCTTTTTGTCAAACGCTATTTAGACTAGCTCCGCCCACCAATGTCTGGTTGAGCCACTCAAGAATTCAACATTTTCAGTGGTGCAGTAATAGTGAGAAAGGCTTGCAGACCTGGCTTTTAACGCGATCGACGGGGGTTCAAATCTGCCTTTTGCCGAGCTCGCATTAAGTGAAAATAATGTTCTAAAAGTGGAAATAAACTGCGAACGAGTGTTTAATAATATTAAAAGTGTTTATTGGGTAGGGTTAGGGGAAGGTGTGGAGAGGGATTTTATTCCCCCAGTCAGGCAGCATCCATTTAATAATTTTAATAAATATAATAATTTACACTCTATGATTTTATTGCATTCTGTTACAACAATACTAAGGTGCAAATAGGATCTGCCAATATAAAGTATAGATAGCATCTAATTACTATTTACTCTTATTGCAAAGAACTGATACTTTTACATGGTGTACATAGAATCTACAGTATCGCTATTTTCATCTAGTGTAAACAGCATATTGCTAAGAAAATGCTGCTATTTTCACTTAGTGTTCATAATGTCTATCACTAAGAAAATATGCTCTTTTCATTTAGTGTAAATAGCATCTAATTGTAAGTTTTTTATGTTACAGTAATGAAATGAAAGGGTTTTTATCCAAAACGTGTATAGCTCTCTTATAAAGTGATTCTATTGTCTTAAGAGTTGCACCACCTATAAGTGACCAACAAGTAAAACAATATAAAAAAAAAAACAATCACTGAATTTAAAAACAACCTTGCAGTGCTAACTGTCAAAAATGGCCTAATATGCTTAAAATTCTTTAAATTAAATGTTACAATATTAGACAACTTTTTTTTTTTTTTTTTTTTTTACATGACTTTTAAACTTTAGAGTCCACAGTAACCCCAATATATGTAAACCTGTTAACAATTTCAAGCTACTCCCCTCCCAGGAGCACATTTGAGTGTGTCATCTCTACTAATTGTTTTGTAAACATCACAGACTCGGTTTTTTTGTTTGTTTGTTTGTTTTTTTTATTTATTTATTTATTTATTTTTTTGTATTCAATAATTAACCTGATTTAGTAAGCCAATCCTAAATATTGGTCATACACTATAAAAATTTGCCAGGAATTTACAGGTGTAAGGCCCGCCTAATGGGTCCAATGACGGTTTCCCACAGGACAGGGAAGGTTTACGCGTGTATGCCTTTTCAGCATCTCTATTAAGTTCACTTAATTTCACTCGCTTAATCTGACTCCAATTTCAAATGATTCTTATTCTAAGGGTTGTGTCTCCAATTAGAAATTAATCATTTGTTATGTATTAATTTAGATATTCGATTATTCTGATTACCTTATATCTTCAATTATTTCGTTCACTGCAGTCCCGGTATCGCTTTAGAAGAGTCACTTTGGCCAACTTGCTCTTCCCGGACACAAACTCGTCAGTCTGACCTTAAACATTGGATGCAGGGTAAATATCTACCTTTAAGTCGGTCGCGCTCTGCTTACTCGTAACAAAAAGCATAGTTTTGATATATTTACGAAAACTGCAACTTATTTAAGGCAGTGATTGTCAGAAATCGAAATGGACTTAATTGACGTGCCCTATGCTCCATCTATTAAACCTTTCGTATGAACAATCCTGAACACAGATTTGAGGTAATACCTTCGCTTTGATCTACTAGAAATAATGGATTAAGAATAATACAGAATCAACCAAATATAACCTTTTATTTGTCAAGTAAAAATATATCATGCCAATTACATTACAATTAGACAATTAGAAGCCAATTCAGAAATGATAAATGCATAATATCGATTACTCAAAGAAATGCATATATACACAGGGATGGGTGAATGTCCTCAGACATTCACCCACCTCTCTGTGGGGGCCTCTCCTACAGATGATCCCGCATGACTGCTTTGCTCTTTACCTTTTATACCAGACCAGAACAAAAGGGTTGTAAATATTTACTACACCAACACCTGTTTTGGGGGAGAGAGGAGTGGGTTTTCAACAAAAGGCACCACCCAAAAGAGGACAGAATTTTCCTTAGTTTTCAATCTTCTTCATGATACTAGTGACTGCTGTGAAATTGAGACCAGTTTACCAATCGCACTGAGACAAATTAAATGATACCAAACATGAAAAGGGAAAAACAATAAATACACAAGTTACATTAAACATGTTGAATAACTTTCAGTCAGGGGGAAGGAGAGTTTGTGTGTGTGTGTGTGTGTGGTGGGGGGAGGCGTTGTCCTTTTGGAGTTAGGGCAAGGCATTGCCCCTTGCTGTTTCTCTGAGATCTTCTTCTCTAGGCGAGTTTTATTGCTTTATTGCAGGATGCTTGATCTCAGTTTTTGTTTAGCAGGAAAATCAAGCCTTACACAGGATTTAAGAGTATTATTTTACAATAAGTTAATGTAGTCAGAAATTTACTGTGAAATTAATACATGCTGGGTCATTTTCTTACAAATTACTGTGGATCAACAGCGAAATTATGCTAACAACACAACTCGCTCTGGTGTGTTTTATTGCAGCTAACTAACTCCTGACAGACATCACACTATTCTATCCATATTCTATCTCACATTCTCACATTTTATTTCTGCATGCATGCATGCATCTGATGCCAGTATGTGAGGTTGTTTCAGAAGTCACAAAAAGTGCAAACTTCAAAACCAAAGAGGATTAGTGTGACAGGGCATGCTGGCCAAGTAAAAAGAGAGAGGGAGTCAGAGAAAGAGAGAAGATTACAAGAGTTTTCTCTCTTTTTTTTTTTTTTTTTCTTTTGGATTGAAGCAACAGGCTACAGCAAAAAGCTCTCGATCACTCAGATATCTTTCCTTACACAACAATACCGGCAAAGAGATACACCTGCTTCTCAGCAAGCTGGAATTGCCAGATCAGCACCTTGCTTTGATATGTGCCAGTCAGTCAGTAGGGTTTTAAGGTAATCTCTGCTACAGACAACACAACTGGCAAGTCAGCACCATGGACAGCGGCTCTCTCCCTATACTGAGCTGATGCTTGAACAAAACCTTCAGCAGCACTGCTAAGGTCTGTCTAAGAGGGTCCAGAGAGCTTTATCAAAAAAAAAACTTCATGGCTGTGTTAACTGTGAATGTCTGCTGATATTGCCTGACACCTGATGAATTAATGAACAGGTGAAGAAATTTATTTATTTCAATGCTCCACTTTAGAAATTCTACTAACTATATGTAACTTTGCAACTACGTGTCAACTAACTCTCATTAATTTGCAACTACATGTCATCTACCTGTCATTAGAGTATTAGTAAACTGTCCACAGAGAGAGAGAGAGAGAGAGAGAGAGAGAGAGAGAAATCAGTATTTTATATTTAAATTATTTTCCAGCCACTCTGTGTGTCCCTGTCATTTCTATTGTGGGGGAAAAAGATGTTCGCTTGAATAATGCACAAGGCCCAGAGGACACTACATTACAACTGATGCTTAAAATCAAGGCACACAATCTCTCAGCCGTTGCAATTTCAACCACGTCACTTCTTTCATTTGCTAACTGCTTGCTGATGAATAAAATATATGGTACCGAATTTAGTCATATGTTGATTTGTTGGATGCATATGAAATGTTCCTCTTTTGTTTTAGAGGGTAGAATTTCAGTTGTGACATGAAAGCTGGCAGCGGCTCAACAATGAAATATGTAAAGAAGTTATATGTTATTCAAATAGGACAAAGGGTTTAAAGTGAGATGCAAGAAAATAAAAGTTGTTCTCACGTTCCACGTTTCAACTGTATCATTTATCATGATGCAATGTAACATACCAAATTGTGTGGATGTCATTTTTGACCATGTGGTCATACTAAGCTTGCACTCATTGTTCCCAGCCCTTTGCTCAAGGGCACCACCTACATTTCCTGCCGGTACTGAGACTCGAACCTGCAACCTTTGGGTTACAAGTCCAACTCTCTAACTATTAGGCCACAACTGCCCCATCTAATAGAACAAACCTCTTCCGGAAGCTCAAACATGCAGCATAACACATGAGAATGAACCTCATTGGTTATGCAACATGTTTGAGCTTCGGGAAGAGGTTTGTTCTTGTGTGTCATTAAGGTTAGGTTGAGCTTCCACTTATGTTGGCTGATCAATGTTTACATGCGAGTAAAAGCCTAAATTAAATCTGTTCATCATATAAAGCGATCAAGTCTCTTCAGAAAATCTGGATCAAACTGCTCGATGTCACAGACACGCCAGGCTCCAGCACCCTCCAATCACAGCGCACACCTTCCCCGGAATACTAATCACCGTCACCTGCACCTCATCAGCACACTCATCACCAGCACTACTTAAGACACACTCACACACAGTCACATTGTCCGGTCTCGTTTGCATCAAAGGACTTACCTGAATGCTTACCTCAAGGACTCCTCTTACTACTTACCTGTACTCCGTGTACCCAAGCTCTACTCCTCGTCTTCGGTCTGGTGTGAAGTGTTGTCTGAAGTCATCTACTCCATTCAGCAAGTATCATTCTCCATTGTCACTCTGCAACCACAAAAGGACTGTGTCATTCTCCATATCATTCATCAGTCACGAACTTGCATCTGTTTACTCACCTGTTGTCATCCAGATACTCTGCTTGTGTTCAATAAACAACCTGTTAACCTATCTTCTGTCTCCCGACTGGTCCTATTGTAACAGAAGACCGGACCAAAACAGCGGAACACAAGCATGAGTCAACCGGATCCCTTCCAGGAATTGGTGGATGCTTTTCGCCACACTTTCAATGTGCAACCACCTTCACAAGCACCACCGCCAGCTCCAGCTCCCGCCATCACTTCCGCATCCACCGTCACCTCTCCCTCACTGCCAGTGTACACCAGTCCCATGGCCAAACCGGCGCCCTAATCTGGTTCGGCGGAGGACTGCAATGGTTTCCTCCTGCAAGTCTCTCTGACCCTGGAGATGCAACCGCACCTGTTCCCCACTGACTACTCCAAGGTAGCGTTCATCATTTCACAACTTTCCGCTCTACAGTGGGCCGATTCCATCTGGTCACAAAACAATCCTGTGACGCAGACATATTCCGACTTTGTTGAACACTTCCGGGAAGTGTTTGGAAAACCATCCTGGGATTCTTCTATCGGTGAGAAACTGTACAAATTGAAACAAGGAAAGTTGTCTGTTAATGAATATGCTCTGCAGTTCAGAACACTCGCTGCCCGGAGCGGATGGAATGAACAAGTGCTGCTGACGTCATACCGTCAAGGACTGGATCCTCGAGTGCGGTTGCATCTCGCTGCATACGAGGATACCATCGGGCTCGAACGCTTCATCCAGCTGTCAATACGCTTCGCCACTCGTATGCAGACATGTCTCGAAGAGCACCAGGGTCAGAGCCTCCACAACACCGTCCTCTGCTGGCCAGAACCCGTCAGCACCCCAGAACCACCCCAAGAACCCATGCAAGTAGAATCATCATGGCTGACTCCAACTGAAAGACAGAGAAGGCTGACCCAGAATTTATGTCTCTATTGCGGATTACCAGGACATGTACTCTCCTCATGTCCTACACGTCCTCCACGCCCCATGGTGAGTGCCATTATCTCTACTCTCCAGATGCAAAAGCCACTCACCACGATTATAACTCTTACTGCTGCCAATGTTTCTCTTCCAGTATCCACCCTCATCGATTCTGGGTCAGCGGGAAATTTCATCTCCGGCGCCCTCTGTCATCAGCTCAACATCAAGACCAAGAACACGCAGACTACTTATCAGATCCACTCAATAACTGGCAAACCTGTGAGTAATAGACGAGTCAGCCGTATCACGCAACCTGTACATCTTCAAGTTGGAGTGCTGCATCACGAGTACATTCAACTGCTGGTTCTGGAGGGTTCCACCGCTGACGTGATACTAGGGCGTCCGTGGTTGCAGCAACATAACCCCATCTTCTCTTGGAACACTGGAGAAGTCCTGAAGTGGGGCGAAACCTGCTTTCCCGAATGTTTCTCCGACCTGCCTGTTCCCAAGTCTCCTCGCTCCAATGTTCTTCCAGTCTGTGCCACATCCGTTGAGAGTTCCCTCGAGAAACGATCTGTGGACATCCCATCCTGTTACGCCCCCTTCAGCGACGTATTCTGCCCCAAAAGAGCCTCCAAGCTGCCTCCACACCGGCCATGGGACTGCGCCATCGACCTGCTTCCAGGTGAGTCAGTGCCAAGGGGTAAGATTTACCCCTTATCCATCCCGGAGGAGAAGGCCATGGTGGATTACATCGAGGAGGCATTGGCTCAGGGTTATATCCGACCATCAACTTCCCCTGCTGCATCCAGCTTCTTCTTCGTGGCAAAAAAGGACGGAGGCTTGCGGCCATGCATCGATTACCGAGCACTCGGTAGTGAAATTCCGGTACCCCCTTCCTCTCGCCCCAGCAGCCCTGGAACACCTCCGCGGAGCCACTGTGTTCACCAAGTTGGACCTCTGCAGCGCCTACAATCTGATCTGGATATGTGAGGGGGATGAGTGGAAGACTGCCTTCGTCACGCCCACCGGCCACTATGAGTACTTGGTCATGCCGTATGGTCTGGTCAACGCCCCCTCCGTATTCCAGGACTTCATTCACGAGGTGCTCCGGGAGTTCCTCCACAAGTTCGTGCTGGTGTACATTGACGACATCCTGATATACTCTCGGAGTATGGCCGACCACCAACGCCACGTTGCGGAGGTCCTGCAACGCCTGAGGGACTTCCAGCTCTACCTCAACCTAGTCACCAAGCGCAGCTCCCCCCTGTAGCCTAAATGATCTAGCACACCAGCACCTGCGTAAAAAAAAAATATCTGGCGCCACCCCTGGTTATAACGGCCCACATATTAAAAATGGTCGGGTTTAAATCGTGCTCGGGCTCATAATTACAGTGAACGTGTCGGGCCGGGCCGGGCTCGGACACAACGTGCTTGGGCTCGGGTAGGGTCGGGCTTGATTTGTTGGGCCCGATCTAAGCTCTACTGGCCATCAAGCTGGCTCTCGAGGAGTGGAGGCATTGGTTAGAGAGAGCACGGCACCCATTCCTAGTTCTAACGGATCATAAAAACCTGGAGTATCTCCGAGCCGCCAAGAGGCTCAACCCCAGACAAGCCCGGTGGGCTCTCTTTTTCACACGATTTAACTTCACCATTTCCTACCGTCCTGGCTCCAGAAATATCAAAGCTGACGCTCTGTCACGAATCCACGCTCCAGAGGAAGTTACTGAAGAACCAGAGTCTATTCTGCCCAAACAAATGATCGTCAGTCCTATCACCTGGTCTCAAGAAACTCTCCCTCCTTCCAATGCCTCCACCAACACTCCGCCGGGTTGTCCACAAGGCTTGCAGTTCATCACCCGAGCACGACGCACCCCACTGATCCACTCTGCACACTCCTCACTAGGCACTGGCCAGCCGGGGGTCAATGAAACTGATACTGTCACAGACACGCCAGGCTCCAGCACCCTCCAATCACAGCGCACACCTTCCCCGGAATACTAATCACCGTCACCTGCACCTCATCAGCACACTCATCACCAGCACTACTTAAGACACACTCACACACAGTCACATTGTCCGGTCTCGTTTGCATCAAAGGACTTACCTGAATGCTTACCTCAAGGACTCCTCTTACTATTTACCTGTACTCCGTGTACCCAAGCTCTACTCCTCGTCTTCGATCTGGTGTGAAGTTTTGTCTGAAGTCATCTACTCCATTTAGCAAGTATCATTCTCCATTGTCACTCTGCAACCACAAAAGGACTGTGTCATTCTCCATATCATTCATCAGTCACGAACTTGCATCTGTTTACTCACCTGTTGTCATCCAGATACTCTGCTTGTGTTCAATAAACAACCTGTTAACCTATCTTCTGTCTCCCGACTGGTCCTATTGTTACACTCGATTCACATGGATTAGTTTTCCAGTCTCTTTGGGAGCCTATGGGAGGAAATCTGACAGCATTCTGTCATCAAAAAGATCTTCATTTGTGTTCCGCAGATGAATGAAAGTCTTACGGGTTTGAAACGGCATGAGGGTGGGTAATTAATGACAGAATTTTAATTTTGGGGTGAACTAACCCTTTGATGTTCAACATTTTGAAGTCTTCAAGTGACCTCCTTAGTCCCCTGGCCTTAAAGCCATTGAAAACCTTTGGAAAATTATAAACCTGAATTTTGATAAGTCAACTTATCAAAGCTCAACTTTGGGATAAACTTAAGGGAGAAAAGAAGGAAAGAATTTAAGCATGAAACATGCACAAAGTTTAGTGAGTCGATGCCCAGAAAAGTGGCTGCTGTAATCAAAAACAAAGGAGGACCAACAAAATATTATTATTATTATATTATTATATTAATATTAACTGATTTCATTGTAGTCAATGTGTGCTTTATTTCCATTGTTTTTTTTGTTTTGTTTATTTGTGTGTGTGTGTGTGTTGTTTTCTCTATGCCAAAAGTGATGTCTGGAGGGGAGATTTGCACAATATGGTTTTTATGACACTTCAGGTCAGGTTCATACAGTATATACACTATATTGCCAAAAGTTTTGGGACGCCTGCCTTTACGTGCACATGAACTTTAATGACATCCCATTCTTAATCCGTAGGGTTTAAATTGGAGTTGGCCCACCCTTTGCAGCTATTACAGCCTCAACTCTTCTGGGAAGGCTTTCCACAAGGTTTAGGAGTATGTTTATGGGAATTTTAGACCATTCTTCTAGAAGTGCATTTGTGAGGTCAGGCAGTGATGTTGGTGAGAAGGCCTGGCTTGCAGTCTCCGCTCTAATTTATCCCAAAGGTGTTCTATCGGGTTGAGGTCAGGACTCTGCAGGCCAGTCAAGTTCCTCCACACCAAACTCACTCATCCATGTCTTTATGGACCTTGCTTTGTGCACTGGTGCACAGTCATGGGGCCAGGAAGGGGCCATCCCCAAAATGTTCCCACAAAGTTGGGAGCATGAAATTGTCCAAAATGTCTTGGTATGCTGAAGCATTAAGAGTTCCTTTCACTGGAACTAAGGGGCCAAGCCCAACCCCTGAAAAACAACCCCACACCATAATGCCCCCTCCACCAAACTTTACACTTTGCACAATGCAGTCAGGCAAGTACTGTTCACCTGGCAAATGTCAAACCCAGACTCGTCCATCAGATTGCCAGACAGAGAAGCGTGATTTGTCACTCCAGAGAACACGTCTCCACTCCTCAAAGTCAAGTGGTGGCGTGCTTTACACCACTGCATCTGACACTTTGCATTGCACTTGGTGATGTAAGGCTTGGATGCAACTGCTCAGCCATGGAAACCCATTCCATGAATCTTTCTACGCACTGTTCTTGAGTTAATCTGAAGGCCACACAAAGTTTGGACGTCTATAGCTATTGACTCTGCAGAAAGTTGGCGACTTCTGCTCATTGATAATACCTGATAATATCTGTGGCCGGTTACTTAAATCATGTTCAAAAGCCTTAAGTCCTGTATTTCATGGGTTATATAACAAGTCTTTACAGACACAACATGTTCCTAACCTCTGGAAAGATGCTGTGGTTGTCCCTTTTCCAAAATGTAGTGGTCCTAAAACTATTAATGATTTGAGGCCGGTCGCTTTGACCTCAGTTTTAATGAAGATTTTTGAGAAACCGGTTAGGTCCGAGATCTTGAGGCAAACTGAACATGCACTGGATCCCTTACAGTTTGCGTATAGGCCTCATAGAGGGATGGAGGATGCTACAGTAACACTGCTTAATTTGCTTTTTAGACATTTGGATGGAAATGGAACACATGCCAGACTTTTATTCGTAGACTTTTCTTCGGCCTTTAATACAATCTAACCCCACATTTTAACCAGAAGACTCTTAGAACAATTTGACTTGAGCAATAATCTGGTGGGTTGGATTCTTGACTTTTTAACCAATAGGACACAAAGAGTGAGAGTCAATGGTTTTTTGTCTGACCAGAAAAACTCATCTACAGGGTCTCCCTCAAGGGTGTGTGTTGTCACCATTGTTATTTATTCTGTATACAAATATGTGTCAGAGTAGTTATGACAATAGAACCATCATAAAATATGCAGATGATTCTGTTATTGTTAGTTTGCTTCAGGAGAACGAGATCAGCCATGGCCCAGTTATTGATGATTTTGTACACTGGTGTGAGGAATCTTACCTCCAGCTTAATATTTCAAAAACTAAAAATATGCTCATCAATTTTAGGAGGAACAGTCACATGAAAGAAGTTACTTTAATTAGAGGTCAGACTATTGAGACTGTGCAATCTTATAAATACCTTGGGACCATTATTGATGTAAAGTTGAACTTTGAAGCTAACTGTGCAGCTGTGTGTAAAAAGGGCCACCAGCATTTATATTGTCTAAGGAAATTAGCACACTTTCATATTGACCATGTTTTATCATGCTTTTATTGAGTCAGTTTTGTCCTTTTCTTTGGTGGCATGGTTTGATCATACATCCTTAAAAGCAAGAAATTCCTTAAACCAGATCGTTAAATGGTCTAGTCGTTTGGTTGGTGAGTCACAGTTGTATCCAGCATCCCTGTATACTAGACAGTTACAGAGGATGGCTACCTCTATTTTAAAATGACTCCCACCCTTTGCGCTGTGAGTTTCAGCTTCTTCCCTCTGGAAGGAGGTTTTTAGTCCCAAGATGTAGAACAAAGAGGTATAAAAGCAGCTTCATTCCTGCTGTTTTAACAGTGTTAAATAATAAATAGGGTTTTTATCTGGGTATGTATGTTTATATAGGTATATATATATATATATATATATATATATATATATATATATATATATATATATATATATATATATATATATATATATATATACACACATGTACAGTATTTAGGGATGTGCATTTGTATATGAAGGTACAGGTTTTATGTATATATTATAAGTCTTGAGTGGTGGAGCCTTGTGCACATGTATCATGTAACTGTTTATTTTGTTCTTGTTTTTTTTTTTTGTTTTTTTGTCTTTGTGATATCGATGCCTTTGTACTCATTATGCTGCAAAACAAATTTACCTGCGGGTACTAATAAAGTAACCTAACCTAACCCTAACCTAATTGTGTGCCTCAGCATGTGCTGACCCCGCTCTGTGATTTTACGTGGCCTACCACTTCATGGCTGAGTTGCTGTTGTTCCCAGTTGCTTCCACTTTGTTATGTACCACTAACAGTTGACTGTGGAATATTTAGTAGTGAGGAAATTTCATGAATGGACTTATTGCACAGGTGGCAACCTATCGCGGTACCACACTTGAATTCACTGAGCTCCTGAAAGCGACCCATTCTTTCACAAATGTTTGTAGAAGCAGTCTGCATTCCTAGGTGCTTGATTTTATACACCTGTGGCCATGGAAGTGATTGGAACACCTGAATTCAATGATTTGGAGGGGTGTCCCAATACTTTTGGCAATATAGTGTATGTACACACACCATCTGGTAAGTAAAGTTTCATTTACATATCAGTGCCTCGGTATATGGAGGTCAGATTTGGCGGATTGTACAAAAAGAGTAACAGAGACATTTGGGTCAGCTCAAAAAGCTAAACTTAGCCTGAAATTAATAAGAAAGAGCTTGGGGTTTTTAATGACCACTGAGATAAATTAACATCTGTTTCATGTGTCCGCTGATGGAAAGCAGTGTAGTGGATTGCACATGACTATACTATCAAAAGAATTTGTATGTAAAAAGTTTTCAGCAAATATTAGCTAATCAGTGGTGACAGATCATTATCCACTGACACAAACAGAATCCATTCATGTTCTAACCTTTCCATCTGATGCATTATATATACACACGTCTTACACACGTGTAGTTCGTGTAGTTCACACTTGAGAAAATTGAATACCCTTGTGAATCACGTGGAAGGTCTTGAGAGACTGATTTACTGTTTTTGAAGGACAGAAAACTGAAAAGTTTTGTCATTTTTCTTTAAAAAGCACAATACCACAAAACAGGATATGAAGTTATATCTAGGGATTGCGTCAAAAGGAGTGGGTACAGCTTTTTTTCCTTCTCTTTCTTTTTTGCTGAACATTGTTTCATAACATTTATTATAAAAAAAAAAGAAAAGAAAAAGGAAACAAACAAAAAACAGAAGTTTATATCACAGCTGTTCCTTGGCTGGGATATAAACCGACCGATAGTGAGGAGTCAGGGTGGTGGAGGTATGCAGAAAACTGTTGAGGAAAGTAGGTGATTCGTCTATGTATGTATATAGGCCTCCTCTTGTGGCTAGATCATTTGAACGTGTTATTAAAACTACTGTTTCAGTGTTTTTGCTATACAATGGGCAGTTGCTTATTTGGATAAAACAGATGAATCTGTCAGAGCAGATCTAACAAGCACTCTCTCTTCTTGTTTGCGTGTAGAAAAATGGGCTCTTTTGAGATCTCTGGCCTTTGGCTGATCCAAATACATCTCATATTGATCAAAGCCACAGCTAATTCCATTACCCAATACACTGAGTCATGCATGCCTCGACAGAGCAAATTATTATACTTGCCTAAATGCTCCATTAAATCTGTTGGACTAACACTTCATAAGTATGAAGCTTCCTTCTAACAAATAAACATAATGCCTCATTCCTGCACTCAGTATGCAAACTTTGAAATACCCAGATGACCTCTTACATTTGCCAAAATTTTACCAGTATACAATGAAACCACAGAATGCAATGTGATTGACAGTGTAATGAATGAACAGGAAACTATGTCGTTTGCAAGTTAACACATTTTCCAACTCACTGCCACAAAAACTGAAGACATTGTTTTAAAAGTACTGTGTTAACAATGCACAAATTAACATATTTAATCACCACTTGCTTATTAAAACATGAGAACAGGATACTAATGCTGTATACAACCAATAAGATCTTGTCAAACCCATAGCATTATGGGAATACAGCACCCAGTGGAAAAATAATGAGTATCATTGTTAGTATGCTTTCCTGATCACAGATCTACATAGTTCAAACTGGATTTTGACTTTAATTAGGATTGGAGTGAAATGCAGATTGTGAATTGGTAGCATCTTTCCTTATTCTCTACATCACATTAAATAGGCTCTTTTTAAAGGGGTGGTTGATTATGATTTCCATTTTTTAACTTTAGTTAGTGTGTAATGTTGCTGTTTGAGCATAAATAATGTCTGCAAAGTTACAACGCTCAAACACTCAAAAGTTACAACATTCAACGCTGAACGCCCAAAGTAGAGGGAGGTATTTTCTTTTATAGAAATTGCTTTTTAAGGACTACAACCATATCTGCAAACTCATGTAAACTACGCATTCTGGTGCACTCTGACAAGAAAATAAGTAGAAAAAACATTTGTTTCAAGTAAAATAAATAAATAAAAACATTCATTGACACTAGGGTTGGGCATTGACACAAATTTTTGGATTTGATTCAGAAGCTTGCTATTTGATTTCAATTTGATTACCTTCAATTCAATATTGATTAATTTGGGGCCTATCAGGTAAAGTACATGGCAAATTTCAGATTTTGGCAAATTTCAATTTTCTCAAAGAAAAAATCTCTCTCATCTAATGCTGTAAACTATACAGGGAACCACAGCTGGTACATCATTATATTATTAAAGGTTAAAATAATTGATTTGTAAACTACTTACATATAAATTACACATAATGAAGTTTTTATAATAACGTTATAATAAATATTTAATGACATAACTATGTTTCTACTCGTTTTTAATATCGCCTAAACTGGTGGCTGTCATAAAACGGTTTTATACATATTGAAGCACATGTTAAGTACAATAAATATGCAATAGCCTATAGTCACAGTGGATATCAAAATGCTCCTCTTTAAGTTCATTTTTGTAGCTGACCAATGAGTTTTTGGACATTGAATGGCCTTTCTGAAGTAAATGTGACAGTAAATGTGACATTTTTACAAGCTGTTTTATTGACGCTTTTCCGTGGTTGAAACACTGATTGATCGATTAATGTGACATAATACGAATTTCAGTAAGTTGTACTGTATCTTTCATCATACCTTCAGATATTCATTCATGTTTATTTCATGTTGTAAAGTGGAAGAGATGATCGGTTCACATGCGTCCATGTCACAGACACACCAGGCTCCACAGTCACTCAATCACGACGCACTCCCTCACCAGAATACTAACCATCCACACCTGACACTCATCAGCACCATCATCACTGGCCCTACTTAAGACACAGCAGCACACTCAGTCACTGTCCGGTCTCGTTAACGCATACCTACTTGTTATGCTTACTTCAAGGACTCCTCTGACGAATACTTACCTGTCTCCAGCGTTCTCCTCGTCTCCTAGTGTTCTCCTCGTCTCCCGTGAGTGTCTCTGTGTCTGGTCTGCTCCTCATCTGCCTGCCATCCATGATCCTTGGGAAAAACAAGACAAGTATCAGTTCTACGATCACTCCTGCCACGAATTATACCTGCCATCACTCACCTGCACTCTGCCCACTGTTTCTGGTTGTTCAGTCCCCTTCTGTATGTAACAGAAGACCGGACCTAACTGCCTGAACAGCCAGAATGAGCCTGTACTGTGGTCAAACTGGGCATTACATTGCGGAATGCCCGACTCGCCCCGTGCGACCCATGGTGAGTGTTATCATGCCTACGTTGAATAAGATGAAACCGCTCACCATTGTTGTAAACCTTACTGCTGCCGACTTCTGTCTTCCAGTTAATGCTCTCCTCGACTCTGGGTCAGCCGGGAATTTCATGTCCGGATCCCTCTGCCGCCAGCTTCAGCTCAAAACAACAGCCACACCGAAAATCTATTAAATCCACTTGGTAACAGGAAGACCCCTACGTCATGTGCGCCATAGTGTCTGCCCCAGTCAACTCCAAGTCGGCATTCTTCACATAGAAGAAATCCACCTGCTGGTTCTGGAGGATTCAACGGCTGACGTGATCTTAGGGCGCCCCTGGCTAGAGCAGCATAACCCCATCATCTCCTGGAGGACAGGAGAGATCCTGAAGTGGGGTAACCCGAGTTTCCTGTTCCAAGTCTCCCACATTCCGAAGAAGTCCAACTTTGTGCTACGTCTGTGGAAAGCCCACTCGGAAATCGCTCAACAGACATCCCTGCATGTTACTCCCACTTCAGCGATGTCTTCTGTCCTAAGAAGGCCTCCTCGCTGCCTCCCCACCGGCCACAGGACTGCGCCATAGACCTCATTCCCGGTGAGCCAGTGCCCAGAGGGAAAATCTATTCCCTTTCCCTCCCGGAGGAGAAGGCCACGGAGGACTACATCACCGAAGCTCTATCTCAAGGCTACATAAGTCCGTCTACTTCCCCTGCTGCTTCCAGCTTCTTTTTTGTGGTGAAGAAGGACGGAGGCTTGCGGCCCTGCATAGATTACAGAGCTTTAAACAAGATCACAATCAAATTCAGATACCCACTTCCTCTAGTCCCATCAGCACTGGAACATCTCCGCGGTGCCACTGTGTTCACCAAGTTGGAATAGTGCATATAACCTCATCCGAATACGTGAGGGGGACGAATGGAAGACAGCTTTTGTGACCCCTACCGGCCACTACAAGTATCTTGTGATGCCGTATGGACTCGTCAACGCCCCCTCCGTATTTCAGGATTTCATGCATGAGGTGCTCCAGGAGTTCCTGCACAAGTCAGTTCTGGTCTACATCGACGACATTCTGATCTACTCCCGGAGCTTGGCTGACCATCTCCGCCACGTTGCGAAGGTCATGCAATGCCTGAGGGCTTTCAACCTGTTCCTCAAAGCCGAGAAATGCATCTTCCACCAGCCCTCAGTGCAGTTCCTGGGTTACAACATCGATAACAGTGGCATCTGCATGGACGAGGGGAAGGTCTCCGTGATCAAAGACTGGCCTATTCCCACTTCTGTGAAAGAACTGCAAAGATTCCTGGGTTACGCCAATTTCTACCGAAGATTCATCCAAGGTTACACATCATCACTACCCCTCTCACGGACCTGTTACACAGCAAGCCCAAGTCTCTGTCCTGGTCCCCAGTCGCCACCCAAGCCTTCGACACCCTCAAAAAGCGTTCACCTCCGCTCCCCTCCTGGTCCATCCTGATCCCGATACTCCCTTCGTCGTTGAGGTAGACGCCTCTACCACAGGAGTGGGAGCGGTCCTTTCCCAGCAGCAGGGGAACCCCAGTAGACTCTATCCATGCGCCGCCTTCTCCCGCAAACTCAACCCGGCGGAGGTCAATTATGACATCGGCAACAGGGAGCTTCTTGCCATCAAGCTCGCCATGGAGGAATGGAGGCATTGGCTCGAAGGAGCTCAACACCCGTTTGTGGTTCTTACGGACCATAAAAACCTAGAGTATCTTGGAACGCCAAAAGGTTGAATCCACCCCAAGCGAGATGGGCTCTCTTCTTCACCAGGTTTAACTTCACAATCTCCTAACGACCTGGATCTAAGAATGTAAAAGCTGATACTCTTTCCCGTATTCATGGACCTGACGAAAGTACCGATGACCCAGAGCCCATACTCCCAGAGAAATTATTTGCTAACCCCATCGCCTGGTCTGAAGAAACACTGCCCGAGTCCAATGCCTCCACCAACACCCCGCTGGGTTGTCCCCAAGGTTTGCAGTACATCACCCGGACACGGCGCACTCCCCTCATTCACGCATCACACACGTCACTGGGCACTGGCCACCCAGGGGTCAATGAAACCCTCTCGTTGTTAAAACAGCACTTCTGGTGGCCCAACATGGCAGCTGACGTCAGGAGGTACGTACAAGGGTGCAGGGAACGTGCCGTCTCGAAGAGCCCTCGTCATCTTCCCTCCGGGAAACTACAACCTCTGCCCATTCCCAACAGCCCCTGGTCACACCTAGGAGTGGATTTCATCACAGACCTTCCAGTCTCCGTAAGCCTCTCCTCTGGCTAGCATCCCCAGAAGAACGGGCAGACGGAGAGGAAGATACAGGAGATCGTCCGTTTCCTACGTACCTTCTGTCATGGCCACCAGGACTCCTGGAACCAGGAGTCCTGTTCTGGGTTGGGCAGAGTACGCCCAGAACTATCACCAACAACCTACCACTGGACTTGCTCCCTTCCAGTGCGTACTCGGCTATCAACCCCCACTGTTCCCCTGGACCGGGGAACCGCCAGATGTCCGTGCGGTGGATTACTGGTTCCGGGAGAGCGAGAGGGTCTGGGACTCAGCTCATCTCCAACTCCAACAAGTCCTACGCAGGCGCAGAATGACAGCTGACCTTCGACGTTCCAAAGCACCCAACTAACAGCTGGGACAGAAGGTTTGGCTGTCGACCCGGGACATCAGGATGTGCCTGCCCTGTAGGCAAAAAAAACCTCTTCAGATCTACACGATTCACATAAATGACATATTTTGACTCAAAACGGCAAATTTCACAGACACATTCTGGGGACATCAGACACTTAGAGTACATCTTGTAAAAGGGGCATTATAGGACCCCTTAAAAAAAAAAAAAAAAAAAAAAATCTTATCCTTTTATCTGAAGCACCAATTCCATCCTGCTATCAGAAACACCAGTACAATTTTCATTTTCACAATCAGGGAAGGAAATGTCTCCTCTGAATAAAACTATTATCTTAGCCACCTGATACATCACACTAACGTTCATGTCTGGAATAACATCATCTCTTGGAACATGATGACTGGCATGAGGCTAGATGCTGCCAGCACATCTCCATAAGGCAAAGGTTATGTTTTATGAGCCGTCTTTCATTTGCAGTCTCTCCATTCAAAGCCAAATAGCACTTAAACAAATGCAAATAACCCTAAGTCAGTGGTATAGCTGCAGGGCTTTTGCCAGTTCTGCTGTAGTTAAAGACTCCCCAATGACACCCAAATTACCTTAACCTCAGTCACCGGCCGGCGTGACCTTCCTTGAACCGTGCCGCCAAAATGTGGATTGATATTCTGACTCAGTTAAACCTGAAACAAAATAAACGTGAACATTTACAGATCCATTAGCTAAACTGAACTCAAGAGTCAGCCAGAAACATCTCAGTTTTCAAAAGTGACACATGTGGTTTCCAAACAGACATCTGAGCTGACCACCGCTAACATATGACAAATAAAATTATAAATTACTCATATTTTCATCATCCAACTACTTACAGGCTTATTGAAAAAGCTTAAAGTGTTATTGCCATCTTTGAGAGGAGATAAAGGGCCATCCCAGCTTAGAATAATATGTTCAAAATGTAAAAAGTTTTTTGCTAAATTATTATATTAAGTTATGAAAACATTTAAAACTTTTTATTTTTTATTTTTTTTTCTTGGTTATGCCAATGTTAAAGCTAAACTAGTGGCACCTAGCAGAATTAAAAAAAAAAAAAAAAAATACTGCATATTTTGCAAACACTCCGTTCGCTCCAACAGGTGCTTGTGAAGGCATGTCTCAACAGGAAAAAGTACTTTCAATAAAAGGTCCAGCATATTACTTTTAGCTGTGTTGCTACGTTTCATGAGTAAGCAATTGAGTAGTCTTTAAGGTAGTTTAAGCAATTTCAGAGTGGCTAGCAATAGCAAGCTAGCTTTGAAAGCATTAGATCCACCCTCCCTTCAGAGCGCTCTCCAAAGCCACACCTTCTCCAAAACACATGAACTCACAGATCACACACAGCCAGAGCAGATTCAGCAAAGCATCATAAAAGATGGTGTTAAATTACCTTGTCTCTCAAAGCACATAACATTACAATAATAATGAACGTAAACAACTTACAGAGCTCTCACTTGTACCACCAACTGTGTTGACATAGAAACGTTTTGGTTCAGGACGAACTGTAAAAGGCGGCTGCTGTTCATTTGTGGTGCTCGGTGATGGATGGAAAGTGGAACAGAAGATGGAAAGTGACAGAATGAAGCCGGAAATGGGAACAGGGAATGAAGCTATGGAAAAGAGTCATTAAATCATGAAAAGAACCATCAGTTTATCATTTCAAATGATCATTTTACTGCTTATCCTAAAACCTCTGTTTAGTTCAAATATTCAATACTTGCATGACCTTTGCAGTGGAAGCAGTTGTTCTGAACAGGTTCTTGGTGATTCTGTGAATCAATGGTGTTGAAGCTGCAATCGATTTCTCCCCCGTTGAATGAAGAAATTATGACAAACTTGTAGTTTGCCTCTAATAGTGAGGAAAGAGTTCTCTTCCAGGTAAGCACATGGCTGGAGTGCAGATTGAGGCCAGCAGCGTTTGGAATTTCAGAGCAGGAAATTCCTCTGTCGGGAGTTTTACAATCCTTTGTCCTTCTAGCAGGGCATTTACAGATGTAATTTGATTGGATGTTCAAGAGAAGAAACTTCACGATTCTTATAATACAAATGTATCACAGAGTTAGCAACATGTAAAATAAATTAACAAATAGGAAACAAAAGATGGAGTCCATCGATACCAAACATGCAACCCATGTAATCTTAGTTAACCATAATATGCAATTCTAAAACATTAATTCAAAAGAGTTTGGATTAATACATAGAAAAGGAATATCTATATCCCTATAATAGGAAAATCATAAAATGTAAAAATTGAAGACAGATTTGTACATTTCTCGAGTGGTTATACATATAGGATTTATATAATTAAAAGGGTTTATTTGTCCTTTTCAATGAGAATTAAGTGAGAGTCATAGCTCTCTTCAAATTCTTTAGAGCAATAAATTGTCTTATCATTTGGTATCCATGGTCATCGAGGCTTTTGGGGGATAGGTCCAAGGATCCCAGAGTGAGATTTAAAGATTATTTGTTAAATATAAACAAATAATTGTGTCTGATTTTTTCACAGTCATTACAGAAATATACGCTGACAAGCATTTGGATCGAATGCAATGATGAAAACATTATTTGGTCCTGAGACTTCCACAGATGATATGTACATTTTTTTTTTTTAAATATTTAGACTGCTTCTATAGACCTTATGTAGCCCCACCCCATTTCAGCGCTGCACTCATTGTCTTTTGACTTCCGGTTTATATTTCCACAGCGATCTTATGTATTTATGAATGAACTGCTCATTTTAAAATCTTCCCGGTCTACTGACATTTGTTAAGACATCTGCTTTAAACATAACAATGCTCATGATAACATCCAGTAACTCTACAACAGGTAAATCCACTTCACCAGCTAATTATTCTTCAACAGCGATGCCATAGAAATATACAGGGCTACCGCGAAAACAGAAGTTCAAAGACAATATTCTAAAGATGGCGACGTCCTTGTTTCTTTGGTACATAAGGTCTATTATTGATTGCTATCAGGATGTAAAGAGAGTTTCAAACAGAATAACAAAAAGAGTTTATGAAAAAGTTGCTGTATCTGCGACCTGAGAATCTGCGGTCTCCTCTTCTGACCCTGACACAATACATCATGTCTGAAATCCTAATATTCAATATTTATAATTAATTCTTCAGATTTTCAGTCCTGATTGTTTTCTAGTTTCCTATGGTTTTAATGTGGATGAAGATTTAAGTGACTGTAAAGATGGGTTTGTTTGTAAAATCAGAACACCAAGGAACCACACAAATTCCAAATTCATTTCACAGGTCTGAAGCTTAAAAACAGTTTAGACCTGGATAAGGGGAAAGTGAAATGAAGCGAGAATCTGGCAAAAAACTGTCGCTCTAAAGTATAAATTGTCTTGATTGGCTGTAGAATTCTCCCGATAAATGTCGCCCCATTAAAACATTCATATTTTATGTTTATGGACATTGCAATCTGCTCAAATGATGGTAACACTGATTGCTCACCTGTGACACACCTTGCGGCTCTAGGAGGACAGCAGATGTGTGCATTAATTAAAGCATTTAGCTTTGGCCTCATGCACATGATGCCCATCCACAGCAGCGGTTGACTTTGCACAACACTCTCTTAACTGACGCTCTGAGTGCCATTATGTCAGGTGCTGTGCTTCACTTATTAATGAAATGGGTCTCTTGGCATACCCTGTGATTTAAACTGCCAACTGGAATCCCATTCAATCTCAGGGACTGTTGTGGAGCGAAAACAGTGAAAGCCATTTCAGACAAAACTGCATATCTCATTTGGTTGGTCATGGACGGTTGCACTGCGGGAACTGTAGTCTTTCAGCAAACTTCTTGCAAAAGGTGTTTGAAGAAATATAATGGAAATTTTACATATACAAGCTATAACGTTATTATATTTAATAATATTATTAATTATAATATATAATTAGGTATTTTATATCGTTTTTTATAATTATATATAAAACTATACTTTTTCTATAATACTAAAACTATAATTATATTTATTATATGTTATATTTTATATTTTTATTATAAAAATACAAAAAAAATAAATAAAATTAATACAATTGAAATGAATTAAAATGAAATTAAATAATTTAAATAATATATAATGCTATATATATATATATATATATATATAGTATACTATATTCATATATTAAGTTATAATATAATATAATATATTTAAAACAACATAAAAGCTAGTTACTACAATTTTCAAGAAATTTGACAGTAAGTTTACTGTAACCAAAAAACAAAAACAAAAAAAAAACTTGCAACTGTGGTTGCCAAAAATTTGCTTTAAAAAAAGATGTGAAAATGTAGTTTTACAGGATAGCTGCATATTTTACTTATAACTCTATATTTCATTATTATCTGACCTTTTACCTTAAAATGTACAGATAATAAGAGGCACAATAGAAAGCCACATAATAAATTAAAGTTCATCATAAACAACGTCAATTGCGGAAAGACATCAGTACACACCATTTTTCAAGTTCAAGTCCACCTACATTAATCTGCTGATTCCCCCGACTGCTTTGTCAGACAAAATGGCGGATTCGGCGTTATGATTGGTTAGATCGTCTGTCAATCAAACTCCTGGCTAAGGGTCAATTGCGTCTTGTTCCGTGTTCACAACAAGTTTCAATATAAAATTCTTTGCGACTGAGTGACTCGCTCATAAAGACAACCTTTGCCACAATCTAATGACATAATATATGTAACTTCTGTTGCTGTTCACGGTCAGGGACTATTTTGTTTCCAGCGGAAGGAAGGCTTTTAATGATTTTACTTCATGAAACTTGCATTGATACATATTTTTTGGCTTAAATATTTGTATTGTGTGGTAACCACTTTATAAAAGCAATACACTCTGTGAAGTCGTGGTTTACATTGAATTTAGAACAGCTATGGGGGTTTTAGGTAACAACGCCCCTTAGCTGTTATAAATTCACTGTAAACCACATCTTTTTGGGGCTTATTGCTTTATTAAATAGTTACATATTCAAATCACTAATCTTGTATAATATGTAGAAGAAAGCAGCTGTTTGTCACTGTATTTTCAACTCTAGTTTGTGAGTTGTACTTAGCAAACATTTATCTTTTAATGTTTATTGTCACAGTATTCGAGATTGCCTATTTAATTAATGCTACAGAAATACTGCTCTGATTAAATTCCAATTATATTATCTGACTATATTAAATTACAAATAGCTTGAAATCCAAACTTGTAGTCTGGAACAGAGGTTAACAATGTGGAGCATCAATGAAGAAATTATAGCAGAATCAACTCTGTAAATGAGTAACATCTGGTTTGAAATGTAAAAGTTCACGCAGTGCTCTATCTAAAAGAAATAACCTGACTGTGAGTGTATTTATGTGTCCTCAGGAGACTGTCAAAGGCATAGAGTTTTCCAAATCAACACTCTGCAGGGCAAAATCGAAACTAAAAGCAGATAAAATCACAACAAAATGAATGTGGAGGGTCAAACAGAGATGCCACATCAATACAAAGTTTTATGTCTGAGACCATAGAAATACTTAAACACCCTTTGAAAATTTAGTGCAAACCTGTGTTCTTTCAATAGTATCAAAATCATTCATGCTACAATATTTGTACATCATTTTGGAATGATATATAGATTGCAAAATTGTTTGTGTATAAGCAGGTGCACTCAATGTCAATTGATTTAAAAAGTATTTATTAAAACAAAAAACCTAATTGATTAAAGTATATGCAAATTAACTAATCAAATTAAATAATTCATATGTGCCTCCATTGTCTTGCAATTTTTCAGCACCTCAAACCATTTGTGCAGAATTTAAATGGAATATTCCACATAAGTGTACATTAAACAACATATATTCTGATTGCCTGTCAGGCATTTTTGCTTTTTACATCAAATTACTATTTGTCATTGCAAACTACAAATCAGTATGTGAATAACACATGTAAGGCAAGCACACACAATGCATTTTAAACATTGTTTACCTACATATTCATATCCAAACAGGAATGAAAGTCAAATCAAACTGAGTAGTTTCAGATAGACTCAACAAGCACGCACACGTACACACACCTGTCATCGCCGGTGTGAACTGAAGCATAAGCATCTGCAATTACCAGGTACCGGCCCCCTCTGCCCCCTGCCGTCAGTGGCCAGCCGTAATTGGCGTACGAGTGAAGGGAAAATTGCGTGGGCGCGCCGTGGTGTCACCGAGTGTCACGTGGTGAAATGACTCGTGAGGAACTGCTCAGACGGCCTGTTATTGGGCCTGTCAGCAATTTAGTGTTGCTTTAAGATTGACAATACAAGTGTGTGTGTGTTTGTGTGTGTGCTGACATAAACTCGGGCCTTTTACATTTCATATTTCAACCTCAGCTTCAAATTTTAAAGAAAAAAGCTTCATTGCTAATAAATTAGCATATTGGAAAACTAAAAATCAAGCTTCATAAGGTTTATTTGAGGAAACTTTGGGGACAACTTTATTTATTTATCTATTCTATAAATCATATTTAGATGTGTCGTCTTTTTAAGACAATATAATGCCATGTTCTTTTATTTATTTCAACAAATTGATTGTTAATGAAATGGCAACACTTTACAGTAAGTCTCATTTCTTAACATTATTTAAGATAAACTAGCAATGCAACTTCTCTAGTATTTAGTAATACTAATACAAAGTTGGAACTGTTTATGCATTGTGAAACTAGTTATCCCCATACTATTTATTTACTTTTATTATTTTTTTATTAGCTTTCATTTTAAATTTAGTTTTAGTAATTTTGTCATGTGATTTTGTCATATGTATTTGTTATTGTTTTTTTGTTCATTTTTAAATATTTATATTTAACTTTAATATACTTTATACTTAAAGAATTGGTTCACTTTCAAATAAAAATTAGCCCAAGCTTTATTCACCCTCAAGTCATCCTAGGTGTATATGACAATCGGAGAAATATAATTAATAAATATTCTGGCAGTGAACAGGGTTCACGAGTATGACCTGAAGAATGTGCATCCATCTACATCCATCCATCATAAACGTACTCCACACGGCTCCGGGGGGTTAATAAAGGCCTTCTGAAGCGAATCGATGCATTCGTGTGAAAAGAAAAAAAAAAAAAAAAAAAAAAAAAAATCCATATTTAACAAGTTATGAAGTAAAATATCAAGCTTCCGCCAGACCGCCTTCTGTATTCTATTTATGAAGAAAATATAAAACTCTTGCAATTCAAAAAGCTTTTGTACGCTATACGTCCAACACCTTCCTTATTCAGCTTATGAAAAAAGCGTAACTGACTCAACGCTAGTGCTGGGCGGTATAACGTTACCGGTTTCAATTTCGAGACCGATATGTATTTTTCAAAAACCGCCATACCGGTACGTAGCTGAAACAGCTGCTCTATCTATTCAATGGCCATGAAGTGCTATGTAGAGTGTAAAGAGAGCAGACTTCTATTAACTGCATACCCTTCTTACACTAATGGAAACAACTTTATAACACAACAATAAATAACTCACAAAACTAACTCTCTTTAATACTGCAAATACCATGTAGAGCCATATGATTTCCGCGATGCAGAAAACACGGATGAAATCACGGAATCAGTCAAAAATTGAACATACTGTAAAGAAGAACGTCACATTTGACAATTTTTGGATGAATAAATCAAAAGTAGGGTTGTACAATGAATCAGATATCGATACGGACTAGTGTCTGTGAATATTAAAGCTAAAAAAGACTGCTATTGAAATTTGAAGTATGTATGAATGAGCGCCATATTTTCGTCTACTACACATACTGAAGCACGCGTCGCGTTACGCTCGCGATGATTTCAGTGTCTGCTGTCGCACTCACTATACATGAACTTCATCTGCAGAGCTGCTCAGAGCTGCAGAGCTGCTCAGAGTCACTTTATGAACAGTTCACAGTTTAATTTGATAAAACTATCGACTTTTGTCGTATCATATACACAGGAAGTCAAAGGTCTTCGGGACCCTGTCAAAATAAAAGTTTGGTATGACTTGAAATAACAGAAATATACTATTGTACAATCGAGTATACTTTAATTAATAGAGATAATAATAATAATAATAATAATAATAATAATAATAACAACACCGTTTATTAAAACACAAACTCAAAGGTCTTAATTGAAATGACAGAAATTACACTGTAAAAATGTAGCCTACTTATTAATATTATTAATTTAATTAAATAATTAAATTATTTGATTACATTTTAAAATAAATTGTTAGTTTTATGATCTAATTTGATTACATTTTTAAATATTTTTTTATTTGTCCTTACAATGTTTATATAGTATACTCCTGACAGTAAAATATGTCAAAATAAAGGTCCAGTGGTCTCATCGCTGGAATCTTATCGCATCGCGTCTGGTTAGGACACGGTGTAAAGCGTAACTTACGTGTCGCCATGACTTATTACGCTACGCCATGATGTACTACGCAACATCCTACCTAATATACCTTGCATATTACGCTTACGTTTTTTTAATTCTTTAACTATCATCAAAGATTCATAAAAGGTGTAAAAAATATCTTGCTTATTGGTAATTCATGTTAGCCAATGTGTTAAACACAAACAAACACCTTACTCCTTACCGTTACACCAATGAAATAATTGTGTGCTATTCAACACTAAGTTAGACTACATTTCCATAATTCTTAAAATTGCATGAAATTGAGATCATTGATCACACATGATTCTTCATCATGAAATATCAGATATATATCTGTTATATTTCTTAATACTCCACGTGAAAACATCACACCAACTGCCCAACAGTGAATAGGAACCTGTGTGAAAACAAAGTGTCAGCATTCTGGTTCAGCTGGCCTGTTATTTCAATGTTTTCTTTGCGTTTTTGTCCCCAATCCATGTTTTTTTTTTTTCTAATAAACTCAAGCACGCATATATAGCAAACACTCAGAATCACATGTTGATGCTTTGAAGTCACTTGAGTGTATGTTTCATCTTTCATGTTGTCTTTTTGTTGTTCCCCCCCAAACCCCTTTATTTATTTTTTTTACATGAGTACTTTAACAAAAAAGTCTTTGTTTGGAGGGTTGGTTAAATCAAGACATCATTCTCTGTCTGTGTTTGATTTATCTGAATCAGATTGATTGTTTTAATGCACCTGACTTTGATTGATGTTTGGTTTGCTTGTATGCAGGAAAGAAACAAAAGAAAGTTTGTTTAGAGATTAAAGCAAATATTACCATGAAATCAGCAAGTCAAATCAGTCACAACCTTCCTGAGGTTTAAATCACTTTATTGCAGTTTTAAAGTCTTTCTCCATGTTACAGCTGTATGATTCTTTCATATGTCGCTTAATGGACAGCAATGAACTTCAGATGGTTATGGCTACGACTCAAAGCTTATGTTTTGAAAGTTTGTATAAACTCCATGAATAATTGTACATTTCCTCATGAATAACTAAAGGAGAAATGTTGCTATAAAAAAACAGAATGCAGGACCCCGTTTCTTTGCTAATTAAATACGGGATAAACACCTTTCGCGTAATGGAAAACCCAAATAATTAAAGTCTCAGTCAGAACGGCCCCATCTTGTTTCACACTCGGGTGAAAAAAAAAAAAAAAAGGTTCTCAATTATCATTGTTTTTGGCTAGTATCTAAATATCGAAGGCACACCGTGAACGCCTCCTTCCCCGCGGCGTCCATGTTTCCAGCTCGCGATGATTGCCAATTAGAGCAGAAATCAATTTACAGTCTCCGTTGCTTAATTGATATCATTATGTTTACTGTAGAATGAATAATTGAATATTGTATCATTACATCAAAATGTAGTCGTGCATGAATCGGGCCCGGCAGGTAGCCCTCGCTGAGAGGTTTTCTCGTTAAAAAGCAGTGATTGCTGATAATTAAGGGTTATCATTATATTCCCACTTCCTCAAATGCCGGCATTAGACATTCAGTCTTCCAAGTTCGGCCTAAAAAAAACAAAAAACAAAACAAAACAAAAAAAATGCACAAACGCTAATAGTTTTTAATATGAGATCTGAATCAAAACAACATCAATGTATCTTTGGGAACAAAACATTTATATTAGAGGAAATTATTTCAGATTTTAAATATTTACCACAAAACGCTCTTAGTGGAAATGCTAAATAAATTACTAGCTGACTGAACGTTCATAAATAAACAGAAATAATCATGCTTGGCACTCCATAGACTTATGTCCATGTCTAAGCTAAGTCATCCAGGTGATTGTGAAAGACTTTTCAATGGTGTGAGATTGTGATGTTACGTCAAACAGCAACTCCTGAACCTGAAGGAGAGGAAGATAGAATTATTCGAACAGGAAAAAAAAAAAAAAAAAAATAGCACAAAGGAGATTGTGATGCAACTTTTCAGATGGAATGAATACTAAACCACACACTCATGGTCAACAGTTACTACACAAATCCTCTTTAGGAGCTTAAACTCTTGTGTGATTACAGGCTGATTTCGTCAGTGACCTCATAATGGCATGATGAAGAAAAATAAATGGTGTTCGAGCGAATCGTTGGAAAATGCCACCTCTGATCTGACATACGCCGCTGAGGGCAAACGCATGCATGGAGACAGATGGAGCTGCCTCGCCTCTTTCAGACTTATTATGCAGTCGGGAAATACTAAGAAAGATAAATGATTTGGTGTGGGCTGGAACACTAGTTATTCAGATTCACATGCACACAGTTTCTTTGTCATTTCCCCCCCCCCTTCGATTCTTCTCATGGCTGGTATAAATCTCAGTCTCTGGAGCTCATGCCTGCATTCTTATTAATAGAAACAATGCGGCCGATGCGCACACAACTTTTTAAAGGCATCTCTTTTTAAGCAGCCCAGGAGAATGTAAACTCCTCTCTGTATTTCATCAAGCTCACTGCTTACAAAATACAAGGAGGAATCAATTAGGTGAATGCATTTGGATGTTTAGCTTTGAAATTATTCTTATTCTTAGCTATTATAGTGATTATCATTACTGTAATATTTTTTTATTTTTTTTTTTATTGTTTTCAGCATAATTTAAAGGTGGCAAACACATACTTCCATGATGCATAATAATTTGAATATTATTATAAACAATATAAATAATTTGCTATTTAAATAATATATGCCAGGTTTCACAGACAGGGCTTAGACTAAGCCAGGGTTAGGTCTTAGTTAAATTAGGACATTAAAGTAGCTTTTATAAATGTACCCTAGAAAAAAAAAAAAAAAAAAAAAAAAAACATTACTAGTGTGCATCTTGAGACTTAATTGCTTAATTGAATTAAATTAAAATATCTTTAAAAAAAAAAACTTGCAAATAATTTTAAATAAAATATATTGTATTTATTTGTATTGATTTTGGGGGAAAATATGACCAGGATCAATGAAAGGCAGCAAACAAATAGTTCCATGAAAATTAAAATTTTCATAAAAAAAAAAAAAAAAAAAAAAAAAAAAAAATATATATATATATATATATATATATATATTTATACAACAGTTCTGTCTGGTTCTCGAATCTGATTGGCTGATAGCATTGCGATATTTCAGTGATAACAGCACTCCTACTGCCTTTTCACCGTTTGTATCACTCCGCTTGAAGTGACCGTCATGGCGGCCGATCAAATCAACCGTAATTTTTTACAAATACTACTTCTTGTAGTTTTAATAGTTTTTTAGGCGAGAATGTAGTTGTTTAGACCTGAAATATGTGACTCATATTTAATAACAGCACCTATTTTACAATTTGTTTTGGCGTTTTCGGAGATGCGAGCTTGAGTGCTTCAGCGGCCGTTCAGTGCTTCTGTAACCGCCGAGAACAGCTTCATCTCGGCCAGTGACTCGGGGATTTGCCGCTGGCTCTTATAGTGGTTAAACATGAGACATAATTCAATTTGAGTACATAGAACGGGCAATCTTTGGTCTTATTAATCTATTATTTGTTACAGTCGAATTGTGCTATATTAAATTTGATAATAATAAACGTTACGTTACATCCTTATATAGCACATTGACTACAACTAGACGGGACATATCAGACTCTTCTCTGCTTCAAATATGTAAAACATTAAACTTTATAAACATGTTTTTTTGAGTAAAGAAAACGCTTTACTTTTTTTTTTTCAAACATCAGATCTTTTATTTACCTTTGCATTGCATAGAGGAGATGTCCAAACTGCGTGCGCACTTCATTCACGAGGGGAGGCGGATTAATGAGGCTTGATTGACAGTTTGAGGATCCAATGGAGTTAGTAGGTTTTGTCACAAGCTCTTTAAAATCCTTTTCATTCATTAAATATTTGTAAAACCCACATACCAGCGTAAATGGTGACTTTTTTTTTTTTTTTTTTAATAACTAGTGCTTCATGTTTGACTGAACTGTACAATTGTGCTGTGGTGCTATGGAAAATTCCCAAAGCTGAAAAAAAAAAAAAAAAGACAAATACAAAGATCGCTTACCTCAGCGGACATTCAAACGGACTTGTTTAAAGGATGTAATATTATGGACATCGACTTGATGAATGAATGTAATGCAATATACCAGACAGGTAATAGCTACTCTCTCTCTCTCTCTCTCTAATACTGTAGAAAATTCAATGTGTTTCAATGAAGCGACTCAATGTTCCTTCGTTACTAGTTCTAAAGTGACATTTTAGAGTTAGCAACGGAGGCTTGGTTTAACTGACAACTTGAGTTTTGAAACGTTCCTTCGTTACTAGTTCTGAAGTGACGTTTTAGAATTAGTAACGGAGGCTTGGTCCAACTGTCAAATTGACATTTGAATCCATGGCGGAAGGAAGTAGTGCTGCACAAAAGAGGGTTTTAAAGACACTCCGTTGTTGTTCTTATTTATTTACACACTCGTGCCGTCGAACTGTTGTATAAACGCAATATCACACGAGTAGCCGTGCGATATGGCTGTATATCAGCACGCTGTGATTACCTATGGCACTCGGCCTGCGGCCTCGTGCCTACGGACGAATCACAGCGTGCTGATATACAGCCATATCGCATGGCTACTCGTGTGATATTGCTCATATATATATATATATATATATATATATATATATATATATATATATATATATTAAAAAGCACAATTTGAAGGTGGCCTGGCAAACACACACTTCCATGATGCATAATAATCATGGGTTATGAATAATATTTTTATTTAAATAATATAATTGTTATGAAAATAATATATCTTAACATATTAAGTTAACATTAAAATATTAAAATCTCTTTCAAAATTTATAAATAATTTTAAATAAAATCGATTTTCATATTTCTTTGTATTGATTTTGGGGTGAAACATGACGAGGACATTTTCGTGAGATTTAAATGTGTATTCCAAAATGAAAAACTTTTTTTTTTTTCATTTCATTTTAAACATTCCATATAAAAATAATTA
The DNA here is from genome assembly GCA_036281575.1 of Ancherythroculter nigrocauda. Lineage (NCBI taxonomy): Eukaryota > Metazoa > Chordata > Actinopteri > Cypriniformes > Xenocyprididae > Ancherythroculter > Ancherythroculter nigrocauda. The sequence continues at coordinate 23,663,063 of VTFQ01000005.1, forward strand.
CATGTATTAAATAATTATTAAATTTCAATTTTATATTTATAATATATTTTATATTTTTAAACATTGTGATCAGGGTTGCCAGGTTTTTACAACAAAACCCACCCAATTGCTACTCAAAAGTAGCCTAAAACTAGCCCAACCGCATTTCACGGCGGGGTAAAATCCGCGCATTCCAGGGGCTAAATATCATGTTATTTGTGCTAAAATAACATGATATTAAGACTTGAAAAACAACCCGCGGCAACAGTGTAGAAGTAGCCCAATTCTGCGGGAAAACCGCAGACATTGATTATGATGTATTCAATTTTTTTATTTTCAAATTACTAAAACAGAATAAAAATGAAATAGATTCCATTTTTTAAAGCAGCACCTCGTCATCCTCATTATAGTATCAGCGGTTCTTACAGTTTCAATGACTAAAGTATGTTTGCATGAAGCATCTCACCTCAGCATTATATGTGAAAAGCAAGGTGGCATCAGGCTTCCCAGCCACAGTCATGGTAACACCAGTGATGGGCCCTGTTACACCCCACACCTTCACCTCACCCAGGGTCAACCTGTCAGCCTCGGCCAGACCATCTGTGGTAACCGTGTTAGTAAGAACACCCTAAAAACACACAGCACAACTGTTACACACAGATGCATATTTACAGTATGAGCAAAAATGCTATTTCAAGTGACAATAACTAACAGTAAAACATACGGATACATTATATTAATGAATATTTGTGGGGGGAAATGTACTTAATTATCATGAAAATAATACTACAAACATATGACCCATTTCTTGAGATTCACCCATATAGATTTGACTAGAACAGAATGAAAAACAACAGAAAACTGTGTTGTTTCAGTATTAATGTAACACCTGTGCCGAGACAACTCAAACTAGCTGAGTTTGACCTCGTTTACAAACAGTTCTCAACTCCGTAGGGCCGTGTTTTTTCCCCACCGCTCAAATAATCTCACCACATATGACATCAAACCCACATGAAGTCCAGAGAGCTCTGACCTGGGCCAAGTGGCCTTGAGCTGCTACAGCATGAAATAGTTTTGGATGTGGATTTAGTTTCGAAATAGAGAGTGGCCACAGATGTTTGGCTTCAAGTGAGATGGACAATCTTGGATTCCCTATAGGATTAAATGGCAACTGTGCATGCCAACAATTCAAATAAATCTGAAAGAACTGCAGACATAGCTTTCTTCAAAACATATGAACGTACCGAAGAAACATGGAACGTTGTCAAGAGGAAACGCTTGTTCTGAACAGTATCTGCAAGGAGAAAGAAGGAAAAAAAGATTAAGATGAGAACAGGAAAGGACCATTTTTAAAACACATTTTTAATACACAAACTAATATATAAATATACATATTAAGAACGCAGTTTTATTTTATTGCTTCAAATGCTGATGAGATCTTAAATTAAAATATGTTATCAGTAATAGTATTTACTATGAGGAAAAAGTAATAAATCTAACATAAGTTAATCTCCAAAATATATGTTGAAATGAATACTAGTGGAAGTAAAAGACCAACAACTTGCATTCCTTTTCACACAAATTATGACTATATGACTACAGATTATTGTTTAATAAAGACTTATTTTCAATATTATGTTATGATGACCTTAAAATGTTTTGTGCATGATTTAATATTCACATCACGTTACCAGCTCCATATGTATGGCTTTTCTGATGTAGTAAACTTGCACGTTAGCACACCTTATTGCACTTGCGATGCAAAGAAAATTTTTTTGGTTTTATCTCACGTTTTCTTTTGTTAACTCTTATCGGTTAGGTTTAAGTATAGATGGTACGTTATTTTCAAACGCGATAAAAAAAAATAATCTTTTAGCACCACTTCTGCAATACGTACAACAACCACTGAACTGAATGTGCTTTTAGAGCCACTCACTGGACATTTCACTTTGAAAGTGCTGTGCAACGGTGCAAGAATCAACATAATATCATTTAGCAGAAATGTTGCCAGAGGCACATTTGTCATATGAGTCTGGGTTGAAGAAATCATTAAAGGTGCCGAAGAACATGTTTTCAAAAGATGTAATATAAGTCTTAAGTGTCCCCTGAATGTGTCTGTGAAGTTTCAGCTCAAAATACCCCATAGTTTTTTTTTTTATTAATTTTTTTAACTGCCTATCATTATAAATGTGCCAATTCAGGGTACGCGGCCCCTTTAAATCACGTGCTCCATGCCCCAAGAGTTCGCGCTTGCCTTAAACACCATAAAGTTCACACAGCTAATATAACCCTCAAAATGGATCTTTACAACGTGTTCGTCATGCAACATGTCTAATCGCGTAAGTATAGTATTTATTTGGATTTTTACATTTGATTCTGAATGAGTTTGATAGTGCTCCGTGGCTAAAGCTAACATTACACACTGTTGGAGAGATTTATAAAGAATGAAGTTGTGTGTATGTATTATACAGACTGCAAGTGTTTAAAAATGAAAATCCGTGAATACAGTAAGAAACGATGGTAACTTTAACCACATTTAACAGTACATTAGCAACATGCTAACGAAACATTTAGAAAGACAATTTACAAATATCACTAAAAATATCATGATATCAATGATCATGTCAATTATTATTGCTCCATCTGCCATTTTTCGCTATTGTCCTTGCTTGCTTACCTAGTCTGATGATTCAGCTGTGCACATCCAGACGTTAACACTGGCTGCCCTTGTGTAATGCATTGAACATGGGCTGGCATATGCAAATATTGGGGGCGTACACCCCGACTGTTACGTAACAGTCGGTGATATGTTGAAATTCGCCTGTTCCTCGGAAGTCATTTAAACAAATGAGATTTATATAAGAAGGAGGAAACAATGGAGTTTGAGACTCACTGTATGTCATTTCCATGTACTGAACTCTTGTTATTCAACTATGCCGAGGTAAATTCAATTTTTGAATCTAGGGCACCTTTAATGGAACTGGAATTATCAAGTTAAATCAAAACCATTCAATTCCTCACAATTCCCATTCCTGTACACACAAACATAACCCACCGATTCCCTCTCCATCATCCCAGAACAGGGATCCATGTGCTGAACCTGCATCATCAAGAGCAACGAGCAGACCCAGAGGATTCCGACGACTACAAGAAAAAGCACAAAATAATGAAAACTACATTTGTGTTACAACATCACAACCATAAACACATGAACACCTACATTTACATAATAATACTACTTATTCAATGTTCAGAATCTTGGTCATCTTGATTAAACAACAGTATGAACTCTTATTTGAGTCCTTATTAATACGGTTATGTTCACACACGGTACGGTTATTTACAAGTGAGACAACCGCATTCTTAAAATTCTATATAAATTCTATATATTCTATATACATTTTCAGGACTCATAACTGCATTCTCGGAATTTTCGCACTGTGTGAACCGCACTGGACAACTAGTTGTCTGTCACGTCATACAGTGCGAGAGAGCCAATGGTTTGTGTGTGGTTTCTCTTTCGCTAACTTACAGCGACAGAGATATGAGCTGTGCGTCATCTCAAGGGGTTAGATCCAGTCACTGTTCTCCACCGGAGTGGCCCCCATCAGTTTTGTGTTTCTTTGCTAAAAAATTCAAATGCCGTGTCATGCGCGAGACGTCGCAAAGGACGTGACACGTGAGTGCAGCGGTTAAAGACTCCGGCTATCGCGTGTTTACATGCTGCTGTTGGTTAATTAAGTTTGAATGGATACACTTGCGGTTCAATTGGTCTCTTGTCATGTCAAAAGTAATAAGACTTTTCAGTTTTATGGACGTCGCCATCTTTAATATTACGTTGATCACCGTCTTGACTCTCGTTGCATGTTCATACAGGCAGTGTTTCAGATGCTACTGTAAGTTGCTGTGTGAACGGGACATTTCGAGATTCACACCTGTAAGTAAATACGGTTGTCAATCCCAAAAAATGACAGTGTGAACGTGGCCTTAGGGACAGAGAGAGGGTGGAAAATGGAAATATGAAAGAAAATTAACTGGTTGTTTTGTAAGAGACACTTTTGAGAGTGGAAAAAATACTATGCAGCTATAGAAAAATGTCCCAATTATAGATTAAACAAGTCATTTAATAAAGATGCAGGGTTGCTTCTTTACCTGTAGTGTGTGTTATTCTCTGGTTTCTGCCAGGGCAGGATGTAGCCTCCTCTCACGTGCAGGTTAATTTTCGCTAATGGTGCATCCATATCCACAAACTGTCCTCGTACTCCAACAACTTTACCCTGGATGATAAATCACATACAAGCAGATAAGAGACCCCAATATATAGAGGACAAAGTACCGCAGGTTGAAATTGTTTGGAAGCCAGCTGCATTATGACTGGTTGTTTAATTGACATGGTAATAAAATCTTGCTAATAAAGATTTGCATATTTGCTAATAAAATGCTTACTTGCATGCTGATAAAATGCTTACCGTGTGGTAATCGTACCAGCGGGCATTTGGCACGTAGCCCCTGACAACAGTAACGCCCTTCACAAAACAAAATCAATGAGAAAAAAATAATAAATAACAACATAAACAACACTAAAAAGAACTGTCAATTTCTCTTTACTGTTTGACATATTATTTAAAAGGCTTATAATTCCTAATTTATTTAAAAAACACTACATTTATATTTCATTACAAAATAGAAATAAATATAATAAATTAAAAATAACTTTTTTTTTAATATGTGGGTCAGTTCAGGGGCGTCATTTATAAGGTTTAGTGAACAAACCTCAAAACAAATGACAAGATACTTAGGATTGCATTAAAAAAAATGGTGCTATATAGTACTAAAAGTGGTTCTTTGGCTCATAATCATAGGGGATCCACTTTAAGTGCTGTATAGCACCAAACCTTGGTGCTTCAGTGGTTCTTCAGCAGTTCTTCACTGGTTCTTTGGGATGACTGAGATGCTATATAGCACCGCTACTGTATACAGAACCTGTTAAGCCCCTGTATGGTTCTTCAGCGGTTCTTCAGCGGTTCTTTGGGGTGGTTAAGGTGCTATATAGCACCACTGCCATACAAAGAACGTGTTAAGCCCCTTTAAAGGTTCTTTACAAGCCAAAGAACCACTGTTGGTGCTGTTTAGCCCCATTTTTGTTGAATAAATAAAATGCGATATGGCATCTTTTATGGGTTCTACATAGCACCATTTGACAAAGGTGCTGTAGAGCACCTTTAAAGATATGGTGCTACATAGCACTAAAAATGGTTCCCCTATGATTACGAGCCAAGAACCACTTTTAGTGCTGTATAGCATTTTTGTTTTTAAAGTGTAGCCAAGGTGTTTTTGTGATTATACCTGGTCCAAAGCAGGTGTGATCAGAAGGGCAGGACCCCAGAGGAACTGCCTGTCGATGCTCCACGTGGTTTCATCAGTGACAAACCTATATTACAGAACACAGCAGAGACCAGTTAGCACTGAACATTCAGTCCAATAGATCAGGCTGCTAAAAACAGAGTGGAAGAGGAAGGTTACACAGGACAACAGGAAAGTGAAGAGCAACAATATCAAAGCAGGCTAAAAAAAAAAAAAATTAAATACAGGAACATAAGACCAATACACAGACAGAGAATTTGGCCCGAGTTCTGATTAGTCATTCCTATGATGCTTTGGGGGGAAATGTAATTGAAACGAGAGGATGGACTGAAAATAGTGTCAGAAAGAAAAGATGGTGTAATGAAGATATATTTGGAGGGAAACTGAGGAGCAGAACATAAATGAAGGTCTTAAAGGGATAGTTCACACAAAAATGTTTTTTTTTTTCATCATTGTCATCATTTCCTCATAGGCATTGTTACCTTTACTTTTATTATATGGAAAAAAGAATAGCATGAACATTATTTCTGGTAAACATCATGGTTTAGTAATAATATGAAGGTGAGCAGATTATGACAAAATGGGTGAACTATTCAGAAACAGAAGTACTGGTAGACACTCACTCGTGCAGCATGGGTCTGACCACAGTGTTTCCGTAAACATGAGCTTCATACATCAGTGTGTTCAAATATGGCAGGAGGGTATAGCGAATATTCAGCACATCACGAGACATACCAGCAAACTCCGTTCCCCAGGCCACAGGATCCTGCCTCTGTGAAAGATCACAAAAACTCATGAGATTATAAATTCCCAACAGTACTTCTGAAGAAAATGTGAATGGGTTCTCCTGCAAACCTTGTTACTACAGTGTTTGATAGGTTGCTAGAGCATTACTAAGTGATTGTTCTGGGTGGTTCCAAGTGGTTTCTAGTATTCTATTCTTTAATCAAGGTTCTTCACTGGCATCTCTGATTAAATGAAGAATCTTTCACATCCATGGAACCTTTTTATTTCACAAAAGATTCTTTATAGTGAAAAAAGGTTCTTAAGTATTATTAAAATGTTCTTCAAACTAAGAAAAAGTTGATTGAAAGGTTTTTTAGGGAACCAAAAAATGTGTCTTCAATGGCATCTCTTCAAAAACCCTTTTTTTGGGACCTTTATTTTTACGTTCCTTGCAATGTACATGCTAAGTAGTTTTGTTGTTTATTGGTGACATATTTTTATGAATGTTTTTCTCATTAGTTTTGCCTTAAGCTAGTTCAGTAATTATATTAAAGGATTAGTTGACTTCAGAATTAAAAATTTCCTGATAATTTACTCACCCCTATGTCATCCAAGATGTTCATGTCTTTTTTTCTTCAGTAGAAAAGAAATTAAGGATTTTAAGGAAAACATTCCAGGATTTTTCTCTATATAGTGGACTCCATTGGGGTTGAAGGTCCAAATTGCAGTTTCAATGCAGCTTCAAAGGGCTTTACACAATTCCAGGCAAGAAATAAAGGTCTTGTCTAGTGAAACGATTGGTAATTTTCTAAAAAAAAAAAAAAAAATTATATACTTCCTAACCACAAATGCTTGTCTTGCACTAGCTCTGCGATGCGCCACGCATTACGTAAATCACACTGGAAAGGTCACGCGTGACGTAGGTGGAAGTACCGCAGTAGAGCGAACAACTCCTTCTCATTTTCTCCTCCAACATCAAAATTGTCCGACATTGTTGTTTTACCTTTTTTTGTAAAGGGTGTTTGGTTTAGTCTTTGCATGTTTGCTTTGTAGATACTGGATTGGTACTTTTGCCAACGTCATTACGTATGCGTGGCATATCTCAGAGTTAGTCGAAGACGAGCATTTGTGGTTAAAATGTATATATATTTTATTTATTTTTAGAAAATGATCGTTTCGCCCGTTGAAGCTGCTTTGAAACTGCAATTTGGAACTTCAACCCATTGTACCCCGTTGAAGTCCACTATATGGAGAAAAATCCTGTAATGTTTTCCTCAAAAACCTTAATTTCTTTTCAACTGAAGAAAGAAAGACATAAACATCTTGGATGGCATGGGGGTGAGTAAATTATCATTATCAAGTCAACTAATCTTTTAACTGCATTTTAAAAAATATAGCTACAATAATACTTTAGAAATCATCATATTTAGAGGTTCTTGGCATTCAAATGTTTTAAAGACATCTGGAATATATAGCAACAGAAATGTAACAGATAGTGTTAATATCAAAATTTCAGTAAAGATGTGTATTATCTCAATAATCGATTGATTTATGATCCAGTTGCAAACAGATCAATCTGGAACAACACCACATTTCCAGGATTATAAATTATGAAACCATGGGAATAAATACTTTAGCCCAGAACTATTTTTGCATGATCCAAATGTGTACAGCTGTGTCCTGCTGAATCCAGACGTAACCGTACACCACACTGAGCATCTGTGCCCGTGTATGTGTGAGCATCTGACTCCATATACAGGCAGAATGTTAATTGTCTGCCAGACAGAGAATCAGTTTGCCCCCTTTGGCGGCCTGTACGTGGGTCTAGTGCTCACAATGAGTGGTGTTAAGAGCGGTGGGTGTGAGTTAATGTGCTCATAGATATAAAGGTGAACCATATCTGATAATTATTTCTCAAGTACCACACGTTCGCAGGTCTGTCCACTAATGCGTGCATGCTAACACTTAGTTCTTTCCTCGCCACTGATGGAATTTTCTGTCATTTATCACTTGAAATATTTGCCGGTGCTGTAGGCCCCTAGTATAAGTAAGTTTGGGTTAGGATTGGGGGATGGGGTTATGATTAGGCAATCAGGTAGCAGCTTCAATGAAGAGGGTAATAATCTGGCAGGGAGTCGAAATTTAGCACAACACCGGCAATCCATGTTTTCACTGTTATATAGTAGGGGGCACTATTATGCATCTTCTTAAATATAGTACAGAATCTCCAGATCCAAAAACAAGTAAGCGATAGAAACGTGCTTATGCACATGTAAGATAATGCAATCATCAAAGATTAAGCAGCATATAAATAAAAAACTGCCTAATGTTAGCAAATGAATTGTCAAACCCAAGAATAGGTATAGGACTGTTCAAGCTTTGGGGGTGTTAATAGAAGCAATCTGTGAGGTTTATGTTTTGATCATTGTTCTGAATCCAATCCAGACATAGTCTTTGACAAAAACATGATTTTCTCAGGTTTTTGTTCAAATTGTTTTTCGAATGAAACTTACCAACATTCAAGTGATGATAAAAAAAGAATGGATAAAGCTAGATTAAAGAAATTAAAAAAAAAGAGTGGCGGGGTAAAGTTGTATGTTATAAAAACGACTGTTCATGTCCTGTAAACATCCTTTAAACCAGACACATTTAGATGATAAGCAAAACTGTGTGAGATATTAAGGCTTGTTTTCAGAAAATGTATCTTAAATTTTCTAATGTTTATTGACAGATTTGTCTTCCACCTGCTCATGATTAAAAGAAGTGAAAAAAAAATATGCCATTGCCTCAAGACAAAATAACTTTATATTAAAGATGAATTAACTGAAAACGAACCTTGATATCTTATGCAGATTTACTTCTTAGATAAATTTGTCTTGTTTTAAGGATATTTAAATGAGTTTAAAACGGGGTTTTAGACACAAAAGAAAATTATTTTGCATATGAACATGATCCATTAAAAGTTGTTGTTTAAGGTTCAATACATACATTAGTAAAATTATGTTAAATATATAACATATACAGTCTTTTTTTCCTTTTGACCATAAAAAAATTACATCATTTTACAGGCAATAAGCACAAAATTTACATTTTTGAGCAGGAAGTGAAATTTTTGTGAAATTTTTAGGACAATGTTTAGTATACTAAAACTAAAACCATAAAAAATGCTGTTACTTGATATGAGATAAATGTTAATAAATTACACAGTTTAAATTATACAGTTATATACATACATATATATATATATATATATATATATATATATATATATATATATAATTATATATATACACATATATATACACACACACATAATATATATATATATATACACACACACATATATATATATATATATATATATATATATATATATATATATATATATATACACATATATACATACACATATATATACACCATATATATATATATATATATATATATATATATATATATATATATATATATACACACACATATATATATATATATATATATATATATATATATATATATATATATATATATATATATATATATATATATACATATATACATATATATATAATGTATCATTAAAAATATAAATATACATAACAGAAAATTTAAAAATAATCCAAATTATTAATCAAATTTACAAGAGTATCTCAATTATACTAACTGAGATACTATTGTAACTGTGTGGGACAACTTGTGCCAAATTTAATTTGTTCAAAAGACCAAACCTTAACTATTGAGAAATAATAATAATAGTGATGCTAGGCTTAGTAAACATACCGAGTACTGTAGGCTTATATTGTTCTTGCCCTTTTTACCTGTAGAACCTCTAGTATTTTCTCATCTCTTCCGCACAGAGCAAAAACTCCTTCTCCTAATATAATGGGTAAAGCTAATATCTCAGTGTTAAAGTGTTTGAATGAACTAGACCTTCCTCCTGTTAGAGCTAACTGCTTCTCACAGACAAAAAGCCAAATTATTCCAAATGTACTGCTCTCTGACTCCATTAGCATGTGACTTAGCGTGATGGAGAGACAGCCGAACTTGGAAGCCTTGGCAGGAGCCTAAGAATTATGACCCTCTCTGCAGAAGCTGGTCTCTCTCTCTCTCTCTCTCTGGCAGCTGGCATCAGAGGGAACATTTGCACTGGCAACTGACTTTGCCAGACATTAGGAGTAAATAAGGTGGTCTTTTCAAACTTCTTTCGGAGTCTGTTCATCTGTTAACTCCCTCCTCTTTTGTTTTCCTTTCTGTGCAAATTATGTCATGTCTGCTCCCATGGTGCTTTTTAGGATTAGCCTATTTTACTCACTTGGGCAAACACTTCCTATTAAAACAGGAAGTTGGAGCTGGAGCTTGTCGCTTTTTTTAAATAGCTAGTAGGCTTTAGTTTACATCAAAGCCATGAACCATTTTCATTATCTGACAAAAATGTGGTCATTAATATTAGTTAGTTTCCTGCAAAAGAAAAAAATAAGTGAATTTATCCAACTTTCAAGAGTACGCTACCATATAGATGATCTTAGACACAGACTAAAAGCGTTCAAAAACTCCCTTTTTTGATTTCATTAAGTGTGTCTCTGTCTCTTATTCAATATCTGACATGTCTTTCTCTCTATCACTTTGTAATTCAGGCCACCTTGACGCCCTCCATCCTGTCTCTGGGTGACCTTCCATTTGCCTCTGTAGCCACATTAAAGCTAATGACATCTTGGAGGGGTAATTACAGCACCAAGGGGACATGCAGGGATAAATACATCCGGGTAGAGGCGAGCTGAGGACAGTTTCTTATTGGAACTGTCATTGAGACACGCAGAGGGCACATCCACACCGGTACAAGTGAATGACTCGGCAGAATAAAAGCAGAAAAAAAATATGCAGACATGCTGTCTTGCAAGCACTATTGTGCACTTTTGTCTTAATAAGGCCCTCTAAATTCCCTGGTCACTGTCAGGGCGTGTCTAACACTAGAATTAATACATATCATGCTATTTTAAAAGCGTTTTTGTTAGCATTTTTACTTTTGTGTTTTTCTTTTTCATACCCCAGCCAAAATCCCAAAGGACTACATCTAATATTTCACAAATGTTTTTTTTTTCTTATGCCTTTTCCTTTTCACCATTTTTTTTAAAGGGGTCATGGCATGGATTTAATATAGTCGACACAGCATCATCTTTTAGTTTCAGTCTCTCTGAGAAGCCTGCGTCAAACTGCGTCTTGTTTAAGGGGGGTTGTTTAAGCTTTTGTTACTCTACATATAGAGTAACAAAGCATCCTTCATATCTCCGAAAAGTCTTTAGTTTTGTCATATTTATAAAAGATAGATACACTAAACTGAGTCTTTCCGAAAAAAGCCGAGATCCTGGAGGCGTGTCTGCCGTCAGTGCATCCTAGCTGCGACATCTTTATAAATAAAAAGGGAACAAAAACGTTCATGTTGTTTGCATTATATGCACTTGCGCGCCGATTCCCAACAAAACATAGACATCTGATGCAGCTTTACTCACCGCCCCCGATCTGCAAATCCAGCACCAAACTGGGACTTTTACAAAGCATTCATCACCGAATTCCCGGGAACAAACAAACATACATGCACAACTCCGTTGCTGCCTCGGAAAAACAAACTTCATCCTCTGTTCCCTTAACGCTGGGTTCTTTGGGAAGCTGAAAAAAGTAATCTTTCCCTCACAACCAAAAACACACTCCTTTGTTTACAGGAGCTGCATCTCATTTCAGAGGTCACATTTGAAGGCTAAATACTTCATCAAGGATGTCATATTTAAGAAAAGTAACCGTAATAAAATTGACTGATATTCATTGTGAGGTGTAAAATACTGTAATTTCTTTCTTACGTTGCAATCTAATGGTTATTTTTCTTAAATGAGACTGCCTCGATGATGTATGCAGCCTTCGAAGGGTGCAGCTCCTGAATTGGGACACAGCCATTGCTGAAAAATCTCTCGGCTTCCATATCCCTAACGAAACGCGTTGATGGGCGTGCTTATCAGGGAGAAGTGCCTAATCAAGGAATTCCTCTCTCTTTTGACGTCATACAGGACACACTCGAGAGAGAAAAAAAAAAAAAAACACTCCGAATCCTGTACCGAAACCGGAAGTAGTGGATTTGGCACAGAAATACTCCGTCATATGTCCAACTCGTGTTTTGAAACTTTGGCCATGTTTAGCATGAGAATGCAACTCTTTAACAGTGTAAATAAGTCAGAATGCATGAAATAGCATTACCCCCCCCCCCCCCACCCTTTTAAAAATGAATCAACAGTAAAATGAAGCGAGAAAAACGAACAGTGTCTTACTGACGTGATCTGGAATTTCTTTAAAAATAAAAGTTCATTCATGCTTTCTTAATGATGATGTAGAAGTAGGCGTTGGTCTTTCGTCACACTATGACATCATACTGAGACAAAATCCAAAACAAGTCATTTTGGTAGCTTGGTTTCAATAAAAGCAGTTTTTTGACTAATGAGGAAGTTTTGAGTTCTGAAACTTAAAGGATATTTTTATAGTACAATGACCTCTTATATTTCAAAAGATTCTCAATTCAAGACAGAGATAACAAACATATAGGGAGTAGATAGCAAACGCTATATCTCCAACTCTCCAATTTCTATTATAATTTGGAACAAATCCTGAAGGATTCTAATCTGAATTCATATATGCTTCCAAAATAACACAAAACAAAAACTTGATCTTTTAGTTCCCAATATCTTGTTCCCAAAAGGTCTATTATAATTACCAACACGGATAAAAAGATGTTGTATGATAGCAAAAGAAATGTAAAGAAAATCCTTCTGGATTTTACAAATCCCAGAGTTTCCCTACAGAACCGTTCAGTAGCAAGACATTATTCCAATACAATATAAGTAGGATTCGGGTAAAAATAAAAATAAAGAAAAATAAAACAACTTTCAACAACTCTAGAATTTTAAAAACCAAAAAAGAATAAAAATAAGATCAACAAGGATTTTATATTTATCTAGTAGAATCGCATTTGATTCCCATCAGATTACATTTATATTTATTCATTTTGACAGACCATTTGTGTCCCATGCTCCACCACCTGAGCTACAGGATCCTTTAGGGCATTCTGTGCACAATCCTTTAGGATTTTTAGACTACACTTCCGCTCCAAACTCTATTTTTGTTTGTTCGTCCTTTGTTTAATCACCCATTAGCAATTCATTTTTAAATGATTGAAGCCCAGAAGGGTTCTGGATAACTTTGAGCATTTAATTATACCCCCAAATGAATCTGTTAGCAAAAAAGCTGCCACGTCCACTCACTGAAGAATTTTCCCCACGCCATATCGATCCCACTCACTCCTTGGGCTTATTGGATTTTTGTGACAGGTCCCAGCACTTGCAAAGGTCACATTTTAAACAAGTGCCAGAGTGAATACCTGACAGCCCACCTGTCTACAGATCCCAAATATTAGTCAGCAACCGGTGTGGGGGGCCCTTTTCAAGTGCCACCGTGAGTTTTGGGGCATCGTGATGGACTGCTGTCTGTCTCAGGGATTTACAGATCATTTTCATACTCCCTCAGGGCACCACACAGACAAGCGTTCATGTAAGAAGTTGTCATGGCTGTCTGTACAGTAACAATATCTTGTTTCACCCTGTATTTTGATGCCTGTCACTCAGTGTCAGTGATTATCAGGCTTAACACCATATAAGTCTCAATTAAGGGTCCATTTCACACTGTCTGCTGAACAACGGCCTCACATGTCCACTGCCACATGTCCAATAATTTTCTGTCAGATCAAATTTCTAGATGTGCAAGATCTTGCTTTTCGTGATTGTTAATGGTTAAGTACAATTCTCAAATAGTAAAGGCTGCAATTTAATTAAATAAGTATATAGATTATTTAATTTGAAAATTAAGAAATAAAGACAGCGATAAATTTTAATATTGTAGTTAGTATTGCAAAAGGTGTACTGTAAAATAAAATTATTATTATTATTATTTCGGTAACACTTTAGAATACTTATCCTTCATTAATGAATAACTACACAGGAACAAATGAGTAATGCATTATTAACACTCTAGTAACTACTATTAACTAACAATAAACTCTGATTAATGAATTAGTAAGTAATAGTGCTCAGTTGTAGGTGGTAGTTCACTATTAGCTAATCAGTAATTACTGTTTCTTTCATACCTCCCAGAGAACTACTAATAACTACTATATACAGGTTCATAAGTAACATGAATGATGCATAATGTATAATTCATTCTAAAGTAAAGGTCTTGGTAACCCACTAGTAATGACTGAAGTATTACTAAATACTTAAGAAGGAATTGCTAATTATTTGGATCAGTATTCTAAAGTGAAAAACATAATAACTCTCTAGTAACTATTGAAGTCTTTGTAAACGTTTGATGTTTTTGTATGTTTTTGTACCGTAATTCCTTCTGATATATTTGGTAACACTTAAGTAATTACTAGTGGGTTACCATGATCTTCACTTTAGAATACTGATCCAAATAAGAAGTAGTTACTTTAGAGTTATACAGTAACTCTTGAGTTGTTACTATCCAATACTTTACAAAAACATCAAAAGTTTACAAAGACTTCAGTAGTTACTAGAGAGTTATCATGTTTTTCACTTTAGAATACTGATCCAAATAATAAGTAATTCCATCTTAAGGATTTGGTAATACTTCAGTCATTACTAATGGTTTACTATCACCTTCACTTTAGAATTAATTATACATTATGCATTATTAACATGTATATAGTAGTTCTTAGTAGATCTCTGGGAGGTATGGAAAAAAAAACAGTAGTTACTGATTAGTTAATAGTGAACTACCACCTTCAACTGAGCACTATTACTTACTAATTCATTCATCAGAGTTTATTGTTAGTTAATAGTAGTTACTAGAGTGTTAATAATGCATTACTCATTTGTTCCTGTGTAGTTATTCATTAATGAAGGATCAGTATTCTAAAGTGTTACCATTATTTCTTTTAAATACTCTTTCTTTATAGTGAAATATTACAATAGTACTATTTCTTATTTTGTTTTATAATAATAATAAATTGTATTCTATTCATCATCATCATCATTATTATTATAATTATTATTATATAGTCATATTTATACATTTATTTTTGCCAAATTGTACAGCACTACAAACAAGCAAGGAGTTTTTGCCCCTTTTTAAAACATTTTAAACTGTTTTTTTTTTTGTGCAAAATTCCCTTTTTCAGATGCAAACATTATTACAACGTGATTTAAAACATGATAGTTTTTAAAAGGAAAAAAGAGGTCTGTCACAATTTGACTGACTAAACTCATATCTAAGCCTAAAATATGATATTTGTTTTGGTTCACACCAGTTAAAAAAAAAGAAATCTGTCCAAAAAAGGTGCTGTATGTGTTCTTACTGGCATGTATATGGTGTTGTGGTTTCTGGAGAATGGGTAGAAAGCTCCAAGCTGCATCCAACGCAAGCACATCTCGTATTCGGCAGGGTTAAAGAAGCCACAGATATCAGCACCCGTCTGAAACACAAGCAGAAAAGGAGAACGAGAAGAGAAAGGAGACATAGAGAGAGAAACACGATTATAGATCTCTGTAAAAACAGGGCCAACTCCAAAACATTAATAAATAAACTCTAGAGTCAGTGTAATGGCTACATGCTAGTGTAATGCACCCAAATGAACTAAAACATTGTTTGATAGGAAATAAAGCACAAATGAAAAATCAATAGCAAGTGCTGCGGCAGGACGAGAGAGGCACTTACGTAAGAGATGCCAAATATGCTGAACTCCATCATGCCTGAAAGACAGAAAGAGACAGAGGGAGATTGGTTTTCAGTTTATACACTGTACTGTACAGTAGACATTGTTCAACACAAAAAAAAAAACACCACAATTTAATGGAGGTGGGTCAAGAATAATATGCAAGGACAAAACAGATGTTTATAATATGTGAAAAAGTTAGGACACTATTGAATTCCATGGTTTTCAGTATCAGGACATAATAATCCTTCTTTACAACGCTGCTTCGGTTCATTGAGGTTTGTGTCTATGCAGAGATTTTTAGTCGGAATGAGGTCTGGACTTTGACTGGGCCACTGCAACACCTTTATTCTTTTCTTTTTCAACCATTCTGATTTGCTGGTGATCCTCAGATCATTGTCTAGTTGCATGACCCAATTTTGGCCAAGTTTTAGCTGTCGGACGGATGGCCTCACATTTGACTCTAGAATACTAGTTCATGGTCAACTCAATGACTGTGAGGTTCCCAGGGCCCATGGCTGCAAAACAAGCCCAAAATCATCACCCCTCCACCAGCATGCTTGACTTTTGGTATAAGGTGTTTGTTCTGATATGCTGTGTTTGGTTTTCACCAAACTTGGCACTGCGATTTATGGCCAAACATCTCCACTTTGGTCTTGTCTGTCCAAAGGACATTGCTCCGGAAGTCTTATGGTTTGTTCAGATGCAACTTGTCTTGCTGCCATGTATTTTTAGAGAGAAGAAGCTTTCTCCTGGCAACCCTTCCAAACAAGCCATACTTGTTCAGTCTTTTTCTAATTGTACTGTCATGAACTTTATCATTAACATGTTAACTGAGGCCTGTCTAGTCTGGGGTATAGTTCTTGGGTTGTCTGTTGTTTCTCTGAGCATTACACTCTCTGATCTTGGGGTGAATTTGCTGGGACATCCACTCCTGGGAAGATTGGTGTCTGTTTCCACTTGTGAATAATCTTCCTCACTGTAGAATAATGGACTTCAAATTGTTCAAAAATGGCCGTATAACCCTTCCCAGAATGATGGCAGCAGCAATTGCTTCTCTAAGATCATTGCTGATGTCTTTCCTCCTTCAGCTTTTATAGAGGTGCTCACACTTGCTGATGATCGATTAATCAAAGACATTTGATTAGCAGCGCCTGACTGCTACTTACCCTCTTAAATCCTAAGGAAACTATAAGGGTGTCCTTAGTTTTTCACCCATGGCTTTTCCATTTTTCCCTAGTTTTTGTTAAATAAATAATGACACGGTGTGGTATGTCATGTGTTGTTGTTCATCTGAGGTTTTATTTTCCAAATTTTAAGACCTGTCAAGGACCAGATGATTTTTAATTATGTCCTGATAAGGAAAACCATTGAATTCAATAGGGTGTCCTATATAAACTCATACCTATGATGGACTTCCGAAGCTGGTCCCAGGCAGAGTAGTTGTCTCCCAGCCAATGTCCTGCCCACCGACCACTAGATGGGTATGTTGAACGGGTAATAACGACACCTCTCTTGCCAGTGGTACTAAGCAAAGCACTGTGACATACACATAAACACACAGAGAAATTAAAACTCATTCCAGAAAGCCAAGAAATAAATACATTAGTGAATATGGAGGAACAGAAAACTCACTTGTAAGTGGGTTCCGTGTGAGACCAGCCGTACAAGTTGTGGACATCATAATGTTTGACAGGAGTGCCATCAGCAAGGATCTGTTGGCTGTTCATGCATAAAGTCTTATGGTTCAGACCTCTTTGCATGGACTCCAGTGCTGAGAATAAGTATTAACAGTATGCAGATTAATTTCAGATGCACAGTGCTAAATACAGGTTGACCATCTGTGTTGTAAAATCTCTCCAGCCATGTATACACGTCAGGACGCATTCATTGAAACTTACGGGGCATATACGGAGGATTTTCCAAATTGGGATCCCCTAGACAATTTCCTCCAACTGTGCCATGCACGAAACTGGCTGGCTCATTCATGTCCTTCAGAAAGGAAATCAGAATGACAATGAAGGCAAAAGAGGAAACAGTGATTATATGCATAAATGCATAGACAGTGGCTGTGGCTATGCTAAACCTTCACTCATTGCATGCTCACCATGACTTTCTCAAATGGGATGTTTTTCTGATTCGGTTTCAACAACATTGTTATGAATCTAATATTTCACATTTGACTTTATTTAATGGTTATGGTTAGGGTATGTTGTTTCAAGAGCAACAAATGTGAACACAGATGTCCTCAAAGAACATCTTGCACAATTTTAATTATTAAAATTCCTTTACTTTGCATTCCAACATTAAAAAAAAGGGACAAAGCACTCACAATCCAAAGTCCGTCAAACTTAGTGATGTTGTTGTAAAAGTCTTTAATCTGATCCTGCCACCACTTTGCCGTGCTGTCCTTGAAGAAATCAGGGAATGCCACGAAAGCTCTGAATCGCTGAAAGTTGATGAAATGAAAAAGACATTTTTATAATTGTGCTTTAACCATTACTACACTTCCACAAAATGCTCCAACCATTGCTCCAGTGTGTGCTGATTGGATATTACAGTAGTTAAACAACAACACGATAATTTGTTTAAATAATAATGTGCTGATTCACTTTTATAGCAGTGAGTCTGATATGTTCTGATAAGATGAAATGAGTTTGTTTGCTACATGCTGATTGGCAGATATACTAGTGGGTGAAATAATATAATATAATACTAGCAGTATAGTACAATGTGCTCATTGACAGATAGCTTGTCTTCTACATGCCGATTGACTGATAGAATTCTAAGATGTCACACTCATCTCTCTTGACTGCATTTGCAATTATAGTCCATTGTACTGATGATTTCAGTATGAATAGACTTGACTATGCGGGAACAAGAGAAAAGATGTATGGTTCTCTGATTAAAGTGAGATAGAAAGATAAAGAGATGGGGGTGGGGTGGCAGATACCTCTACTTGAGTATCCCAGTCCAAGGAATTGTCCACAGTAATATTGGGATAGTCAGGCCACACCTATGACGGACAGAAACAATAGCTATAATCTGTGTTTCAGTTTAGGCTGAAATAAAAGGAGCATTCCTGCTTGCAATACAGTACATGTCCCCATCATACTATGTCTTAAAACATTAGATAAACAGGTTCTCTATAATCAAAATGTTCCAAACAAAATCAATATTTCTTGGGAATATGATTTTATTCTGTTATTAATTTATACTTCCTTTATTTCCTGAAGTGTCTTTATTATCACTTAATTGTCTTTTGTGAAATCCCTTTAAAGGTGCAGTATGTGATATTGACAGCTAGCAGTTGAAATTGGTAATGAGTCATTTCCCCCGTCCCCTCCTTCACAGAATTGAAACTCACGCAGGTTGCCAGATTGAGGACACGCAACAGAAGAAAGCGCAATTGACAATGGAAGGCGATGAGCCTTAAGCCTCGTACACACCAGGCCGATTATCGCACGCGCTCTTATCGCCAACGTTTTTTTGAGACGTTCTTCATGTTTATACCCAAGCGATTTTCACTGCCGACGCACCAAGTGAACATGCAAATTCACTCCTTGACAGTATATGGCGCTTGTGCTGAACGGTAGTGCAAATAAACATATTTATGATATTAATAAAATTAAAGAAGATAAAAATACAGATATAAAATGGCATATACATGACATGAGGAGATGGTAGTCAGAAACAGTAGTGCAAATAAGTCACAATGATTGTAGTGCAAGTGAACGGTAGTGCAAATAAACATATTTATGAAATAGACATTTTTAACTATATTTCTTGAATGTAAAAGGAAAAAAAAAACAGTAAAAATACAGAAATAAAATGGCATATAATATAAATCTATTGGTGTGGCCAAGAACTGGCAGAGCACCCATAGTTTGTAGGGGTCTTCCTCGTCTACTTACTTCCTCTTCGTCGTCTTGGTATCAGTGTGTGCTCAGCAAGACCGTTTTGTGCTTGAGCGCCACCAAGTCGTGTTTTACTGTAACTTCAGCAGCTCCAGGCACGTGAACAAAAGCGCCAATCTCATTGGTCAGCCAGTTTTTAATGTGGCGCATCAAACCAAAAAAACGAACCTGAGGCGTTTTTTTTTTTTTTTTTTTTTTTAATGATGTTTTTGTATATGAAAAATTTGTATATGATAATATCACAATTTCAAAAAAATTATCTAAAAATAGTTTTTATGTAAGCTAATGGTCTAACCCTCACTGAGCAATGGCGATCTTTCTTTATTTCCATCTTATCAGGCATCCTGTTGATTGTTTTCCTGTTGTGTAGATAATCAAAATATATGTCCCTAAAGCACACCAATGTTTTAAAAGCCACAGTATGAAATGTACTGCAGAACATGAAGGACCCCAAACTTCAGAAATTTAGGACCCCCTTGAAAACAAGATGATGCATCTCAAGGGGTTTATCCTAAAGAATCAAATTTGTTACAAAAATATATTGTCAACAAAACTATGAGGTATTGACACAATCAATAATGTTCCTCTTTGCGTTTGCCATACCTTTCCCCACACAATGTCACTGCTGAGCTCAGGAGGCCATTTGATGAAAACGTCTTGTTCCATTCCGAGTCGAAATGCAGGGTAGTCTTCTGTCTCATTGGCTGCTATAGCCGGGTCCTGAAGCACACAAACAAATAAAGCATGTAGCTCTAACAACCCTTATGAAAAAGAAGTATACTTCAAATTCATTTTATGAAATAAGTATACTAATATCAATGTACTAGTAGTAAACTTGTAAGTGTACTATTTCAATACTGCTTGGGACTAAATTGGCCCACTTTTTAGTATATAAAATTATACGTTTAAGTGTACTATAAGTGTAACAGTAGTAAACTTTAAGTGCACGACTAGTTCACAATATGTTTCTCATTTGTACTGTATCTGTACTATAAGTGAACTTATAGTATGAAGTTTACTATTTTAATACTTGCAGCACATTTAGTAGTTTTATACTACAAGTATACTTATAACTTTTCTTTAAGTGAACATAACATCATATTTATAGTTTAATATTTATACATTATTTTTGCACTTAATTATACTATTAGGTATTCATTTTGTTATACTTGAAATATACCTTTAACTGTACTTTAACTCTTTCCATTAAAAAAAAAAACAACAACAACAACAAAAAAACATTTTATTCTAGCTTCATGCATCCCTTTATACCAACACTTAATTGTGGGTAAGTTTCATTAAAAATAAATAAATAAATAAATAAACTAAAAAAAGCTGAGAAAAAATACATTTTTGTCAAAGTCTATGTCCGGATCAGACTTCAGAGCGATGATCAAAAAACAGATGGAGTAGATCGTGTCCATCAACACCCCTAAAGCTTCACAGTCATTTTGTGGGTTCAGCATTGCATTCAGTAACGTAGGCAGTTTTGATTTGTATATATACCACTAAGATTTTTAATGTTTTTAAAAGAAGTTTCGTTAAGTTTAAAAATACAGTAAAAAACAGTAATATTGTGAAATATTATTATTATTTAAAATAACTGTGTACTATTTAAATATATTTGACAAAGTAATTTATTCCTGTGATGCAAAGCTGAATTTTCAGCATCATTACTCCAGTCTTCAGTGTCACATGATCCTTCAGAAATCATTCTAATATGCTGATCTGCTGCTCAATAAACATTTATGATTATTTTCAATGTTGAAAACAGTTGTGTACTTTTTTTTTCAGGATTCCTTGATGGATAGAAAGTTCAAAAGAACAGCATTTATCTGAAATACAAAGCTTCTGTAGCATTATACACTACCGTTCAAAAGTTTGGGGTCAGTAAGAATTTTTATTTTTATTTTTTTGAAAAGAAATTAAAGAAAAGAATACTTTTATTCAGCAAGGATGCATTAAATCAATCAAAAGTGGCAGTAAAGACATTTATAATATTACAAAAGATTAGATTTCAGATAAACACTGTTCTTTTGAACTTTCTATTCATCAAATAATCCTGAAAAAAAATATTGTACACAAATATTTTGTACAATTGTACACATTAAATGTTTCTTGAGCAGTAGATCAGCATATTAGAATGATTTCTGAAGGATCATGTGACACTGAAGACTGGAGTAATGATGCTGAAAATTCAGCTTTGCCATCACAGGAATAAATTACTTTGTGAAATATATTTAAATAGAATATATATATATATATATATATATATATATCTTGTGTTGTTTTACATCTGCACAAGCAGTCTTCTATCAGTTGTTTCTGCTTCTTTTTCACCTGTGTTTTGATCTGGAGATTCTATACTAGAAGATACTTAATAGCGCCCCATACCATATAACAATGAAAACACGGATAGCCGGAAAATTCAGTCAGTGGCGTGGAAAGTGGAAAGTAGATTTGAAGTAAATTTCTATGTACACTACCAGTGGACTTGCCTTCAATAAAATTAAGATACTCAGAATTAGGAACATATCTGTTTTCTTTATAAATCAACATTTTCAAACAATGTAAGTTTATAAGACAGTATGTAAAACTATGTGGGAAAAAAAGTATTTAATAGGCTGCTCAATTAAAAGATTAAACACAACTACAAGCCAAGTATACTATGAATACTTAATTATACTTTTAAGTATATCTCGATCAAAAGATTGGGTAGCCTACATGTATAGTCCAAATGTATTTACACTTTTCTGTCAGTATAAGTCTGAAAAGTGCATAAAGTATGTTTCTGAGAAGTACATATAAAGTAGACTGAAAGTATACTTTTTAACTTTTAGTTTAAAAGAAGTATTCTAATAGCACACTTGAATAAGCTTCTTTTTCCTAAGGTAAGGTACAGAATAAATCTCACTGCATGCTCCTGGCCAGAATAAGAAGACCAGACTGATGTCAAGACTACATCAATCCATATTTATGAACTCTGCTCTGCTCATTACAGCCAAACATCCATTACCACTTTATGATAACAACTTTGTTTTCCAGTAATTGAGAACTGTTCGTACCAAAATGAAGATGAAACGCATCCCCTCAGCCCTCATTTGGTCCACCAGAGCTGGCAGTCCCTTGAAGTTCTTTTCGTCCAGCGTAAAGTCCATCTGCCTCTCCATATAGTCAATGTCCGCATATTGCACATCCTTTAAGGGATCAAAGGTCAAATATTATGATCATTAAATCTGAATGTGAAGTTCCAAGTTAATTATTGAATAATTACTGAAAAATTAGCAATGCTTTGGGCTGAAACATGATTTTAAACTTTACTGCAAATGCAGACAGTGAGATGGTGTGCTGTTGCTAAGTGGTTACTTACGTGCCCATTTTCACAATTTTATCGTCTGCCTTGCTAAAATTGCCTTCTGAAAGCAACAGCAGACTTCTAAACAAGCCGAGCATTGGAAGTTTTATTCATTATCAGTAACCCAAATGGTGCAGGACAGGCTACATGATGAACTTTAATACATAGTGTTAGGGGTTCGTTCAAATCCAACTAGTGATGCTTATCTTAGAAAGAACTGTCAATAAAAAGGACTAGGGGATTTTTGTGAAAAGATGCACTTTTATGAGTCACTAACACACTCCTGGTACCACTTTAAGTCTTAAAACGGACACAGAACATTGTGTGTTGTCATTCAAGTTGCACATTACAGTGAAATTACTTGATATTTACAGTGAGAAATGTAATATTCCTAAAGTTCTAATGAACGTTCTGAAGGTCAGTGAGAGTTACATAACTGTGCTACACTGTGTTACATTCAGGGGAAACCTGAATGACACACCTGCACACACTAAAAGATGAGATTGCTTACATAAGGAATTCCAGCGTCTTTCATGTCTTTGTAAAGATCTGCGATCTCCATATCATTGGCGTAGCCGTAGCGACAAAGCTGGAATCCAAGTGACCAGTAGGCTGGAAGAACCGGACGGCCAATCATCTGTCAGACAAAATGCACAAGCCGAGAGAAAATTGTTTTATATTTTATGCAAATACATTTTAGAACATGAATATTCAAGTGGCTTAAGATAATCTAATGGCCCCTTCTGTCTATGTGACAAGCGAGCTTCTTTTAGATAAATATTTATGTATTTCATTTATGCATGTGAGTTTTTGGATGTTATTTTGTGTGTGTGTTTAGACTGAGTACACTGTGAGCAATGAGGCAGAGAGACTCCAGCTGCTAAACCTCATCAAGCCAGGAATAACACACACACCCACACCCACACCCACACACACACACACACACACACACACACACACACACACACTCACCTCAGTGTACTGCTGAACCACAACTTCTGGAGTAGGTCCCATCACCATGTAGAAGTCCAAGATACCTCCGATGGTGCGGTAGGTCAAAGCTGGATTAGGCTGGAAGGACACATCTAAAAGCAAAACAAGCCAAAAAAAGACGTTACATCATCCTTTTGACTCAATGTGTGACCTAGATCTTTTTTTTTTTTCTTTACCCAACTACACATTACAAAAAATAATTGTATTAATATTAATATTATAACAATATTGTTAATAATGTCAATTCCCATTGCTGTAAAAATTGTGATAAAAAAGATTTTTATTTATTTATTTATTTTTAAATTCAATTAAGTCTTCCTTTTACAGTGAAATTGATTTCACCAAGTACAAGTTACTGGATCAACATCTTTTTTTTTTTTTTTTTTTTTTTTTTTTTGTTCTCGGAACAACATGCCAATCAAGCAATCAGATCAAGTTTACAGTTTATGTCAAGTTTAGGCTTACAACCAGGGTTTGGTGCTTCTACATCGGTGTTATTCACCAATTATTTCCCTCTGATTTTAAAGATAAGTTATCGGTGGGGCTAGGTTTACCAGGATAGGGTTAGGCCGTGTGTCCACCAAAGCGTTTTTTCCAGCAGCTAGCGTACTTTTCCAATTGTTTTCAATGGAAGCGCCACGTTGTACCATGCTCGTTCACGTTCACGGTCATTAGCATTTGGAAACACCTCCAATGAGCCATATATGGTGACAACACTTCCCTTTAAAAATCACGTGATTGTGTTTTTTTTCTCACCACAATAATGGCAAAGAGAGCACTCTGTGCTCTCGCCAAGCAGATCAGCACGATCTTGGAAAACACGCTCTCTGCGGAGCGCATTGTTTGACAAGATAAGTCATTGCACTGAGACAAACATCTTTCAAGGCTGTCTTTTATAGGGTTTGACGCCAATTATGCATTGTGTTTAAAACTAGACAAATGATAAATTGAGTGTTTTATACAGTGGTGTGAAAAAGTGCTTGCCCCCTTCCTGATTTTTCCTGTATGTTTGTCACACTTTAATGTTTCAGATCATCAAACAAATTTAAATATTAACCAAAGATAACACAAGTAAACACAACATGCAGCTTTTAAATTAACATTTTTATTATGAAGGGAAAACAAAATCCAAACCCACATGAAAAACCGCTGTTAAAACATAACTTGACTGTGGTTTATCACACCTGAGTTCAGTTTCTCTAGCCACACCCAGGCCTGATTACTGCCACACCTGTTCGCCATCAAGAAATCACTTAAATAGGCCCTGCCTGACAAAGTGAAGTAGACCAAAAGATCCTCAAAAGCTACACATCATGTTGAGATCCAAAGAAATTCAGGAACAAATGGGAAAGAAAGTAATTGAGATCTATCAGTCTGGAAAAGGTTATAAAGCCATTTCTAAAGCTTTGGAACTCCAGCGAACCACAGTGAGAGCCATTATCCACATATGACGAAAACATGGAACAGTGGTGAACCTTCCCAGGAGTGGCCGGCCAACCAAAATTACCCCAAGAGCGCAGCGACGACACATCCAAGAGTCATCCCACAACAACATCCAAAGAACTGCAGGTCCTCACTTGCCTCAGTTAAGGTCAGTGTTCATGACTCCACCATAAGAAAGAGACTGGGCAAAAATGGCCTGCATGGCAGAGTTCCAAGACGAAAACCGCTGCTGAGCAAAAAGAACATAAAGGCTCGTCTCAGTTTTGCCAGAAAACATCTTGATGATCCCCAAGACTTTTGGGAAAATACTCTGTGGACTGACGAGACGAAACTTTTTTGAAGGTGTGTGTCCCATTACATCTGGCGTAAAAGTAACAACATTTCAGAAAAAAAGAACATCATACCAACAGTAAAATATGGTGGTGGTAGTGTGATGGTCTGGGGCTGTTTTGCAACTTCAGGACCTGGAAGACTTGCTGTGATAAATGGAACCATGAATTCTGCTGTCTACCAAAAACTCCTGAAGGACAATATCCGGCCATCTGTTTGTGACCTCAAGCTGAAGTGAACTTGGGTTCTGCAGCAGGACAAAACACCAGCAAGTCCACCTCTGAATGGCTGAAGAAAAACAAAATGAAGACTTTGGAGTGGCCTAGTCAAAGTCCTGACCTCAATCCCATTGAGATGCTGTGGCATCTGAATTACAATCCAATATGGCTGAATTACAACAATTCTGCAAAGATAAGTGGGCCAAAATTCCTCAACAGCACTGTAACAGACTCATTGCAAGTAATTGCAACAGACTCATCACAAACTGCTTGATTGCAGTTGTTACTGCTAAGGGTGGCCCAACCAGTTATTAGGTTTAGGGGGGCAAGCACTTTTTCACACAGGGCCATGTGGATTTGGATTTTGTTTTCCCTTCATAATAAAAACCTTCATTTAAAAACTGCATGTTGTGTTTACTCGTTTTATCTTTGATTCATATTTCAATTTGTTTGATGATCTGAAACATTAAAGTGTGACAAACATGAAACCTTAAAGTGTGACAAACTATGCAAAAAAAATTAAAAATCAGGAAGGGGACAAGCACTTTTTCACACCACTGTAATTAAAAGAAACACAGGACATATGTGGATTGCTTAATGCATACTGTGACACTCTTAAATGCTTTTTATGTGTAGTGTCACTATTCTACCACTAGATTATCTGTGTAAGCATGCTCAGAAGTGTGCTTATATTTACAAACATTTCTACGTATAAGTACAAGTTGGTGAATCCCACACTTTGCATGAAACTGTTCTTACACACTCATTACGCATAAATCTGTCCGTATGCACCGTTGTTAAATGAGGGCCCCGGAGCGTAACGAGGCGCTGAGAGCTGAGTGCGTTTTTTACCGGTCGCCTCGAGTTGAAGAATGTTCAACTTTGAGTAAAACGCTGCACTCATCACTGTCACTTTTTAGCCAGCCGTCCAATCAGTAGGGGAGGAGAGGCGGGACAAATACAACACCGACCAACTGTCACAACATTCTTGCTGTGCAATGACATCAATGAGTAGAGAACGGGACAAAATGGATGAGAAATTAATATTGCTGGTCTCCGAACATACATAGCAAGTACTCTACATTGTGTCGACATTTTTAGTCTGAAACAAATTGCCTGCAAATCAGTGCCGCAGATATTCCATACCATAGCAACAAAGCATCTCAAATAAAAAATAAAAAATTAAAAAACGGTGTGCTTCCGATAGCACTCACATGTGTTTTCAGCAAAGCATCTAGCGTTTTCAGCTGGCTAAAAATGCTTTGGTGGACACGCAGCCTTAGGACTAAATTTTCTGACAGGAATGTTGTTCCAAGATCAACAAAATGTGCCTTACTTCGCAAAATCACAGTGATAAAGGAAATATGTCAACATACTGTAGACAAGAAAACCTTCAAACCATTTCAGAGGTCTTTACACCTCCTTTACTGTCCATTTCTGCGTTATTATGTATGCTGTGAGGTGTTAAACACATCTGCATTCAAATTAAAAGGGCACTACTTTGAACTTCTCTGGGTAAAGTGAACTACATCAAAGCTATTCTCCTGCTGCGGTTTTCAGGATGCTCATTTACTCGACTGCCTGTGCGTGTGTGTTTATGTAAGAATTAAAATGTGTGTGAGAGCATTTGTGAGACAGCAGTTGAATGCAGAACTTTCTGAGAGCACAACTCGGTTAAAAGCCCTGCTGCAGCACCAGCATTATGTGAAAGCAAAATCCTGCAATAAGCATAACCGTTTCTCACACAAAAGCTCAATGACAGCCTCTCGCGTCTGATAAATAGCACCTGCTCTAATCACGACCTTAAGACCTGCTGAAAAACTCCAGTCAGTGTTGGAGCAAGTGGTGAGCGACAAATTTATTTGTTCCAATACTAAAGATGCAGCCAGTGGCCGACTGGCCGTGTTTAGACTCATAAATATACAATAAAACCATTGTTCCCGGACATAGTGTAGTGCCCTTTACATAAAGATAAATGTGAGGGGCACATAAAATGATGTTTTCTACAACTTAATTGCAGTGGTGAATACATTAAGAACAACTTAGTTAGGAACTTTGGGATGTTTCTCTTGATTCATCCCAATGCACTGTGGGATAGTCTATCCATTTAACAGAATATCAAACTATTTAATTGTAATCTAGGTCTTAATAGCCTATAATCCTAAAAAATTATAATAAATAAACTAGCCTAAACTGATTTTCTGATCAGCCTAGTCTTAGTACTTTTAAACAGGAACAATTTAACCAGTTTAAACTAGCAAACCATCTTAGGCTTGGGTCCAAGTGGACACAGATGTTTAGTATATGCAGTTGTACTCACCCATGGCATTGCTGTTGAGCAGGAGGACACCATGTGCATTTTTTGATTTCTCCAGACCCATGTAGAAGGGATGGACACCATAACTGTTCAGCTTATGCTACAGATGATGAGAAAGAGATTAGAGTTTGTGATGCGATTTCAGTTGTTCTCAGTGTTAAACAGACAATTAAGTGTTAATGAGAGATTTTTATTTGGCTTAAAGGAATGAACCTTGCAAATCCCATCTCTCTGTTTTCATTAAACTAATTACATCTCTCTCTTTCTTCCTTCATGTAGCTTTCTTTTGCTTCTCTTTCTCTGGGCATTGTGTCATGAAGTGAGTCAGAGAATAAGGCTGTTAACATGTCGAGTATGAATGAATGATAACCAATAACTGTCACGTTCTGTAGTGTGGCTTTCCAACACGCACAACTCAGGTAATAAATGCAAATAGTCTTTAATGAACAAGGATAATACAAGGAGATTTGTAGGAGAACAACAAAAACGAGAACACAACTGAAAACACAGAATTATATGAAGAGTTTGGTTCCAAAACGCTATAAATCTATTTTGATTTATTTGAGTAAAAATGTGTTTTCTTTACCAGGAAAGTGGCAAGATTAAAACCACGATTTTCTGTTTCAAACTTTCACATAGCACCTTTAGGTTATAATAACATTAAAAATTCAAATCCAGATTTTGATTTTCAAATATTTATTATAAAAAAAATATAATTTTTTCCCCAAAATGCAATAAATCCATGACGTTTTTTTTGTTTGTTTTTTTTTCCCCCAAAATGCAATTAATCCATTGAATCAATATAAAAGTTATTTTTCATATTGAAACTGTTGAAAATACACAACAAAGTAAGTTGATACACATATATGACAGCCTCTGAACTTGGTCAATACTAAGGCTACGTCCACACGAAGCCGGAGCTTACCCTAAACCGATCTTTTTTTTTCCTCGTCTCAAAAAATATCTGCGTCCACACGAAACCACTGAAACGACTCAAAACGATGTAGTATACATGCCAGACCATTATGTGGCGCTGTAATTCTGCCGCAGAAATGCACTTAAAGCAGCGAAGAAGACTTGGAGCATGCGCATAAACATTGCGTGCTGAATACAAACTTTAGCAAAGCTTAGAAATAACACTTTATTTTGGTTCAGTAGCTTCTGCAGCACGAACACAAGCATGTGAGTCTGCTATTGCTGTTGTTGGTACTGTTTTGTAGGTGTTAGCGCGTCTGACTAGGGTCGACACGTGGGGTGATGACATCATCGTTTCAGAAAATATACGGATTGCCCCGTCCACACGACAACGCCAAGCCGGCGTTTTCAAATTTTTCCACTCTGGGACCCGGTTTCAAAAAATACCGGTTTCACCTTTCGAAAACGCCGGATCCGTGTGGACGAAACGCCTATCCGATAAAAAATTTGTGCGGTTTCACTGAAACGCGCCTCCGTGTGGACGGGGCCTATTTTATATACACTGGACTAAAAATGCATTCAGTCATTGCTCCCAAAATGAATTCAACGGGTCATCTTGTTAATGCTATAAATTAATATGTCTTTGTTTAGAATCAAAACTAGCAATGCCCGATTCGAGAATTAATCATTCCTGGTCAAACGGCTTTTACAAACTGTTCATGATTCAGTTTTGGGGACCGTGACAGACGTTTGATGCCGTCGTGGAACAAGCAACAGTCGGCATTTTTTCTCGAGTGCCTCATCTTCTTAATCTCCTCACATCAATTATTACATTTCGATGGCTTGCGTTTCTTCCCCACCGCAGAAACCACCACAAGTTCATCAATGCCATCAAAAGTATTAATTTTTCAGTTTTTTTGATAGCAAAGCACAAAGTAGATAATGAAAACTAGGATGCCGGGTGTATTCAGAGCGCCGCCATTACTGTTTACAGTGCATGGAATGGTGCGCTGTGATTGGTTGAGCGGATATATCACATTCTGCAGAGAAGGGAGACTGGAGTTTGTCGCGGTTTGGAAAGGGAGAAAACATGACAGAATAACACAGCGAATATTGCATTTTGAGTAAAATTAAAAATTGACTTTTCAATACTGACCAGATACAATACTGATTTTGGCAAGAACTTTTTATCGCGTTTTGGAAACAAACTCTTCATATATACAAGCTAAGAACAAAAGAAACCAAACTAGACCAAAGACTATAGAATAACACAAGACGCGTCATTCGTATTGTTTAGAAAGGGAGAAAGTGCAATGCGCAATATGGCGGAATAAGTCCCGTCTTCAAAAATAAGAGCCAATCGCTGATTGGTAAAGTCATCGTGTCACTGCAGCGGCCGTTAGAAGCTCCGGTTCCTATAGAAACAGTCAGATGCGGGCCCTTTGGAATGAGACACAAGAGACGCGCATTTAGGACTATGCATGCGCATTAGCTTGATCCATCCTGAAAAATACAGTTTTTTTTTTTTATGTCATGAATCGAGCGTTTAGAAACAAAATTTATGAGACAGTTGTTGTTAGATTGTATTGGTGATTTCAAATATGAAATTTAATCAAAGGCTTGGCAAACAGCTTTGGAGAATTTGATGTTTCCCCATTCAAAGAGATAGGAGCTGCACTTGGATGCCCGAGAGGCGTTTCAAAGATGGCCGCCGAGTGAAATGACTTGTCTTAAAGGGACTTTGACTAGACACAGGTGAAACTAATATGTAACTACAGAAACAAACAAGGGCCTAAATAAGTTACTAAGGAAACAGAAATAAACTGCAATGAAGCACAAGAAACAGAAACACAGAAATGATTGTTCCGTCCAAAATTGAATAGTATGTGAAAAACAGTATGATGAAAGAGTAGTACGTCCGAATACATAGTATTCGAAAAACAGTAGGTGACCTGCTACTTCTGCTAAGATTCTGAAGTGCGCATTCAATGGACACTTTAGTATCCCATGAGGCTACAGAAGGGGATTTATGAATGGAAGTCAAGCGATGCAACTGATACTGGTAGGTCATGTGACAGTAACAACATAGTGCATGTAGTACCATCCAAATTTCATTCATACTACACATATACTATATAGAACATACTTTTTTAACTGTTACGAAGTAAATTCAAATTCATATGTACACGTTTTGGACACAGCATATAAAACAACTAAACCAAACATAACCCTGACAATAATAGGGAGGTTAGTAGGCCTCAGCCGAGAGGTGAAAGAGCATCACCGTAACTGAGTAAATCTTTTTGTATGTCACTTTTTAAAACCTACTTATATGAGTCAATTCATTCAAGATCAAAATATTTTTACAATTTAAATAAATGTATTATATTTTAAAATAGTTTAAATGTAATTCCTGTAATGGCAAAGCTGATTTTTTAGCATCATTACTCCAGTCTTCAGTGTCACATGATCCTTCAGAAATCATTCTAATATTGCTAATTGCAAAATATACACTACCGTTCAAAAGTTTGGGGTCATAGATTTCTTTCTAATCTGCTGATTTGATGCTCATGAAACTTTTTTTTTTAATCAATGTTGAAAACAGTGATTTTTGTGGAAAATGTGATACATTTTGTTAGGTTTTTGTAATTAATGGAAAGTTCAAAAGAACAACATTATTTGAAATAGTAACATTATAAATGTTTTTACTGTCACTTTTGATTAACGTAAGGCATCCTTGCTGAATAAAGGTATTTTTTAAAGGTTACTACACACACGCACGCACCCACACACAAGAGGCCCTTGGTGATATACATTTTCTTTTTTATTAATTATATAACTTCCCTTTTTTATGCAATGTAACACCTGGTTTCTATGCAGCCATTAAAGGACAGATATTAATCATTTTAATATGAAAACCAACTAAAATAATAATCTGATATAATCAGTTGTGCAAGCAGACAACTACAGTAACATACATTTGCACTGAACTCTGATAATCTCTCGAACCCATTCAGTGCATGTTTGACCTACACATTCACAAAAAAAAAATAAATAAATAAGTGCATAAAATACAGCTGTAAAGATACTTCATGGTAGTATTTTTTATGCTATAATTAAATTATTTTTTAATTAAAACAATTATCCCTGTGCAAGGCAGATTCCATAACTTATAATTCAATCTATACTCATTAATCTATATGAAAATTATATATTTTTTTCTTTTGATGTTGGGTTGAAATATGACACGTGAGATTCACAAAGATGAACTGTCACAACAATTACAGCTTGTGATTACTTCTTTGAGTGGCCTTAAATCAGGGCCAAGCTATACACTCGGGACGGCTGTGTAACTGATGTGTAAAGTGCAGATGACATATCATGCAGAAAGGCTTTTAAAACATCACCAGTGCTTCTGTCACTCACCCCTGGAGGCTGGTCTTTCGCAAACAGGCCGTATTTGTGAAAGTTGAGATCATGTTTGTAGCTGAGGTGCTCTGTTTCACCAAAACCATAGACATAGTTTGAGGGGAGGAGTGTGGAGATCTGAAGGAACATGTCGGAGAATGTGAACCCCGGCACAGCAGAGTTCCATCTAGAGAGAATGAGATTTAACAAAACATTGAAAACACTCAAGATGTTTTTGTCTTCTGAAAAATAAGTTCCTTTCATTACGAAGGCAAACTGTGCTTTTATAGTCCTAAAACTCTCTGAAAACCCTAAAAGTGCACCATCAGCACTGTTATTTCTGCACTAAACTCCTGTGCTCCTCTACAAAACTGCTTCTTTGTTGCTTTCTCCAATTAATTTGCAGCTGCAATACCTTTGGGAACTTTGCAATACCTTTGGGAACAGGCTAATCTCCTTCTAAAATGGTTTTAAATAGCATTTAGCTAATTATTTTATATGCATGCATTTTAATTAATATAAAATAAATAATAATATAAATTTTAATATAATTAATATATAATTAATTATATATTCAATATACATTTATTTGTATTTAATGCATTTTATTTAATATATAAAAATATGAAAATGCATGCATTTATTCATTCAAACTCAGTTCCTGGAGGGCCAGGAAGTTCCAATCCTGCTACAACAAACATACCTGTAGTTTTCAAATAAGCCTGAAGGATTTGATTAGCTGGGTTTAAATAAGGGTTGAAACTAAATTCTGTCGGACTGTGGCCTTCCAGGAACTGATTTTGACACCCCTGATTTAACCTAAACAGTGTGCTCGCAAAACCAATGTCATGGATTCATTTTCTAGAGAATGCATGATATATTGGTACAAATCGATCATTTTGGGGAAAAGTGTCTGCATTTTACAAACTGTCCCAACTTTTCTGGAAATGGAGTATATATATAACCCCATCTACAGAAAAGTTGGGACAGTTTGTAAAATGCAATAAAATTCAGAATCTGTGATTTGTTAATTCTCTTTAAGCTTTATTTTACTGACAAAAGTTCAACTGACCAAGTTAAGGCCCAGTTTCACAGACAGGGCTTGGATTAAGTCAGGATTAGACCTTTAAAAAGCACTACTGGTGTGCATCTTGAGACAAAACAATGGCACTATTTTAATGGACATATTTTAAGATATGTCAAGGCTTATTTAAGAAAAGCCTTGTCTGTGAAACCAGGGGTAACTGTATTTTGTAAATATAAAGAAATTTAGATTTTTATGGATGCAACACACTCCAAAATAGTTGGGACAGAGGCAAAATAAAAGTGAAAAGGTTATAAAATATTGTGGTTAAACTGTAAGTCTACAATAAGCAGGTGAATTGGTAATAGGTGAGGGTATTTTTTTTTTTTTGGGTATAAAAATCAGGCTTACTAGCAAACATGGGTATTGGCTCACCACTTTGTGGTGATATAATATATAAAATATCATGAGAGAATTCTCAAACAATTCAAAAATCACATTTCTCAATGCAAAATTGCAAAGAATTTAGGTCTTTCAGTATCTAGCATACAAAATATTATGAAAAGATTCATGAAATCCAGAGAAATCTCCGGCCGTGTAGGGCAAGGCAGTAAACCTCTGTTGAATGTGCATGACCTTCGAGCTCTCAGATGGCATTGCATGAGAAACCGTCATACTACTGTGTTAAAAAATAGCCACATGGGCTTGGGAGTATTTTGGAAAACCGTTGTCACTTAACACAGTCTGCCGCTGCATCAAGGAATGCAACT
Source organism: Ancherythroculter nigrocauda (assembly GCA_036281575.1). Classification (NCBI taxonomy): domain Eukaryota; kingdom Metazoa; phylum Chordata; class Actinopteri; order Cypriniformes; family Xenocyprididae; genus Ancherythroculter; species Ancherythroculter nigrocauda. Next base: position 23,697,588 of record VTFQ01000005.1, read on the forward strand.
TGAATCTCTGTTTTGGAAGGAGAAAACTATTCATCAATTCTATGCACAGATGCTGCCAAGTTCCCTGGGCTTGAGCTCATCTCAGATGGTCTAAAAGACAGTGGAAATGTGTGCTGTGGTCAGATGAGTCCACATTTTAGTTTGTTTTTGGGAAATATGGACATCAAGTTCTCAGTCCCAAAGACAAAAGGGACCAGCTAGACTTTCATCAGCAAAAGGTGCGAGAGCAAACATCTGTCATGGTATGGGGGTGCATCAGCGCAAACGGAATTGGTGACTCGCATATGTGTGACGTGGAGGCATTTATTGGGAATGGAAAAGGAGAATCGGACGACGCCGACCACAAACTGTCTTGTATCAGGTGAGATTGGGAAAAAATTCCACTTGCAAAACTGCAAAAATTAGTATCATCAATTCCCAAACATTTAAAAAGTGTAACTGAAAGGAAAGGTGATGTGACACAGTGTTAAACATGCCTCTGTCCCAACTTTTTTGGAGTTTTGGTGTTGCAGCCATCAAAATCAAAATTTGTTTATATTTGCAAAACACACTTAAGTTGGTCATTTAAAAAAAAAAAAAAATGTTCTTTGTACTTTTGTCAGCTGAATAACAAACAACAGATTCTTGATTTATATGTTCCAACTGTATATAAACTATAGTAAAACTACCACAATATTGCCCAAAGAACCTCTCTGGACTCACATAGTTTCGGCTGTGTCTTTTCTGATCACTCGGATCCCAAATGGCTGGTTATTGATTTCGACCTTATACAGTCTCTTGGCTTCGTCTGTCTCTGGTGTGGATGGCAGATTGAGAGAAATGGGGACTTCGTAGCGTGCAGTGGCTGGGTCGTAGATCTAGATGAACAGGACCAAAATCAATCTTAGTCTTAATCTCAGTCTTAAATGTATTAATTTATTTTCTTATTAAAAAAATCCTGTAGCTCAAACAATAGAGCATGGTTACACCAAGGTTATGCATTCAATATCCAAGGGGAATGCATGAACAAAGTACAGTATATATTGGTTGCTTGGATAAAGTCTGCCAAATACGTGCATTTGAATTGTATGTTTAGTATGGAAGAGGATTCGGGCCAAGCAATAATAAAAAAATAAAACCATCTCGAGATTAAAGTTGTTAAATTTCGAGAAAAAAAGTCGAAATAAAATGTTGAGAATAAACTCGTTAAATTACGAGAAAAAAACTCGTTAAATTTTGAGAAAAAGGTCGAGATAAAATGTTGAGAATAAACTCGTTAAATTTCAAGAAAAAAGTCGAGATAAAATGTTGAGAATAAACTCCTTAAATAACGAGAAAAAAACGTGTTAAATTTCGAGAAAAAAGTCAAGATAAAATGTTGAGAATAAAGTCATTAAATTAACGAATTTATTCCCGTAATTTAACGAATTTGTTCTCGTAATTTAACGACTTTTTTCTCGGAATTTTAACGAGTTTGTTCTCATAATTTAACGACTTTTTTCCCGTAATTGAATGACTTTATTCTCAACATTTTATCTCGACTTTTTTCTCAAAATTTAACGAGTTTTTTTCTTGTAATTTAATGAGTTTATTCTCAACATTTTATCTTGACCTTTTTCTCGAAATTTAACGAGTTTTTTATCGTAATTTAACGAGTTTATTCTCAACATTTTATTTCGACTTTTTTCTCGAAATTTAACGAGTTTTTTCTCGAAATTTAACAACTTTAATCTCGAGATGTTTTTATTTTTTTTATTATTGCTTGGCCCTAATCCTCTTCCAGTAGTTTAGTCATTGTCTTGGTTTTACCTTCCAACGTAGGCTGTGTTCGCTAAGGTATGTGATGTCCACACGGAGCTTGTTGATGTCTCGAGATAGAGAACGCTGACTTTGGAATTCTGTATTGCGGTCGATATCTAGACTGATGCCACTTTCTGACTGAACCACATTGCTGGCGATGTAGCCATGGGTCTCGGCGTAATAACAACTGGGAATACTTAAAGGCTACAAAAGAGAATAAAAACATACAGAGCATTTACATTACAGCAAATGCAGCAAAAGTACAAATTCACAGCTGTAACAGGAAATACAAGTCTTTCTGTATACAGACCAATCAGTCTTTTTTAAAACAATAGGGTTAAATATTGAATATCTTCTCTCGCTGACCTCCCAGATGCAGCCACGGGCTTTGCATTTGGCCTCATCGACGCCATCTTCAGGGTAGCAATCGAAATTTCCATGAGGGTGTGGCTTCCCATTGGACTGTATAATTCTTCCCAAGCTCCAACTCCAGATTCGTCAGATGGATCACCTAGCAGACCACAAACACCCAATGATTTATATCATGCAAAAGAGAGCAGGTGTGTTCACTTCAGAATCCTAGCCGGCGCCATTGACACCTCTAGTTAAAGGATACGAATGACAAATACTGTTGCGTTTCACAAAGTCTCTTTGTGTTACTTGCTAGATATGCCATAAATTACAGCAGCTGACATTAATGTGTCATGTGTAGTTTAAGACTGAAGTCTGCATGTCCTTGTGTTGTCATTCCAAGACCTTGAGCTCTGGGATAAAAGCAATGCCCTTCATCATAGCCTAATATGTATGTGCTTTTAAGAGCCCTGACAAATTCAATCACTGGTCTGTGAGCATCCCTGGACACTCACATGGAATGACATGGCCTCTCCTGGTACCCTAGGGAATCCTGCTCCGTATTAAACAGAAGTCAGGCTCTATTTTGTGGATGCAGTTTGTTGGACTGACTTAAAGTCCTAACTACTCTACGTTACGTCGTTGTGTGTGTTTTTTTTTTTTGTTTTTTTTTTTTCACTTCATTTAGATATATTCTACGAATGTCAAATTATAAGAATTCTGTAAAGCCCTTTGAAGGACAGCTATTTTCATAGGTCTTTTTTATTGGGGAAACCTTGGCTTTTAATGGAATTATTAGATCATGTGGTAATAGTAATGTGGTATTATTTATAACTGTAAAGCAAAAATATTCTCACTACTATGTAAATGATTACTTTCATTGGAAAAGTGTGGAAAATACAATTGTATTTATACTTCATGGTGGTATTTGTTGTACTATATTTAAATTGTTTTAAGTAAAAAAGAAAAGTGGCTTTAGACAGACAGACAGACAGACAGACAGACAGACAGACAGACAGACAGACAGACAGACAGACAGACAGACAGACAGATAGATAGATAGATAGATAGATAGATAGATAGATAGATAGATAGATAGATAGATAGATAGATAGATAGATAGATAGATAGATAGATAGATAGATAGATAGATAGATAGATAGATAGACAGATAGACAGACAGACAGACAGACAGAAAGACAGATATATAGATAGACAGATAGACAGACAGACAGACAGACAGACAGATAGACAGACAGACAGACAGACAGACAGACAGACAGACAGATAGATAGATAGATAGACAGACAGAAAGACAGATATATAGATAGACAGATAGACAGACAGACAGACAGATAGATAGATAGATAGATAGATAGATAGATAGATAGATAGATAGATAGATAGATAGATAGATAGATAGATAGACAGACAGACAAATAGATAGATAGATAGACAAATAGACAGACAGACAGACAGACAGACAGACAGACAGATAGACAGATAGATAGATAGATAGATAGATAGATAGATAGATAGATAGATAGATAGATAGATAGATAGATAGATAGATAGATAGATAGATAGATAGATAGATAGTAATGTGTTAAATATCCTATTGTCAATCAAAATCATTTTTGACTTTGGTGGTGAAGAGGAAACGCATTAATGTTAAAAATATTATTACCTGCTTGGTAGAATCGTAGTGAACCTGGGACTCAGGCAGAGCGTTAGAAGTGGTACCGTCTGACACAAGAACGAGAGTGGGAGCAGTAGTCACTCCCATTACAGTGATGTCCTCGAACTTCAAGTTGTTTGGATCCGTGTATCCTTTGTGGACGACGTCCATTGTCAAGACACCCTGATCCAGTAGAGAAATATCAGCTATTAATACGATTAAAATTTTACAAGATGTAATTTTAAAAATGACTTAAATGTTGCTGTTTGGACATACAATGTAATGTCATCTAAAAGAAAATACAAACAAACAAACAAAAATGTGACATTAGGATGACGTACATTAACCACTGAAAACTGGTAGCGAATGTGGGAGCCAGATGATACAGTATCTGAGTAAGGAGAAGTTATGAGAGACAAATAGACTTAAATATCATATACAAGAGTTATTAAGAAACATTAGCCTAAATCTAATCATTTAACTTCAAAAAAGCCTATTATAGGGCTCAACAATAAGGATAAACCTGTGACCAATTTGACTTTTTCACTACATCTTAAGATTGTTGCTCACATTCATGTCTTTTTATACTTTGCAGAGTCTAACATTTGTTTTTTCTCTGCACTGTTAATTTATTGAACATTTTTATGTTGCAAATTCTGCTAATGTAAAAAACAAAGTAACCTAACCAAGGTACTGGTTAACTACCCGGCTAACATAGGTGAGGTTTGCATGCACCCAAGCAAAATGTTTCTTTACTCTATGAATTTATATTTGTCATGGGGTTAAATTATAGCTGTTCTTGCCAAGTAAAAATCTGTAATGAAATTTTGTTCTGATGAAAAAAAAAAAAAAAAAAAAAAATGTTTTTAAGTTAACTTGGATGTATAAGTAGAAATCTGAACTTCAGGCTTGAAGAAAAACATCCGTATTGTTGAGCCCTCATAAGGTAGAGTTTTGTTTCTGAGAGTGAACTGTAGGAGACAAAAAAATAACTTTTAATTAATAGCAAGTCCCTCAAAAATACCTCGAGAGTCTCCGTCATCCCAAAATAGCTCGCCTGACGCAGCCTTGTTGTCATCAAGAGCAATGATCAGTCCCATGGGACGAAGTCGGCTGAGGGAACACATAACTTTCATCACACAAACGTACAACTTTTTACCAGAAACTGAAGAGCAGATAGAAAACGGATCCTTTGAAGTTCATATGGGATTCTTGTTTGTGAATAACATGTCACAGATACCTTACAGCAAAGTGGGATGAATTTTAAATAAGTTGTACTTCACCTTGTATTTGTGAAGCATTCTTGTATCACCCCACTTTATGTGCAAGTACACCCCAAAAAGATACTATGAGAGATACAGTACATTTCCATTTCTATTGTGAAAGGTGTAAAATATTCAGAGGGAAATAAAAGCACTATATAATAAATAGCTATTGAGCACAGAGAGAAATTTGAACAATTTTCCTAATGTTTAATGGAAACTCAGGCCTCATGCAGATGAATGAGATGAATGAGAATGAGATGAATGAAAATACAGAACTACCTCTGAGAGGAAATATAAAAAAAAATGTTTGAAACACACAGAGGCAAGTGCAAAAACAAACCCATCTAAATATTTGTCTGTTTTAATATAAACTCACACTGTAATGTTAATCATGTTATGGTGTTGTGAATCATGTTACAATGGTACAAAATAATGATCATTGTTATATCTATTCATATGCTCAAAGAATATTATGGTAGAGTTTTTTTTTTTTTTTTTTTTTTTTGACATTATTGGTAAAATGTTTTAGGTGAAGTCTATTTATTTATTATTTATTTTTTTTATTTTTTTGAGGTTCCCATCATTACCTGTATATGGTGGTGACATCTGGTCTTTGAATAGGCAGAATGGCTCCGCCTCTCAGGTGTAAACCAAGTTTATCTTCGGTCAGGTTCATGCTAACCTTCACTTTGCGTTCTGTAATCTTCGTCTCCTATAAAACCAATCAAAAATGTATATACATTTATATACGCGTATGTGTGTGTTTGATTAAAGAGAGGGAACAAAAATGTACAAAAAAAAAATATTTTAAAAAATACCCTATAAAAAAATAACACACTACCGTTCAAAAGTTTGGGATCAGTATTTTTTTTTAAGGAACTGATACATTTTATTTGATCAAAAGTGATAGTAAAAGCATTTATAATGTTACAAAAGGTTTACTTTACGTTCATCAAAGAATCCAGAAAAAAAGTATCATGGTTTTCAATCAATCAATCAATCAATCAATCAATCAATCAATCAATCAATCAATCAATCAATCAATCAATCAATCAATCAATCAATCAATCAAAAATGCTAAAATATTTTTTTTCATAATTATAAGATTATAAATTTTAAAACAAAATAAACAAACAAAAAGAATAAACAAATCACTAGATTTAGGACCAGAGTTATAGTTTCTGCCAATCTACACTTGATAACAAGATATTCACCATCACTTTGATAAAGATAGCATAAAATAAAGATAATCTAAAAAGCTTATTATTACATTGTTAATTTTACAGTAATAACATTAACTGTAATCACTAATATTTCATTAGAAACTGAGCTTAACATACTTATTTTCAGCATGGTTTTCGTTGTTGTTAATTCACCTCACACTGCCTGAATTACCCGTCTCTTGCACAAGACCCCTCACCCCTCTCTCTGACTGTGCGTCTAGGTCAATGCTGAGATGCCAAGACAGACATTGAGTCTCCTCTCTATCCATAAGTCATTTCAGATCCAATCAGGTTCTCCATGTAGCTGCTCTCCATCAAATCTCTCTTCCTCTGCTAGGGTCATTCACGACCTGCTTTGCCAATCATGGCTTCTGTAATCGACCTATTCTGAGGCGTAAGGGACCAATCCTATCAGTGATCTAAGTGGTGGTAGTTTATCTGGCTAAAGCACTAACCAGACTCTAGAGGGGCTTAAATGAAAAACTCTGCCTCTGACTCACTAAAGGAACAAGTCGGTAGTTTCAAGCACAGATTTTATTGGAATAACTCACCCAAAAATGTACATTTTAACCATTATTTACTGATGCAAGACGATGGTCTTACCGTCTCAAAGTCATACCAGACGGCATCTGGGATATAGGCCTCCACAGTTGCAACACCCTAAAACAGAAGAGTCAGCTGTGTTAAGATGTAAATGCATACCTTAAACATAATGACAGACATTATTTTAATAATGAGCATTATTCATTAAACTAATGGGGATGCCATCATGATTAATGATATTTCAGAGAGATTTGGTCCACCTGACATGTTTTTTTCAAGCTTCAGAAAGACAGAATATGAGAAAGATATTGGAGAGTATAAGCTGACAGAAAGAGAACGAACTAAAAAAATAGATGATTCATGCCTGTGCCTAAGGGAAAACCCACTGTACACTTCTGATGGTGGCACTCTAATAAGATATTCATATCAAGCTGAAAGAACTGGTCATGGGTGACTTTAAGACAGCAACAGTGTTTCTAAAAATAGAGAGATACTCCAAATAATGATTAACCTGAGCCACTTTGATGCCATTGTAAATATAAACACTTGGGAAACATAAACAGCCTACAGTTAGTAACTATACTAATTAGCAGAAGGTCCATATAAATTGTACTTTTAATTTTATTTTTATTTATTTATTATTTTTGTCCTTTTAACATATTCCTAAACCCTAGGGATAACTTAGAAGAAAAAATAAATAAATACCCTACTATTTAAACGTTTGGAGTCTGTAAGATTCTTTAATGTTTTTGAAAGAAGTCTCTTCTGCTCACCAAAGCTGCATTTATTTAATCAAAAATACAGTAAAAACAGTAATATTGTGAGATATTATTACAATTTAAAATAACTGTTTGAATATATTTTTAAAATTTAAAATAACTGTTTTCTATTGTAATATATTTGAAAGTTTAATTTATTATGGATTTTCAGCATCATTACTCCAGTCTTCAGTGTTACATGATCCTTCAGAAATCATTCTAATATACAGATTTGCTGCTCAAGAAACATTTCATATTATAACCAATGTTAAAAACAGTTTAATATTTTATACAGTTTCCTTTTTATAAGTCCTGACCCCCACACAGTGGTGGCTTCTCACTCTTTGAAGCTCACCAACATAAGTAATTGAGAGCATCAAGATGAACAAGAACATTTGAGAATTTAAAAAAAGATGGCTAAGATGACAAAAATTCTGGAGGTGGAAATAGATTTCCCTAGTCAAAACCCATGTTGAGAAGATTAAAGTTCAACTGATCTGCAAGTTAGATGTCGGGTGTCATTAAATTAATGCTTGCGAGATGAAAAACAACAGCAGTTTTTCTTCTTCTCTGCAACTTGTTATAGCACCTAACAACTTTTTTCCATACCAATGGTCCAGTAATTATCATAATCTTTCATGCATCTGATGCATATGGATTTTGCTGCTGATTGAAGTGTTTACATCACATACCCTCCCTAAAGATTTGAATAACCCCAACGCACGCGTCTCTTGACGTATGCATATCAAACTTTCTCAAAATGGGCCTTTTGCCATGTTCTTCTGGGAAGCTCTTTGAACATGAAGATTTTCAGTCATATTCTTGATAAAATGCACAAAGCCTGCTCAAACAATTCATCACCCATTTTCACATGGCCGCGATCTATATTCAGTTCTAATTTCTTCATAATGAGGTCGACGAACTCATTAGAAAGAGAGAAAAGGAGGCGATGGAAATGAAAAGAGTGAGAAAAAAGTCCCATCTTCTTCGTATTTGTCCCAGAGGAGGTCATCTGCATGGGCCCAGAGGAAGTCATACAACTGCTTGTGTGTGTGTGTGTGTGTGTGTGTGTGTATGTGTTCACTTACAGGATCCAACACAGGTGTGATAAGAAGGTGTGCTCCCCACAAGAACTGCTTGTCCACCGCCCAAGTTTCACTGTCGGAATAGAACCTGCAGAGAAACAAAATAGTCTTATATAGCATATAGTTCCTGGATGCTGACTGGTTAATACAACCAACTAACTAACTAAAACTGAAAGAAAAAACAAAACAAAAAAAACATGGTAATTAAAATATGGTTTAAAAAGGTAATCTGTGAATATACACTATATAATTCAAAAGTTTGGTGTCAGTAAGATTTTTTTTTTTTTTTTTTAAAGGAGACTCTTAAAGGGTTAGTTCACCCAAAAATGAAAATAATGTCATTGATTACTCACCCTCATGTCGTTCTACACCCCTAAGACCTTCGTTCATCTTCAGAACACAAATTAAGATATTTTTGATTAAATCCGATGGCTCAGTGAGGCCTGCATAGACAGCAATGGTACTTCCTTTCTCAAGATCCATAAAGGTACTAAAAACATTAAATCAGTTCATGTGAGTTCAGTGGTTCTACCATAATATTATAAAGCGATGAGAATATTTTTTGTGCGCCAAAAAAACAAAATAATGACTTTTTAACAATATCTAGTGATGGCCGATTTCAAAACACTGCTTCTTGACGCTTCGGAGCTTTATGAATCAAATCAGTAGATCGGAGCGCCAAAGTCACGTGATTTCAGCAGTTTGGCGGTTTGATACACGATCCGAATCACTGACTCGACTCAAAAGATTCATAACGCTCTGAAGCAGTGTTTTTAAATCAGCCATCACTGGATATTGTTAAAAATTTTTTTTTTTTTGGCGCACAAAATATATTCTTGACGCTTTATAATATTAATATTGAACCACTGAACTCACATGAACTGATTTAAATATGTTTTTAGTACCTTTATGGATCTTGAGAGAGGAAGTACCATTACTGTCTATGCAGGCCTCACTGAGCCATCGGATTTAATCAAAAATATCTTAATTTGTGTTCTGAAGATCAACGAAGGCCTTATGGGTGTAGAACGACATGAGGGTGAGTAATAAATTACATTATTTTCATTTTTGGGTGAACTAACCCTTTAAGCTTGCTGAAGCTACACTTATTTGATAATACTGTTAAATATGATTACACTTTAAAATAACTGTTTTCTATTTTAAAATATTAAAATGTAATTTATTCCTGTGATGTCAATACCAAATTTGCAGCAGCCATTTATTATTATTATTACTGATGTTAAACAGTTGTGCTGCTTTTTTTTTTACTTTTTTTTTTTTTTCAAGATTTTTTGATGTATGGAAATTTAAAAGGAACAGTATTTATTGGAAATAGAAATATTTCGTAACTATGTAAGAGTCTTTACTGTCACTTTTGATCAATGTAATGCATCTTTACTGAATAAAGTACTTGTGACTGGTTATGTATTTACTTAAAATAATTAAGTTGATGAATTAAACTCAAAAAAGGCATTCAATCTACAATATTTTTCTTCTACACAGATCTCATTTAGAAATACACAAAGTTAATATACAGAACCAACTGTTTGTTGTTGAGGCTGACACTGTTGCACTGCTGTTTGCACATGCTTACGAACTCACTCATGCATCATGGGACGCACTACAGTCTCTCCATTAGTGTGGGCCTTGTAGAACAGCGTGTAGAGGTATGGCAGGAGGGTGTATCGGATGTTCAGGTAATGCTTGGAGGAGTTCACCAAGAGAGAATCAACACCATATGATGCAGGGTCCTGGTCCTGTTAGAAAAGGGACATAAAACTAGTCATGGAGAGTAAGCTGAAGAGCAAAGAGAAGCTGAGTGGGAAATGGATTTTACTGTGTGGATACTGATAATATGTTCATCATGGCGGAGAGCCATCGGTCCCGGAGACAGCCGTGGAATGATTACTCTCTGACTAAAAGGTCAAATCTTATTCATCTAATTTCACCAAGAATATCATTTTCCATTCATCCTCATTTGCCCTCTCAAACTCTCGCTCCGGAGGTCTGATTGCTTCTCTCACGCCAATCTCACAATGATGATTAGAGAAATAAATCTTCTACAAATAGCATTTAAAGAGAGAGGACACGCTCGTAATTCAGAGCATTGCCGTTGGGATAGTAACATGTAGCAGAGATGTTAGAAGAAGAAGATGCTTTGTACACTTAGACTGATTGTTTATTGGTGTTTAGAGGGCAGGACGTACTTTGTAACCTTGTGCGTTGTGGTTACGGCTGAAGGGGTAGAATGCGCCAACTTGCATCCAACGTCTACAAAGCTCCTCTGATGAGTCGTCGAAGAACCCACAGATGTCCGCACCGACCTGCCGAATGAAATCATGAGATTCAGAATCTCTCCAGAGGTGGGGAAGAAAAAAATCACAATGAGAACTCTGTTTCTCCAAATCAGTGAGGCGATTAAATAGAGATCAAATGGCGATTCAAGGGAAAAAGACAGCAGTCAACTCATAAACGTCTCCCCAGAGCAGTGGTTCCCAACCACGTTCCTGGAGGCCGCCCAACACTGCACATTTTGCATCTCTCCTTTATCTGACGCACCTATTTCAGGTCTTGGAGTCTCTACTAATGAGTTGATGATCTGAATCAGGTGTGTTTGATTAAGGAGACATGGAAAACATGCAGTGTTGGGGCCTCCAGGAATTAGGTTGGGAACCCCTGCCCTAGAGTATAAGAAAAATGTGCTAATTTTTGTCAAAATACCAAAGTCTGCTATTAAAGGCCTCAAATATGAACTCATTCCAAGATCAATTTGTCTCATTTGTGTTCATTTTTGAATCTCAAAAGTAAAATTGGTTACAATTTAAATAGACAGTCAAATTTAGACATTCTACAAACTATAAGTAACTTTGCAACTACATGTCAACTTTCATTAGAGCAATAGACTGTTACACCATGTCTTAACCATAGGTCTTAACCAGAAACGATGCAATAAGATTCCAGTGACAAACAATTTGTCTGTCCACATCAGACGCGACGCGACGCGACTATGAGATGCGATAAAGTCAATGAAAAATCACAGCCAATCAGAAAAGCGAGTGGCTAGTTAGGACAAAAACTCTGATTAACATGGAAAATATACCTTTTATCGTGTGTCTTGGGTTAGTAAAATAAGTTGATTTACTAGCAAAATGACTTACAGTCAGTGGAATGTCTGTTTAAAGGCACCATTGAAAGTGTTAGCAAATATTATTATAAAATTATTGACTCATTTGTGTCTATTTTTAATTCCCTTATGGAATTTTCAGATAGGTAGTTACTTAAAAGAAGTTGCTTAAATAAACCTCCTGTTCTTTGAAAGAAAAAAATGGAACTCAGTTGAGATTAAGTAGAGAGTTTTTGCTTAAGTCTCATAGTTCTTAGATGTTTCTCCTGAGAAAAAGACCCAGGGGATTCTTCATAAGAGATCTTAACAATGTCTCAAACTGTGCTCAGATTTGCAAAAACACCAAAGTCTGAAATCAAAAAGTGAGAAATCTCAATATGAACAAATACTGATAATAAAAATAAGTGGTTTAAAAATGATTTACCTCACAGTACAAATCACAGTAAGTTTGATGATCAGATATTATGCAACCCTTCTTTTAAACGCAGCAATAGCAAGAGATGTATACACCATCCGTCTCATGATGAATTCATTGGATCTGACTGTTGAGTCGGCCAGTCAATGTTAACTCAATTCAACCTGAACACTGAGTCCAAATGCCTATTCAATTTCTCATTGCAAACACAATCAAAACCAAAAGCTTTCTCTAAAAGCTTTCCATGTCTCACAATGGGGGTTGTTGTGTTATGAAGAAAGACTGGTGTCTACCATCAATTAGTGTCAGAAACCACTTACGTAAGGTATTCCAAAGAGGTTAAACTCCAGCATGCCTGGTATAGCCCACTTAATGTCATTCCAGTTGGCGCCATTGTCACCCAACCAGTGCCCAGCGTATTTGCCCACCCCGGGGAAGGAGGAGCGGGAAAAGACCATGGAACGGCTGTTCCCAAACACTCTTCTCGCCGCCCTGGAAGCAGAAACACAATTTTAGAGCTAAAGGGAATGTTGGCACCAGAATAAAACGACATAAAAGAGGGCATTTAAAAGACACAACGCCAAGTAGGGTGGCCCAGGAAACTATAGAGATGAAAAACATAAAAGCAGGAGTTAAGTGGGAGTTAAGCTGAATGAGAGAGGGGGCGTAGAGAAACGAGAGTGGAACAAATCAATGATGTAGAAATTACAAGATGAGTAAAACAGATTTCCTGCTGAAAATAAAAAGAGCAAGCATGATACAACTCAACCCTCCTTTGAGGAAAACATCCTGCCATATGACAATATTGAGTGTATGTTAGTAAAACACTGAATCACGCGTGATGCTGCTTGAGTCACTACTACTGACTCAGAGCTGTCGTGTGCTGTTCCACATTCATTAAATAAATCATTTCAAATCTGAAAAAAAGGGGGAAAAACCCTTTTATTCATTTTCTATTGCTTGCACTAGGAAAGAAAAAAGTTTGATTCAATTTTCTTGCATTCAACTGACCTCATTATTACAATATATACATTTATATTAGGAAATTCTTTTGGAAAGAAATCAAATTGCTGAAGAATACAAAGAATGAACAAAATAAAAATAAACATTTATTTTTAAAAGACGAATTATTATTACTGAAATGAACAAAAAAAAAGTTTTCCTTAATCCTAGCTCTATTGTGTGAAAGAAAAAATGGTTCAGTTTTCTTGTATTAAAGGTACATCCTAAAAGATTCTTTAGCAAATTCTTTGGAAAGAAATTAAAGGTTTTTCTAAAGACCACAAAAATAATTATTAATTTATTATTATTTAACATAGATTTAAATGTGAAGTAAATACTAAAATAGTAGGTAAAGATATTTAACAACGGATAATACAAAAACAAATAAATATTTCATAACTCTGATATTCTCTATAGCATCTGCATTCATTGCATCCATATCCACAGCATTCATATCTATTCCACTGCCATGCAATGTTGAAGACAACCAACATAAGTAATTCCCCATAATGCACAAATAATTTATATGACTCCAGATGTTTTAAAATGTTTATTCGCAAAGAAATGGGAATCGTATTTCTGAAGGCAGTCTCTAGAGCAAAAAAAATTGCATCCTCCACAGAGTATCATGTTAGAAAAAAGAACTTAAAATGAAGAAATATCCTTTTATTGGTTAATTAAAAACCATCCCTGCATTTTATTTCCAACTTAAAAAAGGTGCTTGCAAAATGAAGAAAATTAGTTTGTTATCCAGAGGCAATCCAGAGGGTTAAAGTAATAATAATGATAATAATTTGATAAACTTTATAAAACATCCTGCCCTTGATTCTGATTGGCCAATAGCTGTGTTTTAATTCACGTTATTAAACACGGCTACGGCCACTTCACCCAACGGTTCTGTGTATCACTGCACAACACCCTTAGCAACCACTCTTAGCAACGTAAACTGTTTGTTCTCAATTGATATTGTTCATTGAAGCTTACTGTATTATGTAGAAGAGTATTGTGAGAAGGTTGAGTGAGCGAGTTTATTACCTCCATTCAGATAAAAAAAAAAAAAAAAACGTTTAAATGTCCAATGTATTATCTTGTCCTTTTAACAATTAATGGGTTTTCCCGTGACTGACAGCTTTAGTCAAAGCATTTGTCAGTTGCATCTTGTTCCGTTTTCAAAACAATTCAGTCTTTTCAATGTAAAAGTCTTCGCTACTGACTGACGCACTCATAAAGACAGTCTTTGCCGCCATCTAATCGAATAATAACATAACTTCTGTTGCTGTTCACGGTCAGGGACTATTTTTTCCAGCGGAAGGAAGGCTTTAGTGAAAGTTTACTTCATGAAAGTTGCATTGATACATACTTTTGGCTTTAATATTTGTATTGTGTGGTAACCGTTTTATAAAAGCAATAAGGTACTCGAGGCTAGTGCTGTATCATGAATAAGTCACGGCTTTGTGTCGTGCCTAACAACGCCCTTCAGCCGTGACTTATTCACGATACAGCACAGCCTCTCGTACCTTATTGCTTACATATAGTATACACTATCATTCAAAACATAAACCTCCCTCCCACAACCAGCCAGAACATTTATGAAAACTAAGCGTAAACAAAACTCCAAAACATTCATGGTTATGCTATCACAACCATGAGCACATTAACATATGACTATCCACTGGTAAATATGACATTGTGGTGATGTTCACCTGCATTAATCATTCTTTGACAAGATTAGAAAGCAGCGTCAGCCGATCATAAGAGAGATCATTTGCATATAGAGTGTGAAAAAACCAACACTTACTTCTCAGTGGCCAGGACCATAGAGTACCCATAGAGACTGTGGACATCATAGTGGTTCCCCCATTTGTGTTTAGCATCCATACATAAGGTCTTACTGTACATCAGGTCATCAAGGATACCTTTAGAGTAGAATGGAAATAAAGAGTACAGATGGTGAGGAAATGCTTAGCTGATATGCATCTGCTATCAATAAATCTAGCGCTAGATGCATTTCAGACTCACGTGGGGTGAATGGAGGATAGTTGAGTTTGTTATCAGCACAGCCTTTGATGCTTCCCTTCACAAAATTGGCCACCTCATTCATGTCCTTAGAAATAAAACAGCAATTAGTTCAGCGCTTCCCTAATTCAGGCAGCTAATTATCTTGAGATTAAAGCATCACCCTTTAGGGAGGCTTTAAAGTCAACATGAAATGGCATTCGCAAAAGTAATCCAAGTCAAAATATTCAGTGAGAAAAAAAAAAAAAAAAAAAATCGGGCTGGACTTGATTTTATCATTCAGAAATTGACTAGATGGTGTAAAATTTGTGAGTCTCCACTGGTTTCTTGATTGTAATATTTTTGAAAAATGCATTTTCTGTAAAGCTGCTTTGAAACGATATGTAAGCCTACTGAAAAAAAAGCACTATACAAATAAACATGAATTGAAATTTTGATTTTATGTTGACTTTAAAGCTTTTGCAGTTTATACTGTAGTGTAGATCAGATGGAGTTTAAAATCTTACAGTGATGTTTATAGAGTTTTGCTGTGTTTGAATATCATGATTAATACATATTGAGTCAGTGGCATTTATAATATTGATTTGGAGACTCTGTAGGAAGTTGGAGATCGGAATCAGAACATTTTTCATAACCTTTCATGACCTTTTCACCAAGTCGTAAAATGATCAAGTTCAATATATGATCATGGGTAATGATCTCTACGGGTTACTTACAATCCAGAGAGCATCATGCTTGACTTCTCCGTAGAATAGCAAAATTTCATTAACCCACCATTCAATGCAAGCATTGTTAGTGTAGTCAGGAAACACGGTTTCCCCTGGCCAGACCTGTGACAAGCGAGAGAGGAGGAAATGTGCTTAACTGTCAAATATATTTAAATATATGCTATTTATTTTTATTTTATTTGGGTAAAATGCCTCTGTTTTATGAGATTCTAATCACAAACATCACAATATTTCACAGAAATATTGGGTGAAATACACCCCCACCCCCCAGTTTTATTTATGTCTTTATGTTTTTAAGCCACTGGCGTTTCCATTTCCTCTTGTGTTCTTTTATTTTCCTCATCTCACATGGCTCTGAGCTGCATGAAAGCGTGATATTAAACTGTAATGCAAAATCAATGCCCACATTGACCTGAAATAAAACTATAAAAAAGCAATTAGCATCTGTCTGCGCCTAATCGTCTAAATAATCACAAATGATATTATTGCCATGTGATATGTGTCTTGTTGCCCTGAGGGGTGATTGATATATGATCTAATTCAGTGTTTCAGAGGTTAAATTAATGGTCTCTCTCATGGCAATCACATGGCAACTCCAGAAGTCCTTCATTAAATCCTTCAATTATTCAGTGTCTCTTTACTTATTCTATACTTCATTATAAATATCTATTCTAATTTTTTCACAAGGTTCAATTTTGTTTTTATACATTTTTACAAGACACCACAAGATTAATTCTTAAACTAAGCCAGTAAATACAAAATAATCTTTTCTTAAAATAGAACTGGAAAATTAATAATGTTTAATGGGTAAAAAGATGGATGGTAATTCTAAGAAATCTAATAATTCTGGCTCCAATTCTAATTCAACTTGATGATTCCAGGCTTTTAGTTCTTTTGAATAAGTACTGTAGCATTGATCCTCCACCACACAATCGTTATGTAAACTGTAAATAACTATACTTAATATATATATATATATATATATATATATAGAGAGAGAGAGAGAGAGAGAGAGAGAGAGAGAGAGAAGATATTTAGAAGTCTCTTAAGCTCAAATAAGGCCAATAGTCTCTTAAGCTCAAGGCTAAAATACAGTAAAATCAAACATATTTTGAAATATTATTACAATTTGAATACATTTTAAAATGCATTTTATTCTGGTGATGCAAAGCTACATCATTACTCCAATCTTCAGTGTCACATGGTCCTTTAAAAAGTATTCTAATATGCTGATCTGCTGCTCAATAAATGTATATTATTATAATCAATGTTTAAAAAAGTTAATATTTGTATGGAAATCTTTTTTTTTTTTTTTTTTTTTCCCAGGATTCTTTGATGAATAGAACTTTCAAAAGATCAGCATTTATTTGTATGGAGCCCCGCACATGACATGCAGAAAAATTATGTATATCATGGCCATGAATTAATTAATTCCCACAACTTATTAATATGTCAGCATGTTTTACTAATTCGTTCCCTTGTTTTAAGTAAATCGTGCACACAATATAATAAGTCGTTCCCTCGTCTTACTAAATCGCAGCCACATTGTAATAATTTGTTCCCTTGTTTTAGTTAAAGGTAGGTTATAGTCAATTTGTTTTATAAACAATTTTTGTTATACTGGTGGAAACTCTCTTCACATCCTGATAGCAATCAATATAGAAATCAAAATAGAAGTGGTCTAAATATTAAAACATGTACAAATATCTTCTGTGGAAGTCTCAGTTTGGTCCGAATGAGCCAAAACCACAAACTTGCCGCCTGTCATAACTGTAATTACAAGCAACCCGTGACGTTTTACCCAGAGCAGTTCACATCCTCAGACTTGGATTTGTGCATTTCTATGTCAACACTGTCAACGCCAAAATCAATCTGCAGCAGTCAGGTGGTACAAGTAGGAACTCTGTAAGTTGTTTACGTTCATTAATATTGTAATGTTATGTGGTTTGAGACATGAAGTAATTTAACCTCACCTCTCGTAATGCTTTGCAGACACTGCTGTGTTGCGAAGGAGGCATGGCTTTGGAGAGCGCTCTGAAGGGAGGGTGACATCTCATGCTTTTAAAGCTAACTTGCTATTACTAGCCTCTCTGCAATTGCCTAACCTAACTTTAAAATGAGGCAATGAATTAGTTCAACGTGGCCACGATTCATTAAATTGGGGGAACAAATTAATAAGTCTTGGGAACTGATTCTTAATTTGTGGCCACAACTGAACTAAAACAAGTAAACTAATTTGTTCAACGTGGCCACGATTTCCTCAAATGAGGGAACAAATTAGTAAATAATGGTTGCAATATACTAAAACGAGAGAATGAATTCTTAATTTGTGGGAATGAATTCTTAATTCATGGCCACGATATACTGTATATATTTTTGTCCGCATATCGTGCTGGGCTCGTTATATTTGAAATAGAAAAAAACAATTAGTTTAATTTTTTGATAGGCTTAGTTATTTTACACCAATACACCAAATATAAGTCCCAGATCAGACTACTATAGACACACTGTACTGTATATATCTTGTAGTGTGCAACCAGCAAGGACAATGCAATACAATGATATGTTATCTGACCCCATCAGTGTAAAAATGCAAATGTCCAAAAACAATTACTAAAACCAAACATCATGGAAATCATTCAGTTCAGTAAGTTTTATAAATAAGAGCTGGTTCTCAATTCCAACTGTGGTAACAATTAGCCAACATAATACCGTGATCAGGATTATCTTTGGAGGATCTTACCTCTCCTAGTAAAGGTGTTTCCCCATCTGATTCAGTGACCCAAGCATGAGCTGCATGTCCTCTTTCAAGTGCTTCATAGGGTCCATTTATCCTCGAACCTGTGGACACAGCAGGATCCTACCAAAAAGAAAATGTTTTGAGGTACTCAACTAAACACTCTCAAAAAACACTGAAATGTATGAGACAAAACTTGCTATGGCCTACTGTCCAAAAGTCAGAACTGACTTGCCAACCTATAAAATCCTACACCTTAACATAAATTAAATTTCAATAGCAATAGCTCACCAGTATGATGATGTATTTCTGCCCTTTTTCATGCATGTAATCAGCAAACTGAGGCAAGTCCTTAAATTTATCCATATCATAGGTGAAGATCTTTTTGTCCTCCATGTAGTCAATATCAGTGTATTGGACATCCTGGAACACAAAACAATATGGACATAATTAATGGTTTAACTTTGAGTCCCTTAAAATCAAAATTTTCTTCTCTCATTGAATATCCTGTTTTACTTTAGCATCAAATTACGGAAGTTAAACAAGTTGTTAAAGTTCATATTTGTGTCAAGCCATTCTCGTTCTACCAGAACTATGGCACTTAAGTCTCGTCCTTAATTTCTCCTTTAGAATCAGCTCCTTCAGCCTTTTTGATGGCTTATGCCTCTTTTGCATGCTAATATTGTCCAGTCACTGTTGTTTGTTTTGATTCTTTAAGGCTTGACTTCCATCAAACATCAGCAGATGGTGAGATTCTCCTGCCAGTAATTTGCTAATGGTAATCAGGCGGAGATGCAATATCCTGACATGCTAAAGCCCTCTTTGTTCGGATTACATCAAACATTGAGCTTCAATACATCTTTCAGCAATTAGAACCCAACCATAAGGTGCTAAACGTTTCTAACTGCATGTACAGGTGAAATTCACATATGTGAAGTTATTATTTATAAAGCTTTGTTCTGTGCTCTCAATCGTGGCTTTGAAGTGCTGGGTGGAATCAAGTTTTGTAGAACAAAGCGAGGACCCTCCTTCTGTTCCTGGCACTTACATACGGAAGCCCGGCCAGTCGGTTCCTCTCCACAACTCTCTTCACCTCGTCCAGGCTGCCATAGTCCCAGCGAGAGATTTGGAAGCCCAGAGACCAGTATGGAGGGATGAAAGGCCTGCCAATCAGCTGGAGACACATAAAGCAATGTTAAACATTGCTGAACATCACAGGACTCCCTCAGGCTAATCTGGAGGTTTCATCTGGGCCTATATGATTTTTACTTCAACCTTCTGCATGAGGTAACATCAATTAGCAAAGATAAAGTTTGGGATCCTGACCACCTTGCCAGGGTTTATTTTACAGTAATGACTGACCGATTATTATGGCTATACTTACCAATAAATTAATAAATGGCCCAGTGCTATTTTATTAAAACCGTACATTTCAATTTATTATTATATTTTTCATTTTAAATTTAGTTAGAGTTTCAGTAATTTTGTGGTGTGTTTTTGTCATTATTATTATTATTATTAATTATGTCTATATAGTTCTTATCCATTTTTATTTCAGATTTAGTGCTACAAAGAAAATAAAACATTACTGGCAACTACCTAAAAAGTTTATTTTATATATATATATATATCCCTCTACAGCACAACGGAAAGTTTTCTTTAGCCCTATGTTTAGTACATTTTTCTTTATATGATAACAACCAATTAGAAAGGTCGAGAAGGTACCAAAGAACAGTTCAGTAAGGTGTATATATATTCTTTTAAAGTTTATTTTATATATCAGCTTATGTTTATTATATTTCAAGTAACTTTTTTATGGTTTTAGTTTTAAGTTTAGTTTTAGTTATTGATAATAACAGACATTGACATGAAATATTGATGTGATTTGAAATTGTTGTGTGGAGCAGTGCAAGTGACAATACATTATAATATTGTTACTAATAATAACTAATAATACTACTAATAATAGTTTTAACTTTGAAATTTAATAATATTTGTAAGTAATAACATGGTTATTATACTGTAGTATGGTTATTATACTGTACAAAAACATTTGACTGCAGGATGCCGCAAATGACCAATCAAAATCAAGTATTCCAAAAAATTGTGTAATCAATTTATATATATATATATTTATATATATATATATATATATATATATATATATATTTTTTTTTTTTTTTTTATGTAAATTTAATAGAAATAAACATTCCTAAAATAATATTTATAATGTTTATAATTTATAATATAGTATTTTAGCTGGCAATTCTGCCCAATTTACTGCAGAATACTATAACAGAATACTATAACTGACCAATCAGAATCAAGTATTTTTGAGATCATGGTGATCATAACATGACAGAAAATAACATGACTCAGGTTGCCCACATTCTTCCACTGTGCCACATGTCCTAGCATGTGAACTGCCCACAACGCCATGTCTCTATCCAAAATGAAAAAGCATTACCAAAATGTTTACAATTTCGCCCACAAGTGTCACTGATGTTTCTATTTATATCTGACAGCAACGCTTACCTTCGTGAACTCGTCCACCACTGCTTCCGGTGTGTCTCCGACCAGGATGTAAAAGTCCAAAACCCCTCCAATAGTCCGGAAGGTTACAGCTGGAGCAGGCTGGATAGTCACCTCTGTGCACAGACATAAACAGACAGACATAAACAACAAATTGCCCTAATTTGCTAACCTTAAGCAAAAGCAACCATTGCAAACACAAAAGCAAATCAAGATGCACTATATATGCTGTGCACAGACATCACAAATCATGTTAAAGATTATGACTTTAGCCCATGGCAAAAGCTTGTGTTTGTGACCAGCAATACAAAACAAAACAAAAAAAAGCAATTGCAATGACAAAATAAAACAACTGTTTACCCATAGCATTGCTGTTCATGAGGAAAACGCCAATGGAGTGACCGCTCTCATCTTCCAGACATGTGAGATAGGGGTAGTGGCCATACAGGTTGTGTGTGCCCTGGGGTAGGAAAAGCCATTAAGGTTTGTAATGGTAAATTTCAACCCTTTAATCAATTTTTGAGACAATTTAGAACATTTATGTCTCATGATCTTGAAACACAAATGTCAGACGAATCCTACACAGAAGTGCTGCAATGTAAAAATGTTTTAAGTAACCTAAACAAAGTGCTTCCTGTAAAATATTTAAATGAATTGTTTTATTCATTTCATGTTAATACGACAAAATGAACCTGATTACATTGGGTTATACCAACGCAAGTAATTTATGAGTCAGATCAGTTAGAAATAGCTCATTAAAGGAAAAGTTCACCAAAAATGGCATTTACTCATCCTCATTTGTTCTCTGGAGCACAATATATTACTCATGCATTATATTTTAAGTCGTCTGACATGATATTTAAGTTGTTATTCACTGAAAATCTTTATATCTGCCCTAGATCTCCTCGAAAAAGTAGCTATGTTGTTCACACAGATTCATTTCTTAGGTTCAGTGCACTGATTACAGCAATTATCAGTGAATAATGAAAATCTAATTTCAGTCATATGACTTCTGAAGATTTGGAATATGGTGTATGATGTGTATGAAATACTTCTATGATTCTTTTATGATGATTTTGCATCCTTTTTGAAGTTTGATATAAGTCCTTCAATCCAGAGTGGCCAGGATATTCCTCAAAAACTTGCCAAAGACTTTGTATTCCAGTGAAGAAAGTAAGTCATACTGGTTTGGAATAGTGAAAATGTTATGACTCACGCCATTGGGAAAACCATCTCTTGTGAAGATAGGCCAGGTCCTCCAGTTGGTGTCATGGCGGAAGGTCTGATGGACATGCTCTCCAAGTCCATAAATATTGTGAGAGGGCAGTTTAGCTGAGAGCTGAAGGTACTGATCAGCAAAAACCAGCGGCCCAAGGGTTGTGTCAAACCTGACGGAGCAAGAGAGTCAGAAATGTTGTAAAGAGTAAGTTTATATAAATCCTGCATCACAGTTCAGTTTGTGGGTGAATGTCTTGAAACCTGTCAAGAACATGTCCATGTACAGATTCACCCTTCTAGCATTTCATCAAAATGCGCATCCAGATCACATGAAAATACCACTATCGACTGACAGATGGATCGGATGGATCATCTTCTGTAACATAAGGAAAATGACAGCCTATTCTCAAAACCACAGCTATTAATCATTCTGTGACATATGCAACTTCTTATCTAAACTTGGAGTTTTAAAAATAATATCACTATAGAGATAAGGTTAATCAGCATATTACTCACATATACTTCTTAAGAAATATCAATATATGCTGAAACTTCTACATGAATCATGCATTCCTATGATTAAAGCCATTTTTATTGGGCTTTTAAGTAATACAATTCAGGAGATAAAAGATTACTGAATCATTGAATCATTGCAACATGCATACAGACAACAAGACACAAGTCACGTAAAGGGAAATGTGGCTTTTGTTGACTGTGGTTCCCTATTCTTTGGAAACAAGACCCAATTATCAATGGAAAATCCTGCTATTGAAAGTTTTAAAAAAGAAAGCAGCATCTAATTCAGATCATATACATATAAGGTCTGTTTCATACATCTTGCATCTGCAGTGTTTGAGCATTGCAACAGCAGTCACATACTGAGCTGTCACAGCGTTAAAACAGAACTGTAGCTTTGTAATGGAAATAAATGATGTCTAGCTTACTACACTGAGTATTTCCTTATAAAATGGTTGTCAGTTTGTTGATAACTAAGGCACTTTTTTTGTAAACTGCCATTTTAAATGGCAATTAGGCAATTGCTAAATTAATGAAATTACTTAAAGGGTTAGTTCACCCAAAAATGAAAATTCTGTCATCATTTACTTACCTTCATGTCGACTTTTGTTCATCTTTGGAGCACAAATGAAGATCTGTTTGATGAAATCTGAGAGCTTTCTGTCCCTCCATAGACAACTACGTAACTACCAATTTGAGGCTTCAAAAAGTTCAAGAAGAGATTGTAAAACTATTCCATATGAAATGAGTGGATTAATCCAATTTTTCTGAAGAGACTCAATAACTTTATATGATGAACAGGCTTTTATTCACATATAAACATTCATCAACTCACACATCAGTTGTGTAAACAGAAGCTCAAACATGTTCTCTTGGGGTTCGTTCTCGTGTGTTATGCAGCATATTTGAGCCTACAGAAGAGGCTTGTTCTCGCACGTGACGCAGGTTTGAGGACAAGGTTGAGCTTCTGTTTATGTTCGCTGATCGATGTTTATATGTGAATAAAAGCCTAAATTCAATATGTTCGTCATATAAAACAAACAAGTCTTTTCAGAAAATTTGGACTAAACCGTTCAATTCATATGGATTAGATTTATGATCTCTTTATGAACTTTTTTGAAGCGTCAGAGTGGTTATGTAGCTGTCTATGGATGGACAGAAAGCTCCTAGATTTAATGAAAAAGATCTTCATTTGTGTTTTGAAGATGAACGAAAGTCTTACGGGTTTGAAAACGACATGAGGGTGAGTAATTAAAGGTGCTACAGAGGATCTTTTCATCGACTGAGAAACCAAAGACTGTTAGTGAGTTTTTGAAATGAGCGCATGCGTAAGAACAACCCCCCTCCTTCACAGCTCATTTCGAGGGAATGCCTCCCAAAACTCGTGCACGAATATTGGAACACGAGTGTTTACCACCGGCATTTGCTGTGTTGTGTTAGTGGATTCATTATGTCGGACTCACCGCAGGTAACTCATAATCTGCAGTTGTTACTCCTGTCTCCTGACAAAAACATTGCATGCGTCTCTCACAAGGAACATAGTGGCAGTGATTGACAAGCCAGAGGGCCAATTGGTTGATGTTTTTAAGGCCCTACCTCGTGCACAGATGATGTATATTAATATTATAGAGTGCCCCAGGGATGACGCGTTTTTGTAGGCCAACCCGGAAGTTAGCGGCGCACGGGTTCCCTCGGTTGAAAGCCTATGCATTTTTCCCATAGACTTTTGGAAAATCGCAGAAAATAAGCTCTGTGTTTAACAAAGGGTTATGACACTTACACGTTTTGTCTATCAAGGTAATCTTTACAAGTTTACACAACATTTATAGATTTTGAAGCCTAAATAAAGTCGTCAGATATGAAAGGCTAACAGTAGGCTATAAACGGACTACAGCACACCATGGTCGCGGATCAACGTCATCACCACCAAGCGTCCTCAAACTTTATTTAGAAAACAACTTTATTTATAAACATGCTCGCTGATTATGATCTGCGCTGTGTATGAATACTTATCCACTTTTTCATGAGAAATGCTGTCCAAATGTCCCGTATTTAATGATGACGTCTAAAGTCCCCGCCAAAGGAAGTAGTCCCTTTTAGCAATTTGTTAGCAACCGCCGTTTTTAAGACACAGTAAAGGTTTAAAAAAATCACAAGCGGGTTATAACTGGTGTTATTTATGTCATAGATCAAAACAGTGAAAGTATTTAGAGGCTTTGTTAACCACAGACCTTATTTCAGGCGATTTAGCAAAAACCCATTCAAAAAACCCATAGACTTGACGGCGTTGGAACCGGAAGACCTAAAATGCTAACTCGCTTCCGGGTTTTGCCGGGTTTTGTCTTTTATCAGTTAGTAAAGACAGTTTCGAGAACAAAACATCCTCTAACCCTTCAAGCATTTTGCATGTAAAAATTATTATTATAAAAGAGCTCTGCTTTCTTTAATATTTCTTTTTTTTAAAAAAGCCCCAAAAATGAATACACAGAAGCAACACACATAAAGTAGGCCTGATAGTCACTTACAAACGATCAAATTCAACTTGAACATGTGTAAGAACTAGGAATCTAGACTGGCCATTTACCTGCGTGTCATTTTCAACTGTGCACAAAAACCCACAGATGACGGCAGACAATAACAAAAGGAAACAAAACAATTTCCATCAACAGTATGTAGACAGTGAGACGAAGACTGGCTCCTTTACAAAAAAGCTTGTTTGCATTGCTTCAGGCTTCTTTCAGACCTCTTCAGAATCCCTCATTCTATTCATGTCTCTAATTTCTGCCTTTTTTGGTGTTATTGTGATTGCTCTTCATTTAGTCAAAGAACCACTTTAAAATGATTATGTGCTGCATTGTTAGCTATGCACTGAGCTCACAAAGAGTCAACATGATCACTGTGTGAAAGGGAAGAGAAAAGATGAAAAAGTGGACTGCACTCACAGGATTTTTTCAGGAGATGTTCTCCAAACTCTCAGTCCGAAAGGCTTATGGATCAGCTCCAATCTGTATTTTAGGGGTCCGGTGAGAGGGCTGGAAGAGAGCGACTGCACATGCTCGTGAGGAACCTCATACCTGGCTTGCTTTGCATCAGTGATCTGGTAACAAAGAGATCATTGCACGCCTATTATAAACGTGTTTACACACATGATGACGTGGCTATTTGTGTCAGTTTATAAACAGACCTTGAATCGAAAACGGTTTTCTGTCTGCATTTCAGCATAGAAGGTCAACTCTTTAATATCAGCTCCAAATAGAGATGGAGAATCCATTCTCGTCAGCTTGGCCTCAATATCTACAACAAAACATTTCCCATGAGGTCTTGGTGATTTATCTGCTCTATTTGCTACATGGTCAAATACAAACTTTTCAAAGAACACTGGAAAAAAGTTCTAGTAAATTTCGTAAACCATTACAAAAAAAACGTGAAAGAAACACGCTGAATTAAACCAAAACTGAAATAATATTTTCGATGACACTTTATAATATGGTCTTATTTGTTAGCATTGGTCAATTAACTTTTATTATCATGTTAGTATTAACAGTGAGCAATACATTTGTTACAACATTTATTAAACTTGTTTGTTTATGTTCACAGTACATTAATGTTAAAAAATACAACTTTTGAAAATAAAAAAAGGGTAATTATAAAATGTTAAAATTAACATCAGCTAAGATTAATAAATGCTGTAGAAGTGTTGTTCATTTAGTTCATGTTAACTAATGATAACAAATGGAACCTTATTTCAAAAATCTTTGTTTCGTTTGCAATTTTGAAAACTGTTTTTTTTTTTTTTTTACTGTGGACAATGGAAAGTAGTAGGGCTGCACGATTAATCGCATGCGATTGTCACGCGCATTTCGTCAGTAAAGCCGGTTCCCTGATTACCGCTAAATCGCCATCACCTGCTTTCAAATGGAGCGGCATTTAATAGACAGAGCCGTAGTTCAGTGACAAGCCACGCAATATCGCGTTCATTATCGAAAGCGATTCATCTGCGATATGAACGCGATATTACGTGGCTTGTCAGTGAACTACGGCTCTGTCTATTAAATGGCGCTTCATTTGAAAGCAGGTGATGGCGATTTAGCGGTAATCAGGGAACCGGCTTTACTGACAAAATGCGCGTGACAATTGCAAGCGATTAATCGTGCAGCCCTAGAAAGTAGATTTGTGCATTTTCTGAAAGAAATGTGAGTTGTGTTAAGATAGTCATTAAATGTCAACGGGATTTTATAAGTCTGATCGCTGAGAAAAGTAAAAGCAAACCTCTCCCCAACAATCCAAATGATTTGAGTTATCATTTATGTCCAGTGTTTACAAGTTGTATAAGGTGTTTATTAAAATTCCCTAGCCCATATAATGAGCAATAGTAATGGTAAGCAAACATAAAAAAAAACACCTTTCTTTCAAGCCTTGAACAATTTATTTGAATAAATGATAATCATTATCTCCACAAGCCAGGATCAATGGAATTTAATTTACACAATATTGGCATATAATAGAATAATGAAAAGAGACCATTCCCTTGATGTAACCTTGCTCAAGGGTACATCTCATGTTGATCCACTATGCCAAGCCACTCCCAACTTTACATTATTCTCCAAGTAGCATGGCTCATGATAAAAGCGGTAATACAAAGACTTATTTAATTATGACACAATGATGATGTCATAATGTTTTATTACAGCAACGTCTCGGCTCAGGCTGAACTCACGTGTACTGTCAGGCTTGTTTTCGCTGACCACGCTGTAGCCATGGTTTTTGGAGAAGAAGCACCAGGGGACGTTAGTCTCATTCAAGGGGCTCCAACAGCATGCTCTTTCTAAACACTTTTGCTGTAAGGACACATGGCAAGACTCAGAAAAGCATACTTTTTTTATTGAAAGTAGGCAATGAACACTGCAGTTTACCTGGGAAGCACCGCCATCTGGAAAACAATCCACTCTCTCTCCATCTGGAATGTTGGGACATTCTGGGATGATGTTTGATCCTGAATCTGAAGTTGGGGACAAATGGAAAAATGCAAATGACCATTGTGATATATAGATTTTAAACAAAATAGAGTGAAAACAGTAATATTGTGAAATTTAAAATAACTCTTTTCTTTTTTAATTTATTTTTAAAATGTAATTTATTCCTGTGACGTCAAAGCTGAATTTTCAGCATCATTATTTCAGTCTCCAGTGTCATAAGATCTTTCATAAATCATTCTAATATGCCGATTTGCTGCTTGAAAAACATTATTCATTATTATCAATGCTTAATAATTTTGTGAAAAGGGTGATACATTTTTTTAGTGCTTGTAATTTCAAAACTGGACTACTGGAATGCTCTACTAGCAGGCCTTCCAACCAGCAAGAATAAGCCTTTGTAGATGATCCAGAACGCTGGCAGCACGTGTACTTTTCAATCAACCAAAGAGAACCCATGTTACCTCATCTCAGTCCACTGGCTCCCAGTTGAGGCCAGAATCAAATTTAAAGTTCTAACGCTGCTTTTAGGACTACCACTGAAACTCCCTACCTCAACCCACTACTAAAAAAATTGTATGCTCCCTCCCGCCAGCTCAGGTCAATGAATGAGTGACGTCTTGATGCAAAAAGTCACCCTCCAAAACTTTCACCCTCTCTGGTGGAATGAGCTGCCAACCTCCACCCAAACTGCTAAGAACAACACATCTTTTAAGAAGCAGTTGAAGACACACTTCTTCCACAACCACACACACACACACTTACACACACACTCTGGCGCACCTATCATTATGAGGACATTCCATACAGTAGGTGTAATGGTTTTACAAACTGTATATTCTATCCCCCTAAACCTACCCATAACAGAAAACTTTCTGTATTTTTACATAATAATACTAATGTATACTGAGTTGTTTGAGGCAAGTAAATTGTGCTGTTATTTTATTGTAAATACTGTTTATATGACAGAACATATATGATGTAGTATAGGCTACAGGCTTATATATATTCAAAATGTTTAGTAAATAGACTTGAACTTCCATATGGTCTGGGTTCAAACATTCTGACACGCAAAGTGAAGCTTCATTTAACTAGAAAAAATGCGAGGATCGTTTCTCTGAACACAATACCCACATTTCGGGACAAAGCTGCTCAGAGACAACGTAAAAAACAAAACAAAACAAAAAAATTCAAGAGGCACTAAGCACATCAAAGTCCAGATACATGCATCAGATTTTCAAAGTGGTGAACATGAAAGAGACAGCCGATCACTCGATTTGTACAGCATAGATCGTTCCCACCAACTCACTGATTGATTAATCGGGGGTTGGGCTTGTTCTGTGCGTACCCTGAGATAAAATCCTGCAGGCACCCCTGGTGTGTCTGAGACGTAATCAGTCATATTTTTCACTTTAAAATAATGGTCCACTAGTAGTTCTTGAACAATGACTAGGTACTTGAGTAATTAGTGATGCATTTTATGACCACGTCGAGAGTAAAAAAGGACAATCTTCAAGAACTACTAGTGATCTGGACCATTATTTTAAAGTGAAAAAGATGTTTTTCACTTTAAAATAATGGTCCTGATCACTAGCAGTTCCTGTGTTGTGCCAAATTCTGACCCCCTGCCAGATTATTACCCCCCCAGTATTGGTAGGTTTAGGAGTAGGTGTGGGGGAGGGGTTAGGATTAGGGGTGTGGTTAGGATTAGGCAATCAGGTAGCGACTTCAACGAGGGGGGTAGTAATCTGGCAGGGGGTCAGAATTCGGCACCTGCATAGTGACTAGGTAACACTTGAGTAATTAATGATGCATTTAGTAAAAAAAGACAATTGCTCACATCTTAGACACTTTAATGTTGTGATTAGTAATTAATTCTTTATAATTTGGGTCCCACTTTATATTAAGTGGCCTTAACTACTATGTACTAACATCAAAAAATAAGTACAATGTACTTATTGGGTTCATATTGAATTGCAAAACACTTTTTCAGCTTTTGGGGTGGGATACAGGTAAGGTTAGGGAAAGCTATGGTGGTATGGGTAGGTGTAAGGGATGGGTCAACAGTGTAATTACAGAAATTAATTACAGATGTAATTACATGCAGGTGTTTTTTAAAATATAAGTACAATGTAATAACATGTATGTACACAATAAGTACATTGTATCAAATGATTAATTTAAATGTAATATAAAGTAAATAGTAGTTAAGGCCACTTAATATAAAGTGGGTCCATAATTTGTCATAGTTACCTATTAGTTCTTAATGATGCCATTCTCATTCTCTAATTATTGATTAGCTAATAAGGTACTATCTTAGTCCTAAATTTGATATTACTTACTGATTAGTTAAGCTTGTTTCTATATTAGTTAATAGTAGTAGCTGAAGTGTTAATGTAGTACTACACTCTAAAAAATGCTGGGTTAAAAACAACCCAAGTTGGGTTGAAAATGGACAAACCCAGCAATTGGGTTGTTTTAACCCAGTGGTTGGGTTAAATGTTTGCCCAACGTGCTGGGTAGTTTTATTTAACTCAGCTGTTGTATAAAAATGACTGTATTGCTTGCTTAAAATGAACCCAAAATATGCTGGAAATTAACATTTATTAATATGTTTAATAAATGAGCATTTATTAATAAGATAATGTATAATAAACAATAAACATGTATTAAATTGCTTATTAATAAATGTACACCTTTTGATTATTATTGTTGCCTCTAGTAATTATGTGTCTGATTTTTAATTTCTCACCTATTTTGGATTCATTTTAAGCCAGCCATATAGTAATTTTTAATCAGTAGTTGGGTTAAATAAAACTACCCAGCACGTTGGGCAAACATTTAACCCAACCACTGGGTTAAAACAACCCAATTGCTGGGTTTGTCCATTTTCAACCCAACTTGGGTTGTTTTTAACCAAACATTTTTTAGAGTGTACTCATTAGTCCTGCATTATTCCTGCATAGTTACTTATTAATGGCGGACCATTATTCTAAAGTGTTACCCCCTTCCTTTAAGGTTAACTGTTAATTGTAAAATCACTACTAACCAAACTCTGGCTTATTGCCATACAACATAAATATACGTTAATAAATATACACGTAAATATACATAAATATATAAATATAAGGTCAGAAATCTTCAAACGTACATCTTACATCAGACATATATCATTTTGTAATCACTGACCAGTATGCAATCTGATATAATCATATCAAACATATTTATCCTATAACCTGCTACACGTGATGTTCATATATATATTTGTATATATAGCTTTTGTAACCTGATTTCCATCAGTACCCTGTACCCCTAAAACAAGGTCATATGCATGAAATCATAGAGACTCCCCCCACCCATCCAGCTGTCCTAGGCTCAATTTGTTCCCTTTAAATATAAACCACTTGACCAACATCAGGGCGGTAAATTGAAATTGAGAGTGACAGCTGTCATAATAACCCCGTCTGTGCGTGCTTGAGTCCTCGTCCCCATGCGAGCCATTCACCAATGTCTCTGTACACTGTCTCTGCTTTTGGTTTTCTCACTGCTGGGTGTCCTTGATAAAAATCAGGATGAATATATTTGTTTTACTTTAGTGGAACATCAAAGACTCGCATTTCTCGCTGTCCTTGACGAGGCAGGTGCAGGTTTTTTTGTCATTAATAAACTAATCTTCAAAAGCTGCAGTCCCACTGGACAATACGTTTGCCCTCAGTACACAGTGCTTTTTTTAGGTAATAATTTGTGTCTAATATCTCTGTTAAACCTTACACAGGTCATTCCTACTATGCTGAATGAAATATTAAACATGTAAAGAGGGAAACCATATTGGTTATTTTGTCACAATATCACAATTAATTGAACATAGGGTGATTTTTTTTTTTTTAATCCATGTATAGTTCATACATGCGTGTCTGTGTCTCTGCAGTATGTTGTCATTCAAAGGGATAATACTGCCATCTCATCACCTACCTTCTCTGATCACCCCTGGTTCCCCAGTGGCCAGTACAACGATCAATGCGACAGCGACCACCAGCACCAATGAAAACAGCACCATCAGGGTCACCTCCAACCCTGAGAAGCGCCGCTTTCCCATCTGATTAACACACACACACAAACACAAAGTGTAAACAACCATAAGCATACTATAATTCATCTTCATGCACGTCTTTGACATACACAGTACATGTCCTTGAGTCTGTGTATGAAATGCACAGGCTAATGTTCAAAAGATTTGTTCACTTTTGCCATGTTTTGTTTCTCTGTAACTGAGTTTAACCTTTAATACTGCTTTTTGACATGCCTTCTTGTCCATGAAAGGTTTAAATGCATGAAACCTCCAACAACAGGACAAAACAGTCAGAAACATCTGGAACATAGACAGTCTTTTTTTCTCTAAATTCTGCATAAAATCTGTTAATGTTGTCCAATTGGTGTTTGTATTTCGTCTCCATTTTCTGATTTGTTTCATACAAAAAGATGAACTTCATGCTGCATCAGTAACAATCTGTTCTCAGTTTGATTTTAGCCAAATAATACTCTACCAGCTACACATTAAATTGCCTGTCATCTTTTCTTTGAATCCAACTTGGTCTTTTTCAACAAAACACCAGATTTTTTAATATTTAAAAGATGATTGTTCAGTTGAACATATTCACATGACAAAAAAGAAAAGCCACTAATTGTTCTTATGGATCAAACAGTTTCAATTTAATTTCAGTACTTCAAAGTTAAATTGATTGTTTTTCATTTTCACAGCAGCTTGTGGGATAAAACAATCCCATCAAGATAAAATGTTTGGAAAGCATTCTTGTCTAGCTAAACAACTGAACATTTGTACGTGCAGCAAATGGCCTATGAAGCGCCATAAACATGTCAAGATAACAAAAATCATCTGTCAACAGCCGTGTATTTCAGCTGAATTTATATATGGACATCTTATATTATATTATAAGAAATATCAAATTTCAATGAAATGTTATAAAAATTATATCATTTAAATATATAAATTATATTTCTCCTATACCTTCACTGTTGTTATTTGGAAATTCGCTGCTGTTAATTCCTTCTTTTCCAGTCCTGGGTGCAGCTGAAGTCAGAGCACACTAAAGAAGAGCAGAGCTGGACCGTCTGTTTTACACTGCAAAGGAATAAATTAAAATCCTGAGTGGGTGTGTTTGTTGTTTTGCAACTTTACAACCAGAATTTTCGTTACGTTATGGGTCTCTACCAAAGGTCATGGTTATGCAGCAGTGCTTCTTGAGACAAGTGTCTTTGTATCCATTCAGGAATCATTCACAGACAATGGCTTAACCAGATGTTCCTCATACTGTGCTGTTTGTTTATGTAAGACATGACAAAGCATTTCTTCTTTATTGATAATGTATATGTGATCTTATCCACCTGAAATGATATTAATGGGCACTTTATCATTGCATTGTTTATCAGAACATTTTACAATCCCCATGCTAAATTTAGCTGACAAATGAATGAGCTGTTATGGAAAGTCTTTAGCACCACATCTGTGTTAAATAAAAATCATTTTGCAAGATATTTTCTGTTCCAAAAATATTGCATGAACTCTTTCAAACTGCTTCAAAGAAGCAATTAGACAAGACTGGCTTCATGAGACATTCAGATTTAAGCTCGAAATGTTCAATGTCCTTTCAGTGATGTGTTGAATGAGAGCTTAGAGACATAAAATTATTCTCAGACTAATAAGTATATTTTAATGAAGCAATTACATGTGTCATTTATGGGCTTCTTTAAGACTTTATTAAGCTTGATTGTTTTATGATCTGAGGATTGACCTTTGACCCGAAATAAATGAGACGTGCAAGCAAGTGGTGAAAAATGGTTTAAAAATATGTTTCTTACTTTCTGTCTGTCTGTTTTTAGATGATATATAGACAGACAGACAGACAATAGATAGATAGATAGACACAGTATCTCACAGAAGTGAGTACACCCCTCACATTTTTGTAAATACTGTATTATATCTTTTCATGTGACAACACGTAAGAAGTGACACATTGCTACAATGTAAAGTAGTGAGTGTACAGCTTGTATAACAGTGTACATTTGCTGTCCCCTCAAAATAACTCAACACACAGCCATTAATGTCTAAACCACTGGCCACAAAAGTGAGTACACCACTAAGTAAAATTGTCCAAATTGGGCCCAATTAGCCATTTTCTTTCCCCGGTATCATGTGACTCGTTAGTGTTACAAGGTCTCAGGTGTGAATGGGGAGCAGGTGTGTTAAATTTGGTGTTATTGCTCTCACTCTCTCATACTGGTCACTGGAAGTTCAACATGGCACCTCATGGCAAAGAACTCTCTGAGGATCTGAAAAAAAGAATTGTTGCTCTACATAAAGATGGCGTAGGCCAGTGGTTCTCAAACTTTTTTCCCAGTGGGCCGCACAATGGTCCAAGTGCAAGTCTCACGGTCCGCATATAATTTACATATGACGTCACCAATGCAAACCAATCAGATTTAATGTTATGGTATTAGCAGATAATACTATTATTATACCAAGATGTTGCACACAATAAATAACAAATAAAAACTAACTTACTGACATTAGCTTTACAATAATAATCAGTAATGCTCAATGAACACACAAACTGTATATACAGTCACTTTAAGTTGCTATTTAATTCTGTATGACTGTATGACTCTCTTCAACAGCATCGCAATAGTCACCAAACAATCACATAAACGCCTTAATGAGCAAATGTTATTCAGCTCTTTTTACAAACAACACTGAGCGCACTGTAGGCTAATTACAATCTCTGACGATATCAAGCTTTCTGTCATGTCGCAATCCCTCGCACAGCATCGGATCCATGAACGCGCGCAGAGTTGGGCTCATCCAGCCGTGGGTGCGATGATGCGGTTATTTTTACTGATTTAAAATACATCAAACAAACACATCGAATTCACAGTTCAGTCTTTTGAAATTGTAGGTTTTGCTTGTCAAGTACTTTATTACAGAGCAAACAGGAAGGCTGCCCATCTCGCTCATTAGGCCTAACAGCAAACTGATTCTTCCATTCTTCTTACCTTTGCTGCTGATGCTGCGACTCTTCTTGTTTGCATGTGTTCCTTCATTTTATCTTCCACATTTAGCTTTTCTCCTTTAATAACAAATTTGACCATTTTGAGGCTTAAATTGACAAAATTAATGGCTACTTGAATTCTTCCTAAGCGCGCACTTGTGTTTGTTTCGTTAACTGAGTGATTGCGTCATTAGCCTACATTGCCTGATGTCTAAAAAAAAATAATAAATGCTCACCAAAATTATTTTATATGACAAATAAAGCATTATAGCTCATTTATATTTATTTAATTCACTTTAATTTAAATTTTAAAACAAAAATAAATTGTATGCTAATTTTTTTATTATTATTATTATTGTGGTCGGCATATCGCGGGCCGCATTTACATTTGTGACGGGCCGCAGGTTGAGGAACCACTGCTCCACACCCATTCAAACGCTGCGTCGCGCGACTCGTGTCCAATTACATCAAAAGTATATGCTCACTGGATGTCATGGCAACTGAATCACGGAGGAAAACTTTAAATATCTCGCCTTCGCTTTAATTTCGGACCATCTCCAAAAAGACATAAAACACTAAACAAATGATTTTGACATGCGTTTATCAAAGTAGGAAATCCAGATTTTTAATCCCTTACACACAATTACTGCTGTTGAAATACGAAATGGAGGCGGGTCCGGATTGAATTCCCTCCGGGTCCGGATCCGGACCGGAGTCCGGACTTTGAGAAGTGCTGGCGTAGGCTATAAGAAGATTGCCAAGACCCTGAAACTGAGCTGCAGCACGGTGGCCAAGACGATACAGCGGTTCCACTCAGAACAGGCCTCGCCATGGTCGACCAAAGAAGTTGAGTGCACATGCTCAGCGTCATATCCAGAGGTTGTGTTTGGGAAATAGATGTATGAGTGCTGCCAGCATTGCTGCAGAGGTTGAAGGGGTTGGGGGTCAGCCTGTCAGTGCTCAGACCATACGCCACTCACTGCATCAAATTGGTTTGCATGGCTGTCATCCCAGCAGGAAGCCTCTTCTAAAGATGATGCACAAGAAAGCCCACAAACAGTTTGCTGAAGACAAGAAGACTAAGGAAATGGATTACTGGAACCATGTCCTATGGTCTGATGAGACCAAGATACACTTATTTGGTTCAGATGGTGTCATGTGTGTGTGGCGGCAACCAGGTGAGGAGTACAAAGACAAGTGTGTCTTGCCTACAGTCAAGCATTGTGGTGGGAGTGTCATGGTCTGGGGCTGCATGAATGCTGCCGGCACTGGGGAGCTACAGTTCATTGAGGGAACCATGAATGCCAACATGTACTGTGACATACTGAAGCAGAGCATGATATCCTCCCTTCGGAGACTGGGGCCGCAGGGCAGTATTCCAACATGATAACGACGGCAAACACACTTCCAAGACAACCACTGCCTTGCTAAAGAAGCTGAGGGTAAAGGTGATGGACTGGCCAAGCATGTCTCCAGACCTATACCCTATTGAGCATCTGTGGGGCATCCTCAAACAGAAGGTGGAGGAGCGCAAGGTCTCTAACATCCACCAGCTCCATGATGTCATCATGGAGGATTGAAACAGGACTCCAGTGGCAACCTGTGAAGCTCTGGTGAACTCCATGCCCAAGAGGGTTAAGGCAGTGCTGGAAAATAATGGTGGCCACACAAAATATTGACACTTTGGGCAATTTGGACATTTTCACTTAGGGGTGTACTCACTTTTGTGGCCAGCGGTTTAGACATTAATGGCTGTGTGTTGAGTTATTTTGAGGGGACAACAAATTTACACTGTTATACAAGCTGTACACTCACTACTTTACATTGTAGCAAAGTGCCATTTCTTCAGTGTTGTCACATGAAAAGATATAATAAAATATTTACAAAAATGTGAGGGGTGTACTCACTTCTGTGAGATACTGTTTACCTACCCCCTTGTTTACCTACCATTTCAGAACAGTTCTACAGAAAAGCATTGTGTGACAGGGCTCTGCTTATCCTGACCCACAGAGTCTATTGCGTGCTTTAGCACTTGAAAATGAAGCTAACTCTCAGGTATAATAGCTCACTTTTACCTCACTGAAAACTACTCAGTGGTGATGATACCACTAGAGTCAGAGCTAGTGCTGACGGCATCATGCTTTCTCTAGCGCTAGCACAATGAGCCACAATGAGCTAGCATAGCGATTTCTCCAGATGTGTCTATACGCCTGCAGTCAAGCTTTGATGGCCATATCAGGTTAAGAGCAACGCAAGCAGCTATCAGAGCTGAGAGCTGGTCCCAACTGAAGGAATCAATACCTCAGGATTGAATTGCCAGTTCTACTTTCAGGTACCAGAATTGGATTGGAGCTGCAGGTCCAATGTGTGAGAGAATAGATTTGGAGTCGGCTGTGGGAAAATGGATACGGAACAAAACTGAAACAGATTCACAATTCACAAATCCAGCCAAATTGCATTGAGTGCAGAGACTGCAGTGGGTAATAATGGAAGATGACAAGACAGCATCCCTGTGTATATTAAATATAACTGACATATAATTGATTACATATTATTAATTAGACACACATACAATTATTGGCAATGCTAATAAAAACAACATTATACAGAAAGTTTTAGTCATTTAATATATTAAAAGGAAAAAAAAACATGTACTGTAAATAAATAATTGTGTGTAGGAAAGGTGCAGATAAATTAATTTATTATAAGTAACAACAACAACAACAACAATAATATGAAGGGATCATAGTTAGGGCTGGGTACCGAACTCGATACTTTTTAGGTACCGATCGAACTGCCTCGATACCAGGGGCGGGTCTACGTGGTGGCCAGGGGGGGCACCGGCCCCCCCTGAAATTCGATTGGCCACCCCAGGTGCCCCCCCTATAAGATGTCTTGTGATTGGTTCATTTTACGGCCAATCAGTTTATAGACTCTACTGAAGTTCGCGATTCAAAGAAGTGCAACGTCAGAGAAACAACGGTCATCGCGGACTTGGACTTTTACTTTATCCAGTCCCTCTAGAAAAACGCGATTATGCGATCGCCTGATTTCATGCATAATCAGCCAAAGTCCGCATATTTATGCGGGGGTCGCATTTTTTCAAATTCGCCGCATAAATTGCCGATTTCAGCAAGCAAAATATGCGGGGCTAGCATGATTTTATAATCCCTGCATTTTCGTTGCAAAAAAGTCACATATATCTTAGCAGAAAGTTGAAAAATGTTGCGTTTACTTCACACTAGTAAAGCGCCATTATTTTCCCCCTATTGCCATGGGAACCTTGTGAAGTGACGTAATTACGCGACGTGAACATCATCTGCAAACCATGAAACCATGATGAAGCACACAAATCATTCTCATTTGCCAATAAAAATAAGCGCAAAAGACCGCGCGAAGCAGTTTCCCGGTGTGTTACATGACAGTGGGGGCAAAATTGCACTCCGTGCAACTGCGTGTTGACGCTGGAAAACCACTTTCACTTTGCCACCGCCAAGGATGGTTAAAGCAGCAGCGGAAGCAGGCAGGAAGAAGCACACATTTTTTAAAATATTTTATTTATTCATTTTTATAGAAGTTGTTGGATATTAATAATAATATGTTTATTTTATATAGCGCCTTTCTACAAACACATATTCCTTTTGTAAAGCTACAGAACTTGTTTGACTCAATGTTTTGTAAGTTTGAGCCATGTGTTAATTAAGGTCTGAAATAAAACAGAATGAGAACTTAAATATTCTCTAAATATTATCTAAATATTTTAGTATGCTTGCTTATCATAGGAAGTAATAGGAAATTACTCTTTACATTAAAGTAGTAGCCTAGTGAGAACAGGGTGTTGGGGGAATCACCTTTTATTTTTTTCTGTTTTTCATCAAACCGCAGTTTTTGCAAGTTCCCGCAATTTCATCGCATAAAATTGCAAAAATATCCCGCATATTCCATTGCATTTTTTAAGAAACGTGCCGCAAAATCAAGCATTTTAGCCTGCAACAATCACAAAAAAATTCCGCGTTTTTCTGGAGGGACTGTTTATCAAGTGTGGGAAGTCACACACAAACAAAGAGCTGGTAGGTAACTTTTATGGATGGTTTAAAATGTTTGTATGGTTTTCTCAGATCAATGTTTTTACCCCATCAGGCTCTGCTCGCGTTGGTCGTGGTTGATTTCAATCGAATGTTCAGTCAACGTTTAATAAAACACAATAAAAGTAAAATATGCTGGGCGCTATCAAACAGTAAACACTGTCATGGTGATTTGCATATTTTGTATCAGTTTATTTTGTGACAGTGACCACATAGCAAGATTGCACCAAATGACAATATGCACAGAATGTTCCAAAATAATAATAATAATAATTGTCTGTTGACACGTTACTTGTTAATGCATGAGAGTAAGTCAGTTAGATAGTTAAATTGTCAGGCCTAACTTAATGTTAGTCATTTACACGTGAAATGACATGGATGCATTCTGTGCATTTCATTCACAATTTGAACAATTTTTGAAACATAAGTGTTTCTTTTGAAGGCAGGGAAGAGAGCAGTGCCAAGCCATGAAAAGAAGTAAAGATAAACTAAAGACTGTTCTTTAATATGTTAGCAGAGCACAATGTAATGGTTCCATATTTTATTTTTAAATTGTGGTGTTTTCATTTGAACTGTTACAGTGCTAAAACTTTAACTCTGTGTTACTCAGCTTTTTTGTAAATTAATCTGAAAGAAATGTTGAATGAAACACTATGATGTTTTGGCCAAACCATTTGATTTATTACAGTGGGGGGATTTTTTTTTTAAATTTATTTATCATTATTTGAAAGAGATGGTGAATAAAACTACTGTATATTGTAATGGCCAAACTACTTATTAAAAGCAAATAGTAGACATCGTTTCTGCTTCTGGGTTTTTAAAATTGCTCATTATTAAAATTGCTTTTATTTTATAAACTTGTTAGTTTTATTAAAACACTAAAAATAATAAACACTGGCTTTCAAATTTAACTTAATGGATATATACAGGGATGACAAAAAACTAAATCAAAAATGTGCTTTATTACTACATTTGTTTACAAGTAACTTTATTCAAGTTAAAAAAATAATAATAAAATCAATAGGATTTATGTAATATACTGTAGAATTTAGCTTTTTTTTTTGGTCACTGGCGGCCACCCCATTTGGAGGCAGTGCCCCAGCATGGCCCCCCCACTGAAAATGCTCTAGACACGCCCCTGCTCGATACTACCGAGTATCGAAAAGTGTCTTGTCATTCGGTACCAAATTTCGGTACCTCAGAATGGAGCCGAGGAGAGGGGCGGAGAAATGCTTTCGCTGTCTCGTTGAGGAGCAAGTAACGTTGCGCTACATTGTTATTTATATCTAAATATATAAAACTATACGCGCGAGAGAGACCCTATGTGCGAGAGGGCGACTGAATCAACGGTTTCGTTTTCAGTTTATCTCCGAATGGACGGGTGAGAAACGGCTGTTTATGTGAGCAGCCGGTTCACTACAGATACTGTTAACAGAAAACAAAAGTGTCGCACTGCCTGCAGAAACAGCGGAACGCGCAATG
Source organism: Ancherythroculter nigrocauda (assembly GCA_036281575.1). NCBI lineage: Eukaryota > Metazoa > Chordata > Actinopteri > Cypriniformes > Xenocyprididae > Ancherythroculter > Ancherythroculter nigrocauda. The sequence goes on from VTFQ01000005.1 coordinate 23,738,162, forward strand.
TTTTTTATAGTCTAGTTATGGACAGGTACAACACACAGCAGCTTTACATCAGTGTTCGTCCCTCAAGTTTATGGAAACTCGCGACCGGTTCGTGACAGGCTCGTTCGCCTGCACGAGCACAGGCTCTGCCTCTGGCTCCAGAACGCGAACAATTCTGCTGAAAAAGGGGTATCAGCGTCCTCCTGATACTGCGGATAATTTGCGGGTCGGGCCAAGTAATAAAAAAATAACATTCAAATTAATTGCAGGTGGATGAGAGATGAATCATTAATCTGTTGATTTTAATAAAGACGCATAACTCTTATTTCACGGTAAGACGCAACGAACTTGCGTCACTCTTACTTCCGCTTTGATCTTGTTAATAATAATTAATTTTTTTGAAGAAGAACAATTGCTGAGTGATTTAAAAAGAGCCTCACATACTTAATTTTTGCATTGAAAACTAAACTTTATTAAAACTATTTGCACTGATTTATTGTGTTGGGTAAATTTTGTTAATATGTGCTTTTTTTATTCCCCGCAGTGGCTCTGGAGATGAGTCTTTGAGTCTGAAAAAAAGTCAACAAAGTTAAAATATAAAACCATTTTTTTTGAGGTTATGTAATCTTGTTTAAACAGATTTTATAAAACTGGTATCGAAAAAGGTATCGTTTAGGTATCGGTATCGAAGTCAAGGTATCGGTATCGTCTCGGTATCGAAAATTTTTGAACGATACCCAGCCCTAATCATAGTCCTATAGAATCTTGAAGTAATGCAATATAAATTAAAATGAGATTCCTACATATTTTTTATTCCTAATTTATTATGAATAGCCATTCTATATATTGTGTAATCTTAATTGTTTTGTACATTGTGTAATCTTACTACTACTAATAATAATAATAACAATCATGATAAAGATAGAATCATCTTGAAGAAACATAATATTGTAACAATGTGGTAAGCACGAACAAAGTCTTTATTTCAAAATACACATGAAAACACACATGGATAATCACTGATTATCCACATTAAATCATAAACGAGAACTGACAAGGGACTGAACATAATGAAGTATAAATAGAAGGCGAACATAATGAAACACAGTTGCAAATCATATATAACCATGGAAACAAATGGGTAATAGGTAACCCAGAATACCAAAACTAAACAGAGCAGGAAAACCAAAGGGGGGAAAAAAACAAACAAAAAAAAAAAAACAATAAGGCTGCATCTGAAAGCTTAAAAAGGCTGCCTTCAGAGGATGCATTTCAAAGTAGGAAGGCATCAAGACCGAATCCAATGTTAGCTTCACTTCCTGTTTCCTGAGATACCTTCAAGTTTTGAAGGCAGCCTACAAAGTCATTGCCTTATAAGTCAGTGATGCAACAAGTCAGCTGCCTAAAGGCAGGTGCACACTCTGAGATTTTGGCCACAATTTGGGCATCTGAGACAAATTTTGAGAATCCTAAAAGATTCCTATAATCCTAAGCTAAAATCTGTAGTGTCTGATCTCGAGTTTGACATGTTCATGTACAGCCGATTAATGATCGCTGTGATCAAATATTACCTCAGACAAAATTCTGGCAGTGTCAGAAGATTTGGCACTCAGTCCTTCAGTGTGACTTCTCCTACGATGAATGTCAAATTGTCTTTGTTTTTAAAGACAAGCCGTGATCAAAATTAATGCTAGAGATTTGTTTGTTAACCACCATTTCAGTCCCGTGTGTAATGCAGCTCACAGTCACCAAACCGGTTGTAATGTAAGGGAGTCCACTGGAGGCAAGCGTAGGTAAAACCTAAGTGCAGTTTTTAATAACATAAATCCAAAATACAAACGGGAACATGAACACTTTGACCTTGACTTGACTTGACTTGACTTGACTTGACTTGACTTGACTTGACTTTGACTTGACCTGACCTGACCTGACCTGACCTGACCTGACCTGACCTGACGCTCACCAACAACGGGTTACATATAAACAAAGCTAGACAAGAAAACAATGAAACATGAGGGCTATTTATACAAAGGGACTAATGACAAACAAGGAACACCTGTGAACAATGAAGACAAAAGGACCAATGGCAAGACAGAACTGAAATCACATGACAATGACAACCAATCAGAACATGACACATGAGACAGGGGAAGCACATGACATGAATACATGAGGGCAATGGAATCATGACACAACAAGCAACATAAATCAAACTACAAAATAAAAGACATGAAATACAAAACATGAACATAAAACCAAAACACCCGTGACACCTGTATAGGTTGATGATGTAAAACTCCAGACAAATTTTCATGCACGTGTACGTTTTTAATGCGTCTTGACCAGGGCCGGTTCTAGACATTTGGAGGCCCTAGGCAAAATTTATGTTGGAGGCCCCTGACTCTTCTCCCCTCTTTAATATTTTTATATTGTAATAATTTTACAGTTACTCTCCAAATGAATGTAGAAACAACTTAAAGCAACAACTTAAAAAAAAATAAAATCTGTGGGCTGGCCCTAAATTAATGTATCCATATTTCCTATGTTAGACAGATAATAATTATATAGTAATTGAATAAATGTATCAAACACTTTATGCAGTCTTCACCGCATAAATTAAAAATCAAACATAAGCCTTATTAAAGCAACTGTCTCTGTTGCCTTTGTTCTTTGATGAACATTAATGACACCATCACAGCAACTGGTTTATTAGGCTGCTGTCACTTTAAGAGTGCCGAACATGACGCGGATCTGACATGCATCTCATTTTCTCACAATTCTTTAAGTTCATTTAAGACGTTATTTAAATAATTTAAGGCTACTCTTATGAAGCTACTCCACAAAACAGGCACAATTCTCTGTGTTAATTTTTGTTCAAGAGTGAAAGGAAACTTGATTGTTCTGTCTTTTCTGTGTGTCAAATGCAGTGCACATTATTAAAAAGTAATTAGTTATAGTTACTAGGCTAGTTACTTCTCACAAATAGTAACTGAGTTACATTATTGTAAAAGTAACTAATTACCAGGGAAAGTAACTGTTGTTTTACTTTTTTTTTTTCTTTTTTAAAGTCAAATAACTTGTATGCCCCCAATATTAAATATGTTAAATAAATGAAATGGACATGAAATTTATCTGTACTGTACTATACGTGTTGGTAGCCATTAAAGCAAATGTATTTAGTTTAATATTTATGTTTAAATAGGCATATTATAATGTTATTTTTAAATTTAATCTATTTGATTATGAAAAGTGAAAGGTATGAGTAAGATAAGAGGATGCGCAATCGGGAGACATGGAGTGGGTCAGACATGATTTTGAACACTTCATTAAGTTTTGTTTTGTAAAAAGTCTTTCTTTAAAGTGAATTTCATTTTGTATAAATTGTATCTTAATTTTAATCAATGTTTAATCAAACAATTGCCTGGATTTAATAAATAAGAAGCAAATATATCAGACAATATAGGCTAATCATGGAGGCGCCGGCGCGATCACTGGCGCGTGAACTGGAGCGCGTCTTACAAGCTAAATGAACATAGACTCAGCGTATAGACTGCTTGCCTCACAGACATGAGAAATATATCTATAGAAAGCTTGAAATATCTACTTTTAAATGAAATAATTCAATAATTTAAACGAAAAAAAATAGGCTCTCTGATGATCATCCGAATGAAATGTGCATTCTTTCTAAGCGCGTCCACGGAGATGATGAGAGTCAGCAATGTCAGCTTCATCTTTGCAACCGACACTGATTCAGAAAACATTAGTTTATTAATAAACAATTAAAATGTCTCCTTACTGTTTTTGTCACATTCATAATCATGACTTTTGCAGGCATTTTATGGCAAGCTTTATTTAGCGTATTGCTTCGCATCACCCACAGGATGTGTTCGTTTTGGCGAGTAGATCGGGCCCACTCTGACAAGGCGACATTAATTGGCTTGACATTAAGTGACAATTCAACTATATCCAATGAACAAAGAAGCTAGTATTTTGCTCCCGTCTTGACTGGTGAACTAGCGTCCAGGGGATGTTGCGGTTATGGAGGCCCCTCCTCAAACCCCGAGGCCCTAGGCAATTGCCTGCTCTGCCTATAGGTAGCGCCGGCCCTGGTCTTGACTGTCGTACAGTCTGACATAAATGACAGCTGAGATCCCACAGTGTGACATGAGGACCATGTTCGTACAGTCTGAGAAGCAACAATTGTAAAGGACTATTATAAATCGCACAGTGTGCACCAGACTTAAGAGTCCCCTGAGCTATGACAGTAGTCCCCCTTCCCAGAAGGCACGTCCTGAAGACAGGGGATCAGCAGACCGGGGCGACTACGGAGGAAGAGAGGATGACGGGGAAGTCATAGGGAAGGATGAGCCCAGTGGAGCCGAAGGGGTGGACGGTCGAGGCGCAGCCAGAGACCTGGAAGTGCATGGCAGAGGCAGAATGACAAATGACTGAGGCTGAGCCGGAGGGACAAGGGATCCTGGAGGAATCTGAGAAGCTGGTCGATGCCAGCAGAGAAGGCAGATTCAGGGGACTGGATGGAACCAGCAGAGGAGATGGAACCATGAAGTCAGGCAGCAGCATCGGAGGAAGAAGGTCTCCGGATGGAACTGGAGCATCCAAACAGCTGGATGGGACTGGCGAAGAAGGCGCAGATTCGAGAGTGGGGACTCGGGAGGGAACTGGATCCGTGGACCGCAGGTCATTAAGGCAGTGGTGGACTGGGCAGGGTGCATAGATTCCAGGACTGTGAGCAGTGAGCAGCCTCTTAAATACACAGGAACTCATGCAGGGATAATCGCAAACCACATTAAATCTTAAACGAGAACCGACAAGGGACTGAACATAACAGCCATAGAACGACAAACGCTGCCAGTGTGAAAGCACAATAGATGTGCGCTGCTCCTGCACGGCGTCAGCGATGCCTCCACACTGCTTGCGCATCCAGTGTTAAACAGGAGTGACACACATGAGATTCCTACTACTTTTTTTTTTTTCCTATTTGATTATTAAAAGCATTTATTTTGGATATTGTGTAATTTTAATCAGAGCTCTAACTGAATTGTATTGAAAAACTGCTACTGAAAAAATGCATTGCTTTTGATGCCCTAAAACACCATTTTCTTCTATTATAAATCTTTTTTTTTCTTTTTCTTTTTTTTTTTTTTCTTTCTGGAAGATTTTGTGTGTGTGCTATGTTAGCATCCAATAAGAAAATTAGAAATAAGATTTTGACAGAATTTCCAATATGAAAACTTTATGACCTGAACATGAGCTGTTATGTTCATATCACCTCCTAATCTTAACTGTACCTGCATGAACACATAAAACCTTCCTTATCAGTTCATGATAGAACAATAATGCTAGTGTCTTTAATAGTACAAGGTGTGTGATATAATACAATAAAATCACATGCAAGTCACCTTCTAAAGTTGAACTTGGACTCTATCCCCTATTGATTCTACACACTGATAAAAATGATTCTGTGGTGATGTAAATACTACAGAAAGTAAAAAAAAAAAAAAAAAAAAAACACAAATGCGATTTCTACATTGAATAAGTTAGTTCAGACAAGTTTTTTTTTTTTTTTTTTTCTAAGTACATTTTATATTCGTACTCTATTCAAGCTTGTAGAAATTAAAGCTTAGCCTTAAGTACATTTTACTTGGAACTGTTTGTTATGTTTACAATTATTCTTTGAGTAAGTATCAAAGTTATACAATTAAGTAAAACCTACTCAACTTTCTGATACTGGTGTTCTCATCATGTACTGGGGAATGAAAAATCAATATGGTTTCGTAAATGTTTAAGTGCATGGCTTAATTTAGTGCTAAATTTTTTGAGAAAAATTTACAAACAAAGAGTGAATAAAATGTATTTGAAACAGAATTTTGTAAAGTAAACTACAAATGTGTAAGTAGAAATTGCTCAACAAACTTAAGTTAAATTGACTTATTCTTTATTAATTTACATAATTTATTTAATTACTTAATTCCATACATGTGAAATTTACTTATAAAAAAAAGTGCAGTTTTTTAGTGCAGTTCTTGACATTGGTTACATTCACAGAGTGGCTGTGACGGTTCTTTATGAGGGAAATAAAGTAATCTGGTATTTTTTTTTTTTTTTTTTTTTTTTTTTTTATGAATAGATTGACAGGAAAAGAGAAAGAGACATGCTGATGGGATTAATAATTATCAGACTGGATGTCAGATGAAGGCTGTGGTGGCAAAAGTCATCCATGGTGGACTCTGCACATGAGCAGACATTTATGAATAATCGCATGAGCATGTTGGCAACTAGACAGGAGAAAATGACAGAAAGTACACACAGGTGTGAATCCGAGAAGTAAGTTTGGGTTGAATATAATTAAAATAATAATAATAATAATAACACATATAGCTGGAAGAAGCAATTGTCGGGGTTCAAGCGTTATAAGGCCTGACACAAAATTTAGGGCTGACACCATAACACATTCATGATGGAGAATATGCTTAACACACACACATAAACACGTAAACACACATACACATACACACAGAGAGAGAGAGAGAGAGAGAGACACAGAGAGAGAGAGAAATAAAGGGGTTAAAGAATATTACTTAACTCTAAGCATGTTTATACACACATGCACACATATTTTGTTGTAGATACAGATATTTGAAATAAATTAGTCTCCTCTTTATAACACAATGTTCAGGTTTCACATTAATAATTACTTCAATAGAAATTAAGTGATTAATTTTGACAAAATGTGACTGTAAATTTTATAACAGTGATTTTATAATGTTTAAATATGAAGTAGAACCATATTAGTGAGAAGTTTGACAATGATACTATTATATCCAGTAGGTAGCAGCAGAGGAAAAAGTGTCTGTTTTTGGTTTTCTACAGAGCCCCTAAAGGGACATTGTGGTGGAAAAATTTTGGGATGGGAGGAAATTTTTTCCCCCAAATCTTTTGCGTTCCCTCACAAAGATATTTGCGTTCCCTCAAAAAACTTTTGCGAGGGAACGCAAATATCTTCACGTCCCACCATGCTCCGTAGTTTCCCAGCAGTAATCTCCACTAAAGCAAGGCACATTTTCCATGTTAACTCCATTAAACATGTTTTGTTTTATTGAGGTTGAGCGAAAACCTAGGACTAGTTCACAAAAGTATATATATATATATATATATATATATATATATATATATATATATATATATATATATGTGGCCCGATCTGGCGAAATGAGTCGGAAGTCGCAACGTTCTATTTTAAGATATGGGCCAATAATGTGGAAAAACAATGAAAAAAATCGATTTTTTTTCGAGCTAATTTCAAAGAACAGACTTTCAAAAATAATCTCCCAAAGTTTCGTAGTCCAGATAATTGAGTAAAGGTATTTAAATGGCAATTAAATTTGACATGGTTTTACTAAATTCGCTGGAAATGAACTTCTCAACTCCTCTCATCACTTATGAGCATTTCCCGGTATCCCCTGAAATGGCATTATCTCTGCTCTACAAATATGGTGTTACACGTTGTATAGAACCAATCAAAAAGCTTAGAAATGTAAACACACTGACCTAAACGCTGATTTTTTAACAATGGGAAGCCCAGTTTCGACTGACAGGCACGCGATCGTCCAGCCATCCTCCTGTCAGACTAGCGCGCCTTATAAAATAAAACTCCTATTTGCGTGTCTCTCTTTAAAAGCCAATAAAAATTGAATCCATATAGGTAGCACAAAAATATATATCATATCAAGCCTCCATCATGCTTCTGTTGCGTTGTTTTCACCCTCTAATGAGTCTGAGTAATATGCGTTTACAACAAAAATAGCACAGCCGCTAACTGAATACAAGTATGTATATTTCACGTGCTCATAACTTCATGAAAAATGCACAGATCATAAAAAATGGCACATCAATATTTAAAGCAGACTCTCAAGATTAAAATGAATCCAAAATCAATATAATATATTGCGTTGATCACAAGATATTACTCACGGAATAATTTAACATACTTGGCTAAAAACATGTCTCCCATCTCTCCGGGATGCAGTGTGTATCCAATGTTCCCGGACAACGTGGAATAACACAAAATAGATATTTTAAAGCTTAGAATCTCATCTTTTTAATGCATCTAACCATTTTGAAAAACTCCTAACGAGTGCTGAGAAGCACCTCTAAACCGGAGTTTACCGCCCGTTGGCGCCACCTGGCTGCGGAAAAAATGAACAACAATTTTTCAAAGTATTCTTTATGCTATCACCACGAAATTTGAACCAGATGCAGCTCACATATAGGAGAGCATTACCAAAAAAGATTTTTTTTTTTAGCGATCTTATTGTGTTCCTGAGTTATTCCATGTCAAATAAAAAAAAAGAAAAATTATTTTTAAAAAAAGTATATATATTTTTGTCTTTTATCAGCTGTTTCTCAGCAAGAAAATGTCCAAATGTAATGTAATTTATATTTTCTTAAAATTTTAAATGTTTTCTATCAAATGATACCTACCTTTTGACTCTCCTTGCTACAGTTTTGGAGTTATGAGTCTTTACTTTTGTGTGTGTCACTCAGGAAAAAAAAAAAACTCTCTTAATGTGTCTTAATGTGTTAATTCAAATAAATACTATCAAATAATTTGAGCTTCAGCCTGGTTTAGCATTTATATGTATAAAAATGTCTTTGGTCAAATTAAACTGTAAAATAAATAGTTTATCCCTTTTAATGCAATGGATTTTGAAGGATATCAACAAAAAAACGGGCAAAAAACGATTTTCTCAGGTTTTCAATTTGAAAAAGAGGGCAGACAACCATAATTCAAATGGGTATATCTTTAAAACCATTCAAGGTATGACTAGGATGTGACTAGGATATCATTTTAAAGCTTATTGTCTCATCTTTCCATTGATACCAAAATCTCAATTTTGAAATTTGGGTCACTGTGACTCATTTTGCTGGATCAGGTCACATATATATATTTTAATTATCTCAAATATTTAATGAATGGTTTGATTGACAGCAGTGGTTCTTGAGGAAAAGTTGTTCAGAATGAGGAGATCTAACATATGATATGAAGATTGAGTGTGTGTACAACATCGTATAAAGGCAGGAACACACCAAGCCGACGGTCGGCCGTCTGGCAGTTTTTGTTCATCAGCCGACTGAAGTCGGTCCGATTCGAAATGTTGAATTGGCGTCGGAGCTCGTCGGTCCGTCGGGCCATTTTATCATTCTGATTGGCTGTTCAGATACTGCCACCTGCTGGTTTGGAAAGGCACATCATCTCAAGCAGGTGCAGAACTGATGTGCTACTTGGCCGTCGGCTGTCTAGCGTTGGTTTGGTGTGTCAGGGCAACTTTGGACACAGACGCTGCTGACGTGAGCCAACCCCGCAGTCTGCGTTCGTTACCACTACTTCGTCGACGTTGGCTTGGTGTGTTCCGGCCTTAATATACAATCATTTATGCACACGTAAAAGGCGATATCGCCCCCGGTGGCTGATTTCTTTCAAATTTCCCACTGCCGACGGCGGCCGTGTTTATCTGAATCAATCCGACTAACTGTTGCATAGCTGTTTTCATGTTTTTTGTTGGTGTTGTTTGTTTGTTTTTTCATTTTATATGTGCCACCAAGTGGCCAGTTGCCACATCCTTTTACACGCAATCACAGACCGAGCTTGTGCACCAAACCGAGTTTGGTGAAATGATCTCATTATGGGTATGGGGAGATACGGAGATATGGGTCCGTAATGAACGAATAATGAAAATATGGGATACCCAGAATAATCAAATATCTAAATTAATACATAACAAATGATTAATTTCTAATTGGAAACACAACCTAAGAGTAATAATCATTTGAAATTGGAATCAGATTAAATGAGTGAAATTAAGTGAACTTTACAGGGGTGCTGAAAAGACATACACGCGTTAACCTTCGCCCAGGCTGTCGGATTCCGTTTTTGGGCCGGTGGGGGGTTCCTTACAATATATATATATATATATATATAATCGTTTTCAGCTTGACCCAAGGATTCCAATGATATAAGACACTTGAGCGACCAACGGTTTAGGAGTTATGAGCCATTACATACTTTTGATTGCTGTAGTACCACATTCAGGCTGACTGGGGCGAGACTTTACGTTGTAGATGAGATGTGTACTACCATCCCTCAAAGTTTCAAGTCGACTTGCAGTTTGGTCTGCCCAATCCCTTTTAGGGGAGAATGCTGATCCTTGGAAATTCTAACAAATACAATAGGGTTTTAGCGCTATGCACTTGAACCCCTGATAATAATAACACAAATAATAATAATAATGATAATAATAATGTTGTTTTTGCAAGGATGTATTACATTGACCAAATGTGGCTGTAAAGATATTTATAATTTTTCCAGAAAACTTTTTTGCGGTTCTACAAAAATAAGAAGCAAGAAAACTGTTTTCAATGCTGTTAATAATAATAATAATAATAATAATAATAATAAATGTTTCTTGAGCAACAGATCAGCATAATGATGATTTCTTAAGGATCATGTGACACTGAAGACTGGAGTAATTATGCTTAAAATTCAGCTTTGCATCACAAAAAATATTTTTCTTTCAAAAACATTAAAAATCTCACTGACTCCATACTTTAAATAAATGTAAATTTATTTATTTATATACTATCACTCTATATTTAACAACTGAGAAAATATACCAGGCCATGAAAATGTCTCACTAGTCTTAGAAAATGTCATCTATGTTTTTCATAAACATTAGCATCTTACTGGGTTTGTTAACTTCAAAATCTGGGTCTTACACTGCAATTTAAATCATAAAAAGTTTCTGGCAATTTACTTTCCAACACCAAATTTTACTCACATTTGGCACTTGGCTAGTGTTAATTCTGGATCCTGTGCGTGTGCAAGCAGAGTATGGTTGTGTAGGTGAGAGCTCTTCTCCTGTGTTTATCAGCTCCAGCTGAGAGCAGTAATACACTCTGACAGCTAATTATCTCCTGTACTAGTCTCACAATACAACCCCCCAACCCCCGACACACACACACACACACACACACACACTGCTCTCAGCACTCCAGGAAGTAATCGAAAGTCTCTTTTTCTTCAAATGTTTGTTTAGAGTCATTAATCAATTATTTGGTGTTTGAATTTGCTTCAAACATTTTCTGTCTTTGATGTTCTGACATGTGAACCATTAGTTACCCCTGCACACCTACAGTAAATCACATTGTTTTACACTGAAAATTAGGTTGAAATCCAGGTGGCACTTAGTGTTGGACATTTAGGAAAAGTGTCAGACAACATTTTTTATTTATTTATTTATTTTTTTTATGTGAGGAACACTTATAATGGCGATCAATGTTTATTTGGGCCAAAATTATCATCCTTGTAATTTGATAATAATAGTAATTTGCAGAGATGGGACCAAGTCACACATGTGCAAGTCTCAAGTAAGTCTCAAGTCTTAACCTTCAAGTCTCAAGTAAGTCCCAAGTATTTTTTTCTTGGGCAAGTCAAGTCAAGTCAAGTCACAAGCTATGTCAAGTCAAGTCAAGTCCTGTAGTAGGTCAAGTCAAGTCCAAGTCAAGTCACCTTATTATTGTAATTTTACTTGCAGAATCTGATCTTTATAAATTGAAAAGGCAAGATATAAGTAACTGTCAGTAAATTAAAACAATTTGGATTTGCATTGTAAATACTCATGTTCAGTAAAATACATCATGGAATCAAACAAAATTGTAACTTTATAAAATTATTTATTTTTCACTTCTGCCAACAGTGTTTGAAATGTTTAAAATTTTCAACATTGAGTCCATAAAACAAATAACAGCTTAACATCCAACAGACTCCTCTCTGAACACCTCCCTCTCTCTCTCTCAAACAGTTTACATACATTAAACTTTGTTACATTTCTCCTCTCTCTCTCTCACAACAGCTTTACTGACATGAAAGGAGCTTTTGTTGTAGTATTGTTGTTCAGAAAATGTACATTATTTGGCACTGTATTTGGCATATCACGGTTTCTATTTTAGTTCGTTGGTAAAATACAACTTATAGACCATTTAAGCTTTGTAGGCCTATGTTTTAAATTTTCGGTTTATGATGAAACGGTGGTGGCGGCACAGGGTCATTGGGAAACACTGAATGAATGTTTAGCTGACAAATGTGCTAAAGTTGTAATATATATCAGCTGCAGAGGCGCACCGACACTAAGTGACTTAGGTAAAGTTGGTTTTATATTCGCACATTCGACTTCTGATAAATTCAGACTTTCCAATAAATGTGCAATAAATTAATGTTTGCGAATTTTAAGCAGCGACATGATATTGACAACCAACGATTGTCAACTTACAACATTTTTCACAGTCGATCAAAATAGGCAAGTATTGTTTTAATGGCATATTTACTTGTGAATGTCCACTGAATGTCCAATGTAGTGTGATTAACAAGGCTATTGAATATGGATGTCCGAATGTGCGAATATAAAACCAACTTTACCCAAGTCACTAAGTGGGGGCCCCAGGCAAAATTCATAAATGAGGCCCTTCTAAAAGATTTTATAGTTAAAATATCTTTGTTACCTAGTGACGTAATTACACAACATATATCACAGTCAAAACACATAACAGAACAAATTGTTTTTAATTTACAAAATTCGTCAACAAATCTTACTAATTAAGTAATGTGAACTAAATAAATGTATTGATATTTATTTATATTAATGCCAGCTGGATAAACTAGGCAGGGCTCAATCCTTAGCTCAACGCTAAGGATTTTTTCTACTGGCTCGGTCGGGCCAGTGGTTCAAATTTTTACTGGCCCCACAACAAAAAAATTAATAAAAGTAAAAGACAAGAAAATGGGCCTATAAAATAAACATATTTATTGTTTCCGTTGTCTTTGTTACATTTAGCCTAAATAAATAGGGTTATGACACCAAAAGCTACTAGATTAATTTATATTATAAATATTGTTAGACAGTAAGTAATAAAAGAGTAACAAATAATCAAATTACGAGTAATAGCACAAATAAATACAACAGAACAAACATATAAATTAAATGGTGCTTTTCAAGTTTTTCATGTAGGTTTAAACAGGAGATTTTCAGGTACAGAAATTGTAATCTAATGTATAACTATAGAATTATAGAATAGAATAAGATTTATTCAAGTTAATCGGTCAAGAGCAGTTACAGATGCATAAAAATGTTTTAATGTTGAAAATATAAAACGTTAAATAGCCTACTGTTATTTGAAATTATTTTTAAAAAAAATTAAGACACTTCAAATGTGAAATTAAACCCGCCAGTAGGTGGCAGTGAATCACTGTTAATGAGCGAATCATTGAGATTCAACCGATTCATTCAAACGGCTGAATCATTCAGGAAGTGTTGCTCAGAGACGCAAAACAATTCTGTGGACTTTGGAACTATTTTCGTTGGTGAAATACAGCGAAACAGACAATTTGGTGTCTAAAATGTAAGTCACTTGATATTAAGTTCTTGTTCATTAAACTGTACGCTGAATAAAATCAATATCACTTTGTAATCATGATAATATTTGGAGAAAAACGGCGCTCTTTGTTTAATCTTCATGCTTTCTTTTTCGCTTTTGCCTGCCAGACGTATATGTCCTCTTCATGTTTAATACATTGAATTAGGCATTTTAATGTAAGTAAGCGCTGCGCCAGTTTGAATGCGGTGGCAAAAGCATAAACAGCGTAACGAGAGAGGGGTCCCGATGCAGAGATGTCGCTGCGTCTCTGAAGCCGCCTTTCCACTGCACACGACAAACGACAGCTGTTGGACCGGAAGTCATTCATTTCCAATGGAGAGTAGTACGGGGTCTGCGTGGAGTTCCGATCATATCCGAATGCGGAAATTTCGGATACGATTTGAGCTTCGGATACGTTGAAATATTTGAACTTCTGCGGCTAGACCGTATGCGACCGGCCGACCGGATATGATGTATTCTAGTCAAAACGATGAGCACGAAGTTAGAATTACCAATATTTTAACACTTTAACGTTATTATATAAACACTATTTCTTTAAAATGGTGGTTATCAATAATTATGTAAAACAAAAAAGATATTTTATGATTATTAAATACATTTTTACGTTGAAGCTCTATAAAATCTACTAGTATGTTTTTATTTCAGATGTATTGAGGGTCATTTGCTTTGTATGGATATATTCATACATGCATTAACGTTACATTCATTAAAATCGTTCAGTTTACCATGGTGGTTGCTGGGTTGGAATAAGCCGAGGGTAACGGTTGCTTCACTACCAATTTCAAAGTTCCGTGCGACTGCCGCTAGGGGGCGAAATGCGACAATCGGATACGAATGTCGTGTGCAGTGGAAAGGCGGCTTGAGTGTTATATTGATATTAACATTTCATATAATAACAAAAACCCTTCAACCGGACCGAACGAGAGTCTCGAGGCCTGCCGCTGCGCTGAGTGAGCGACAGGAGGCGTGTCTGTGTTCAGCTGCGGTGTACGTGAACGCGCTGTTGGAGAGAAGAGAGAAAGCGCTGCCGGTGTATGGATGCCTGTATGCAGTATATGCAAAGCCAAAGCGCAATGAAATAAAGCAACTTATGATATAAATTATTTTAAAATAATTTATATATTTTATATTCAAACTGAAAACATGATGTGATTTAACACTCAAGTCATTCAAGTCATCGTGTCTCAAGTCAAGTCAAGTCCCGAGTCTTTAACTTCCAAGTCCGAGTCAAGTCTTAAGTATTTTATTTTTTGCCAAGTCAAGTCACAAGTCATAAAAATAGCGACTCGAGTCGACTCGAGTCCAAGTCACCAAGTCACAAGTCCCCATGTCTGGTAATTTGTTTTTTCACAGTCATATATGCACCCTCTCTTACTCTTAAAATTCATTCTTTCTTTCTTTCTTTCTTTCTTTCTTTCTTTCTTTCTTTCTTTCTTTCTTTCAAATATGGGGTATTGTAAGAAGAAGAAAAAAACAGGATGAGGAAAAACAAACAATTAATAATAATAATAATTAATAAAAAAAACTAATAACATTTCTAGAATGTTTAAAGACAATAAATAAATAAATAAATAAATATCCTCTCGCTTTATGTGAATACATTTTATTACGAAAAGACATTTATTTACCCTGATATATACAATGACGGATGGACGGACAGACAGACAGATAGACAGACAGATAGATAGATAGATAGATCATATCTGCAAGTGCAGGCAGAAGTGACAGAGCCTAATATGAAATATTTACACCATTAGACGTTGGCTTCTCTAAACACACCTACACATAAAGTACACATAATAGTTCAAAACATATTAAACATTATTCTGGATACTACACATACTTTATACTGCCTCACAGATCACTTTATAAATACTAATAATCATACTAAATGTCTCATTACCCTGAAAAAAAAAAAAAAAAAAATCATGTTTAATATGTTTAAACAAGTGTAAAATAATTGCATAATAATAATAATTACTAGTGGTCTCAGGCTTCTGAACCCAGTGAGCAACTCTGGCTAGATTTTATCAAGGGTTCGGTAGAATCATCATACCGGTCTCAAAGCCTTGGAGCCTACTGGATCAATATCTTCATATCTCCACTCACACCGGGACACACAAATGGTCGTGCCACACATACGAGCTGATAGATGATGCAGCAGTCATGTCTGCTAATAAATTGTGGTGTGGCGTCTGTTGTTTGTCACTGAGATGTGACTCACACACACTGCGTTGAGAGCGGTTTATTCTGATGTCCTCAGAGTTTATGGTGACCCACTTTAGTGCAGCCCATCTGACACTGAATGGGACACAAGTATTAAGCACAAAGGACAGGAAGAGAACTGGAAGAAGTCGGAGGAACTGAAGGACGAATTCAAAAGAATAAACTGAACGCAATGTAATAAACAAGAAATAAAAGGCTGGTCAATGTATTTTAATCATGCAAACTTAGACTGAACTTTAAAATGATGACAAGCTCCTTCATAAATTCAAATGTTAAAGGAATAGAGAAAGAAATTCTTTACTCACCCAATGTCGTGCAGTTACATTTTATAACAAGGTCCAAATAGGTAACATTAGTTAATGCATTAACTAACAATTAGCAATACATTTGTTTCAGTATTAATTGTTAATGTTAATAAAAATACAACTGATAATTGATTATGTTAGTTTATGTTAGATTACAGTTGAGGTCAAAAGTTTACATACACCTTGCAGAATATGCAAAAATGTTAATCATTTTAACAAAATAAGAAAGATAATGAAAATTGCATGTTATTTTTTATTTAGTACTGTCCTAAATAAGCTATTTCACATAACAGATGTTTACATAAAGTCTACAAGACTTTAAAAAATAGCTGAATTTATATATATATATATATATATATATATATATATATAAAAGACCCAGTTCAAAAGTTTACATACCCTTGATTCTTAGTACTGTGTGTCGTTACCTGGATGTCATTGTTGGAATGGGTTCAAATATGCAGAATATGCTGGAAAAATCAAAGAAGTTCCAGGACCTGATTGATTTTTCTGAAGAACAGAGCTCACTGTTCAGGATAAACAAGCATCTTATGAACATCCATCACAAAAAAAAAAAAAAAAACATGGATCACCAAGGTAATGACGCACAGTATTAAACTTTTGAACTGGGTCTTTTTTCTTATAAATTCAGCTATTTTTTAAAGTCTTGTGGACTTTATGTAAACATGTGAAATAGCTTATTAAGGATGGTACTAAATAAAAAATAGCATGCAATTTTCATGATTCTTCTTATTTTGTTAAAATTATTAAAAAAAAACAAAAAAACAAGGATCACCCAGGTAACGACGCACAGTATTAAAGTGATAGTTCACCCAAAAATGAAAATTCTGTCATCATTTACTCACCCTCAGGTTGTTCCAAATCTGTATAATTGTCTTTGTTCTGTTGGTACAAAGGATGGTACTAAATAAAAAATAACATGCAATTTTCATGATTCTTCTTATTTTGTTAAAATTATTAACATTTTTGCATATTCTGCAAGGGGTATGTAAACTTTTGACCTCAACTGTAGGTCCATTAAACAATATGAAGTTACAACTTCTAATTTTAATTATGTATTAGTAAATGTTAAAGTCCCACTGGAGTCAATAATTCTTTAAATTTAATCTTTGATAATCACAATGACATATTTAAACGTGTATATTTGTGTTTCACTCTAGAGAATGTCAAATGTTTATTTACAACGTGGTTTGCAACAGTGAGCAATGTAACCAATCACAGACAGGTTTGCTGATCTCTTGAACGCAGAGGCCAATCAGGGATGTTTAATTTAGTCAGAATCCACGCACTGCTAAAAGTTTTTTACTGCATGCTCGCAAATCCTCTCATTAACAAAGTGTAGATACAAAGTAAATAAGAGATCCATTGTGCTGTGTTGACAACTTTACTGATTATAACTGAACTTGAGATGATTGTAAAGGGAGTGGTCTTTGCGCACTTTCTAGGATATAACCATTCATAATTTTAATAAAAGTCAACAGTTATTGATATGATTAGCCTTTGACTTGAATACTTTATCAAACAATGATATGATTAACCTTTTGCTTGACTACGTTATCAAACAGCTAATAGTGTGTTGCTAATGTTACACAAACCATGTTCCTGTTTGCCATCTCAAAGTCTCACAGCTAATCAGCTTCCCTACAAATAATAATAGGAAAAGCCCCGCCCCTAACATTGACTGGATTGGCTATGAGTTTTTGATGTAGGAATTATGGGATGTTTCAAACCACGTTTTTGAGACTGTCTTTGGTACACTGTAGTTTTAAGAAGAAAATACTCAGCAATGGTGTTGACTGATGAATTTGTCTTAAAGCATAATAAAAACACTACATAGACATATAAACAATATTAAAAACTGTTTCACCGCAGGGTATTTTTAGTGTTAGTTCAACTTAGTGTACACTCTAAAAAATGCTGGGTTAAAAACAACCCAAGTTGGGTTGAAAATGGACAAACCCAGCGATTGGGTTGTTTTAACCCAGCGGTTGGGTTAAATGTTTGCCCAACCTGCTGGGTAGTTTTATTTAAACCAACTATTATTTAAAAATTGCTATATGGCTAGCTTAAAATGAACCCAAAATAGTTGGGAAATTAAAAACCAGATGCAATTAGAGACAACAATAATATACAAAAGGTGAATGTTTATTAATAAGCTTTAATATTTTATTAATATAAATTTAATAGTTTAATAGTTTATTAATATAAATTTATTAATAAGCAATTTAATAAATGTTTATTGTTTAATAATTATTCATTGAACATTAATAAATGTTCATTTCCAACATACTTTGGGTTAATTTTAATTAAGCAATACAGTAATTTTTAAAAAATAGTTGAGTTAAATAAAACTACCCAGCAGGTTGGGCAAACATTTAACCCAACCGCTGGGTTAAAACAACCCAATTGCTGGGTTTGTCCATTTTCAACCCAACTTGGGTTGTTTTTAACCCAGCATTTTTAGAGTGTAGAACATAATGTGCAACACACCAACTTTGCATGATGAACAGATTGTCATTCCAAAGAAAATAATACAAGTGGAAAATATTTTCTCCCTTCAACCACACGATCTCTGTTCTCTGCAGTGTCTCCTCCAAGCAGGAACAATTGCAGCCACACTCTAAAAAATGTTTGGTTAAAAACAACCCAAGTTGGGTTGAAAATGGACAAATCCAGCAATTGGGTTGTTTTAACCCAGTGGTTGGGTTAAATGTTTGCCCAACCTGCTGGGTAGTTTTATTTTACCCAACTACTGATTAAAAATGACTATATGGCTGGCTTAAAATGAACCCAAAATAGGTGAAAAATTAAAAATCAGACACATAATTACTAGAGGCAACAATAATAATCAAAAGGTGTACATTTATTAATAAGCAATTTAATAAATGTTTATTGTTTATTATTCATTATCTTATTAATAAATGCTCATTTATTAAACATATTAATAAATGTTAATTTCCAGCATATTTTGGGTTCATTTTAAGCAAGCAATACAGTAATTTTTATACAACAGTTGAGTTAAATAAAACTACCCAGCACGTTGGGCAAACATTTAACCCAACCACTGGGTTAAAACAACCCAATTGCTTTTTTAGAGTGCATGTTGCAAATGGGTTAAGACATGCTTTTTTTGGGGGGTGTTAAATACTGGCACAAATACCAGGAAATTGACTAGCGCAAACATTAGTAAATCGCGTTGCGTGATTTATTTAAGTACTTTCCTCCCATAAATTTTGCGTCTGAAAGTGAAACTCCTACAAATGCATATACAATAAGGTAAGCCGCAAAAACAACTCAGTCACGCTTTTTCAGAGCTAATTTTGTACAGTGTTTTAGTAAATCCCGACAGTAGTTTTTAATGCCAAAAGAGGGTTTGTGCTGGCGCAAGCTGTTAGTAAATCTGGCCCTAAATGTTTTACATTAAATTATTAGCCTTTAAGTGATGAAAATAAACTTTTTTGAATCAGAATTCAGTCAATTCTTATATCAGGATGGTGGATCATGATTCTGAACTCCTAATGGTTGTTGCCTTATTGCTGTGCATTAGCATGGACATTGTCACTTCGCCTATGGTTACTGTCACTCACGTCGCCTCAAATCGCCATCTCTCTCTGAAACTGAATGACTTCCGGTTACTTTGACGCTACAAATCACCCCTTTACTAGGTCAGGCAGCCTCTAGCTTCACAGGGCAGCCCACCCCCTGCTGCTTTCACCCTGTTCAGATGTCACCTTCCCTATAGTCCTTTAAAAGTAGGATAAACCATTAGTTTCACACACTGTATATATACACACAGACATGCATGCAGACTAGAACCCAAAAGACTGAAAAATCAAAGAAACAGCCAAACCGGTAGGATGAAGGGGGATCAAAGTGCAACATTTCTTTGCTCTTCTAGAAAGAGAGAGAAAAAGTGAAACAGCCTCCACTCCACAACAGCCAGAGAGAGAGAGAGAGAGAGAGAGATTGCATATGTTGATTCACATAAAATGACACACAAATGTAAATCACTGCAGTTATGATCAGTCAGCAACAACATTGAGCAGTTACAGCTGTTGCTTTTTAAGAAGAAAGGCACAGACATATCTTATAGATGACAAATATGTCCTGAGATGTATTATTTATTTACTTATTTATCTATTTGTAATTTTAGTGTCTGCAGTGTTGCTCCCAAAGGCTGCTTTTTAAAAGAGTCATGACATGAGAAATCAAATTTGCCTTGATCTTTTTGACCTATAAGAGATATCACACGGGCAAATATATTTACATATGCCTGCCTCTGGAGCAAGACATAGGTGAATAGTTTTACATCATTGCACCATAGGCCCTGCCCCCTGGCATTCAGTGGCATAACGGCTGACACTTGCTTACACCAGATACGAGCATTGTGCCACGTCAAAAGTAAATAGAACCCATAATCACTAACGCTGTCTATACTGGATAAATAGAAAATAAACCATCGGAGATTATGTTTGTTTGAAGAATTTGACAACATATTGATTTGTAAACGAATATAGGCTATATTTTGCAAGAAAGTTTAATTAAGTGCATTTTACTTAAGTAAACTTATTTGCCAGTGGGGTAATAAAAATAATCTTAATGCAAATGGAAAACAAGATTATTCCGATTATCTATTACAAAGTGCAAATTTACACTAGCTCGACCCACCAATGTTACGCAAGGTTAAAAAAGACAGCTTCAGTGGTGTAGGCAGTGGTGCGTAAGGTGGGTAGAGCTAACTTGTGACGCAATTGACCCAGGTTCGAGTCTGACTTTCCTCATGCTCGCTCTTCTCCCTTTTCTCATCACATATTACATCAGTAAAAATGAAGAAAGTGGAAGTAAAGTGCCTAATGAGTTTTAATAATGATAAAAGTATTTATAATTTTATTAAATATAATCATTTACACTCTGTTAATGTACAACAATACTTAGGTGCAAATAGTATGTATCTACCAGTATAAATAGCATCTAATTACTATTTACACTTATTGCAAAGAACTGCTACTTTTACATGGTAAATAGAATATATCACTATTTTCACTGTGTAAATTGCTGTCACGGTTGGTGGAGCTGAAGGTAACTTTATGGACATTCACTTTGCACAGAAAAATCACCTGCCCGTCACTCCACTCACCAGTCAGATTGCAGTCAACGCACTCAATGGTCAGAGTCTTCCCAGCATCTCACTTACCACCAGTTTCATAACCTTGATTACATCCGGCAACCACACAGAATCCATTCAATTTCTTCTCATGGACTCCCCCTTAGCACCCATTATACTCGGACACCCATGGCTCACTCAACACAATCCCAAGGTGGACTGGCGGCAGCACTCCATCTCCGAATGGAGCACTCAATGTCACGAGTCCTGTCTTATGTCTGCTTGTCCGTCTGTTTCTGTGTTACAGGAGAAGGCAGCAGATGTCTTCAGCCTTCGAGAGGTTGCAAGGAGCATCCACTTTCACAAAATTGGATTTACGGAATGCTTATCATTTGGTTGGTATCAGGAAGGGGGATGAATGGAAGACTGCCTTTAACACCCCTAGGGGGCACTTTGATTACTTGGTCATGCCCTCCGGGCTGTCCAACTCCCCGGCGGTCTTCCAGGCACTCGTCAATGACGTGTTGAGAGATATGGTTGACCAGTTCATATATGTCTACCTGGACAACATATTGATTTTTTCCTCATCTCTCCAGGAACATGTTTTAACACGTCAGACGAGTGCTTCAAAGACTGCTAGAGAATGGGCTTTTTGTCAAGGCGGAGAAATGTTTCTTTCCTAGGGTACATTGTCTTGTCTGAGGGAGTATGCATGGATCCTGATAAGGTTAAGGCTGTGGTGGATTGGCCAAGTCCAGATTCCCGTAAGGCCCTACAGAGGTTTCTGGGGTTTGCCAATTTCTACCGGCGGTTCATTCGCAATTTCAGCCAACTAGCCACGCCTCTGACCGCCTTGACCTCCCCTAGAACGACGTTCAGGTGGTCCGATGCAGCTGAGGCTGTATTCGCCAAACTGAAAAGTAGCGTCGTTTCGGCTCCTGTTCTCATAGCCCCTGATCCTTCACGTCAGTTCAAGGTGGAGGTAGATGCGTCAGAGGTGGGGGTAGGTGCAGTGCTGTCCCAGCGTTCACCCACAGACGATAAGATGCATCCCTGCGCATTTTTCTCCCATCGTTTATCTCCAGCCGAGCGTAATTATGACATTGGTAACAGAGAGTTGCTGGCAGTCAAGTTAGCGTTGGAAGAATGGCGTCATTGGTTGGAAGGTTCGTGGGTACCTTTTATCGTTTGGACTGATCACAAGAACTTAGAATATATCAGATCTGCCAAAAGACTAAACTCCAGGCAGGCTCGGTGGGCACTTTTTTTCGGACGATTAGATTTTTCTCTCTCGTACCGCCCGGGTTCTAAAAACATCAAACCCGATTCTTTGTCTCGTATTTTTGATCCTTCCGAACTACTCCCGAGTGTATTTTACCCGAGACATTAGTGGTCTCCACTCTGACATGGGAGGTCGAATCGAAGGTCAAAACGGCCTTAGAAGGGGTAACGCCTCCGCCCGGGTGCCCACCGAATCGATTATTTGTGCCGGAGAGGTTAAGGTCCAATGTTATCAAGTGGGGGCATTGTTCCAACGTGGCTTGTCATCCAGGGGTTAATCGCACCAGGTTTTTGGTCAAGCAACGATTCTGGTGGCCTGCTATGGCTCGTGACATTCACAGTTTTGTTTTGGCTTGCTCGATTTGTGCCACTGGTAAGACTTCCAATCGACCCCCAGATGGGTTACTCCAACCGCTGTCTGTCCCTTCGAGACCCTGGTCCCACATTGCGCTATATTTTGTCACCGCCCTCCCACCCTCCCAGGGGAACATGGTTGTTTTGACCGTAGTGGACCGGTTCTCGAAGGCGGCTCATTTCATTCCTTTACCTAAATTATCCTCTGCTAAGGAGACAGCGGTAGCTGTCTTAGACCACGTCTTTCGGTTACATGGCCTCCCGATGGATATGGTTTCCAACAGGGGTCCACAATTTGTGTCCAAATTTTGGCAAGAGTTTTGTAGACTACTGGGGGCGACTGTCAGTCTTTCGTCGGGGTTCCACCCTCAGTGCAATGGCCAAACCGAGAGAGCCAACCAAGATTTGGAAAGAATGTTGCAATGTTTGGTTTCCAAGAATCCTTCCTCCTGGAGCCAACAACTCTCTATGGTTGAGTACGTGCATAATTCGTTACCAGTTTCATCCACGGGCCTTTCGCCGTTTGAATGTAGCTTAGGTTACCAGCTACCTGTTTTTCCCAGTCTGGAATCCGAAGTCGCGGTCCCCTCCGCTCACACCCTCCGCTGTCTCATTCTGGTGTTTGTGTGTGTGTGTGTTTCGTCACAGTAATTGTTTCATGTGGGCGTCGCCACTGATTGTCAATGATCAGCGGCAGCTGTATGTCATCAACCAGCCTATTTATTGCCCTGTCTTTCGTCTCATGTTTGTCAGATCGCTGTTTGGAGTCCCCTGTGTTGTTCCCTGTTCCCCTCGTGTGTTCTTCGTGGCATTGTGTTCCTGTCTTCTGTTCCTCGTTGGATTCTTCACGGTGTTCTTCACTCACACGGACTTCCACCACGATCTTCACTCACCTGTTCCTGGCGGCCCGTCGAAGTCCCTGCGTCACAGCTCTCCTGCTGTCTGCTATGTGTCTGCTGATCAATCCATTGTGTGTGAAGCTCAATAAATGAGAAGTTTAAACTTGCACTTGCATCTGCCTTTATTTCCGTGACAATTGCATCTACAGCTATTTGCACTTACTGTAAATAGCATTTATCGCTAAGAAAGTATGCTTTTATTTCCACTTAGTGTAAATAGCCTGTATTCCTGTATATTTCTTACCTCACTGGCAGACAATTTGCAAAATAAGAAAAATGCACTTAAATTATTATTATTATTATTTAAGCAATTTTTTTGCCCATAGGATTCCATGAAAATGAATAGTAGTTACATAACTTACTATTCTGCCAGTTGTCACTGCTGATATTATAACATAGGGTGACCAAACGTCCTGTTTTCCCAGGACATGTCCTGTTTTCACGTCCTGTCCTGGCCGTCCTGGTTGTTTTTTTATAAAGTGATGAAAATGTCCTGGTTTTCATTGCGCCATTAAATTTACCGAGTTACGAGATTTTCGGTTTCCGAAGGTGGAGCATACATGAACATTAATGAGTTAATATTCATATATTAATAATGCATGTGCAAATGAGAATATTAGTTCAGATTGTATCTCAAGACATTAGTGGATTATTCCATAAAGGTAACTATATTCTCAGCGTCGCGGCTGACTTATGCCTAAACTACAGTTGTTTACTTCTAGGTAACAGTTTATATGTTTTCATTAGTATTCACGATTTGTGCAGTCGTCTGTAACTGAATAACAGATACTTTGTGTAACAGCAGAGCAACATTCAGCTATCGTCTACAATGAGTTCAGCTCGTTGTGATCTTCCTTTGTACCTTGCGATGTAACAGCTGATAGGCCTATATAAATTTCTTTTTAACTTTCATGCTTATTTGTTAAGCAACAAAAAAACTGCTGGGAAAGATCAGCTCTACAGCAAAATATAGATGGGCAAACAAGGATGAGGAAGAAAAACAGGATGAAGAGGAAAACGAGGATGAAGAAGAAAACTAAAGATATATTTTTTGTTAGTTAGTTTTTGTAAGTTTGTGAGAGCTATTTTCTGTTAAAATTGGATTGCTAATATAGCAGAGGTATTTTTTTAGTTATTATTTTTCTAATACAGAAGAGACATTATTTATATCATTATTTCATTCGTTATTTTTGAAACTTGTCATAATAAAACATGTTGAGTAACCTCTGAGAAGCCTATCTGAATTTGTGTCTTTGGTTATAGATAGTATTTTGTAATATAACAATTTTCTATCCATACAGAGGAGGCATAGGCCTACTTTAAATGTATTGAAATTATAAGGCAGCTTTGAGTAAATTTCGAGTATCATTTGAGTATCTCATTGCCGGGCCGATTGTCCTGGTTTCGGTAATCAAAATATGGTCACCCTATTATAACAGTGATAAGAAATAAACCTGTATTGACTCAGAAGTATGCAGATGTCTTTTTGTCGGGTGCTGTTGCCATGGTGAATCGTAATATCGGAGCTCCATTGATCATGGCTTTTCATAGTCATGGTGCACACGGTTAAGTCAACCTACTCAGAGTTGATTGAACTAACTCAATTCAGCTGTTCTGAAAGCGAAAACTCAAGAGTTTCCCATCGCAGAGTATGTCAACAGTATGTCAGCATTCTTTTGTTTTTGACCACAAAAAGTATTCTCGTTGCTTCATAAAATTAAGGTTGAACCACTGCAGTCACATGGACTATTTAAGCAATGTCTTTAATACCTTTCTGGATCTTGAAAGTGGTAATTATATTGCTGTCTCTGGAGGAGTCATATACCCCTCGGATTTCATCAAAAATATCTTAATTTGTGTTCCGAAGACAAACGAAGGTGTGGGTGAGTAATTAATTACAGAATTTTCATTTTTGGGTAAACAAACCCTTTAATGTAATGGCAGTGCTGTGTTCTTGTTCTTTTAAGAAATGATCACTGAAAAGTTCTTTGGGGAACCCAAAAATGGTTCTTATTTGGCATCACTGTGAAAACACCCCTTTTGGACACTTTATTTTTAAGAGTGCATTAAGATATTTGTAATAAATATAAATATATATAGGTATGTATATGTACATAGATGTCATTGATAAATAAATAAATGCTAGCTATCTGTGTTTCCCAAGCAACTGACTCTACACAGAGGTGTGCTGAGACATGCACAACACACACACACATACATACGCGAACACAGCAGGGTTTTCAGCTGTCTGTGGCCTCAAGAGTAAAAAACAAAAAAAACCTTGTGCTGACACAGAATTGTGCAAACACATCAAAGGATACCACACTAAAACACTGTGGGAAAAATAATAATAATAATAATAATAATAATAATAATAATAAAGTTTTTCCTGAAATGAAAGGCAAGTGAGGAGAGCTAGAGGAAGAGAGAAGCAGATGGTGATAACACACTTAAACACACACCTCGCACACACGAACGGCTGTAGCCGACAGAGGCGGATCAGTCAGGCAGATCACAGCGGGATCGGTGGGTGCCTGGCTGACCCCACGGCCAAAGGCTGCATTGGAAATGTTGGTACGCTGCATCCAAGCATGCTCAGAAAAGCCTGCTGTCAGGATAAAGAGAGAGAGAGAGAGGGAGCTGGAGAGAGATGGCAGAGGAAGGCTGTCAGAAGGGAAGGCCTGGAGTCATGAATCACCCCAGACAGATGCACTCACTGTCCACAAACTGATCCCATCAACCCTTAGATAGAGCCAAAGAGGCAGAGGACGTGAACTAGATCTGTGTGACTCATAAGCAAAAACTGCACAGGCCACCAATATGTAGAATGACTGACCTAATGCATTAGTATCAATGAATAGAAAATTTGGCAAAACATACTAAAAGTTGTCATGCTCTCACTAAATAATTCACAACACAAACAAGTCACACAACAAGTTTCTTTGTAGGACCTTGGGTTTAGTGAAAAACCTTCTTTGTATCAAGAACCATTTTCTGTGTAGGGCAGCGCTTTTCAAACTCTTTCTGAATCAAGGACCCCTTTCATGACCCCAAACTACTTAACCTACAATCCAACAACCAGAGAAGTGATTGTTACCATGGAAACTGATATCATGGCAGTGACTTCCCCTTTTGTGGAACTTCTGGCATGACGTTGAAAAAATTATGAAAGGTCATCATTGTGAGTTATTGCAGAAATGACTCATTGGCCCAATCCGAATGGACGGGGGGCAAATTCAGTCATACATGACACTTGACAGACGGCTGCAGTCTAATCGCTGATCTCTGCTCCCATTTCCACACATTGTTTTGTGAAAACAACATATTGTGAATAAGAGCAACACTCTGTTTAGCATTCTCGCTAATTAAAACAAAACAAAATGATAACATAATCTCTTACATTGTCAATGGAAATCAGTCATTCAGATTTTTTCCACATTTTATGTCACAGGAATTGGAATTACTGTGCAAATAAGGGTATACTTTACATGACAACAATGTACTAAAAGCGGAAAAGTTTTTCCTTTGCATTTTACACGTACAAACAACAATGTTGTTAACCCTCTGGAGTCTGAGGCTGATTTGGGGCTTGGAGAAGTTTTGACATGCCCTGACATTTGTGCTTTTTTCAGTTGTTCATAAACATATTAATGACAAAAGTGTCATTACACTGTATTCAGCACAAACTAGGCTACCATAATATGTGAGGAACATGTATGTACATGTTTGCGTTTTTGAAGGAATAATGTTTATGCGTGGTTATTGAAAAAACAAAAAACTTAAATCACTGAAATAAGGCCAAAAAAAGTATATTAAATCTGTGTTCACAAGACTTCTGGGTATTGGAGGTTGTAGACTAGAGTTTTTGCTTCAAAATTATGTAAAAATTATAATGCCTACTTGTTCATATAAAACAATATATTGATTTAGTTTTTGTAAGACACTTTTTGTCAAGAAACACAGTTTGTGTGGAGGCGTGAATCATCATGAATAATGGGTCATTTACACCTGAGAAGACAAAAGAATCACATAATAATGACCTGAAATGACTTGCATATTAATGAGGCCTTTCAGTCAGGTAGGCTGTGAAAAAACCCTCTGTAATCATGTCTCAGCTCAATTTAAAATAATGGTATTCTATTATATTCTTTAAAATATAATGTATTTCTGTAATGCAAAGTGTCTGAACAATTATGTTACCTCTATGGCATTTCATATAGGCTTTTAGCTTAAAAGTATGCACATTTGGAGAAATATTGATGGATTCTTATGTTTATGTCAATATTCTATACTGAGGAGTGATATTTATTCAATATTTATTATCATCACTATGAGTGCTGGATACTGTGTTTTCAATTCATACTTGCAGTCAGAGGGCGCTCTGTACACCTTTAGTCCACAAATTATTCTAAAGAAGAAGAGGACATTTCAGGAATGGTGTTTTCAATTCATACTTGCAGCCGGAAGGCGCTCTCTGTACACCTTTAGGCCACAAATTCATATAAAGAAGGAACCAGGAACTAACGGCATGTCTTCTAGAGATCGCTAACCATGGCTTTAACATCCAGATAAACACTTTTCAGGACAATAAATACACGATTGAGACAATGCATACAAGTATTGCCTCTGAATGATCCCTGTTCACACGGATCCGTGAAAACAGCTGTATTATGCATGCCAGGCCATTAGATGGCGATGTCACTTTGTAAAGAAACACTATCCGCCTATAGACTGAACATGTAATATCAGAGATTGTATATAATGGGGAGATAAGAGTGTCTGGATCTCTTACCTTTGGAGAAAGCGTAACAGCTAACTTAATCACGTGCGGCACCTCTCAGCCTATCGTGTAATGGCAATGACATCAGTCGCAACATTCCCTAGTCTGCCTTCTCTTAAAAAAATGCATTTTTATCAAGCTAAAATCTACATATAGTTCCCAAAGAAAGTATTGTTTAGTGTAAAACATTCTGAAGATTGGCAAACAGGCTGTCGATTAATTAAATGATTAGCTATTTCCCCGCAAAAGCTGTTTAATCAGCACAGTGAAGCCTCTCATCCATTGACATCCATACAAAAAACAGCCTCTGGTCTTCTTCCCAGCGTACCGCGGGGGGCGGAGCATTAGCATTAGCCATTACGCTTTTTTGGCTAAAGGTTGCAGGCTTGCCTTCCAGTGGCTTTGGTAATATGCATGTGCACGACGTCACCGTTTTCACAAATTCACGTTCTCGTAGTTTACACATGGACAATAGCGGCAGCGTTTTCAAAAGCAAACGAACACTTTGAAACTCGTTTTCAAATGTTCATGTTTTCAGGCCCCAAAAATGCTGCTGTCATGTAAATGACAAATGGCTAAAACGCAAAAAGTTTTCCGTTAGTTGAAATCAGTGTTGTGTAAATGGCTCCAAAAACTAAACCTAAACAATGCTATAATATAAAGCAGTCACAAAATGTGTTTGGACATTCAGGCCACATAGTGTATGAATTTCATTGCATTAGATAAATGCAATAAAATACCAAAGCAAGTGGCTCGGGGAAAAAAAAGAGAGAGAGAAAAAAAACAGTTAGTTCTGGAGAATGCCACTTGCTATAATATTTTATTATCTAATGAAATGACATTTATACTTTAAGTGTGGTTAAAATTTCAAATACTTTGTGTATCTCATGTGCACAAAAATCACATTGAGTCATTCATTAAATACACAAACATACAGTATATCATATTCTGATTTGATCTAGTTAAACAAATACAACTCGTGTTCTCATATGCAAAGAATGACCTAAACTCCAAAATGGCAATACAATCATTAATGAAATTAGTTTAAAACCTGTTTTCACATTATGAGAAAAAAACATTTATTGCTCTCAGTAAGAGCCAAGTTCAGTTTGACTGTTGCATCTGCAATAACAGATCTTTCCTGAAAGTGCTTCAAAACCAGAGAGCTCTGGAAACACTCGACTGTAAGTGCACAACATCCATTTACAGAATTCTGTTGTTTCTACACTTCACATGGATGAAGTCCACACTGAAATTCGAGGAGAACATTTTAGAGCTTGAAAACAGAAAACAGAAGCCATTTCAACCAATAACTATTCAGTTGCATAGTGCTTCAATGGTGTGTAAAACCCTCACTGAGAATATAACAATGTACACTGTACATTGGTTACGCTCAGTGTAGTGGTACTCCAACCCTCCTGATCTTAGTTCTGGGAGGGGGAAAAAAAAAAAAATAATAATAATAATAACAGCATTGATGTCACTGTAGTGGCAGCTGAAGAAGACTCATATTCACAAAAGAGAATCCACTTACACACTATAAGTCATTTGAGATCAGCCTGTGGGAAAGAAAAGGCACAAATGAGAATATTTATTTAATATATTTACTTTTCTATACATCAGTGAGATTAAACGTTCCTTTAAAATCACCTGCTCCTCGGATGTTTTGAGAAAGATCCCTTTAAACCAAACGTATATGACATCTCCATTACGTCTCCTGAGGACAGGTGAAATATGAGTGTTTCTGTGTTAATTAACCTGCAGGTTCTTATCAGATTTTCAGAGCAGAACTGTTTGCACTTATGAATCAACCAAACACAGAAGAAAACATCAATAAGATCTGACAGGCTTAGGCTGAACCAGAGCTGATTACACCATTATAATTTAACAGGGGGAAAAATGTTTAAATGAAGCAGCTCTTTTTTAACAGCAACATATGATTTATGATCCAACAAACAAACACACACACACACACACACACACAAAAATGCACATCCCTTATAACTTATAATATACGGTGTATAATATATTATTTCAGTACATTGAGAAATTAAGAATCATCCCCGAAAATATATGACATGCATGGGGCCATATGAGTCAAATTTTAGTCTTCTTAAGTGTGTCAGAATTCTAAGAATGACATAACTTTATTCTTCTTCCTAAACTTAAGAATAAGTGTGATTCATAAAGGTTCCTGTCCATTAAGAATAGGTCTCAGTTCCTAAATGATTTAAGAGTGCTGAAGAGGTAGCCTAACCTAGTTAGGCGTAAGAAGATGGCAATCGATAAGAGGTGACCACACACTTTCCGAAAAACATATAGTGTATTTGAGTTATGTGATGACAGGGAGCTCAAGGTATCATCAATGTATTCTTTTTGAGGAGACATGTATCAATAGAAAAGTATTCCACATCATCAGTACTTATTTGTGATAATTTTGCAGAATGAAAAGCAATTATTTAAAATAAATGTGGTAACACTTTACAATAAGGTTCATTAGTGAACATTAGTTAACTACATTAATTAACATGAACTAATAATAATGAACAGCACTTATACAGCACTTATTAATCTTTGTTAATGTTAATTTCAACATTTATTAATACATTATTAAAATCTTTTTAACATTAGTTAATACACTGTGAACGATCATGAACAATGATCAACTCTATTTTCATTAACTGACGTTAACGAAGATTAGTAAATACGGTAACAAATGTATTGTTCATGTTAGTTAATACATTAACTAATGTTTTAATGAACCTTATTGTAAAGTGCTACCAAACAAGGTAAACATTAAATGTTTCAGTGTCTTAATTAAATGATTTTATAATAATTACATTAAACAACTGGTGTCATACTGCAGTGATTACCCTTCCAAGCTCACTATTGGCTGATTCAGAGGTTGAGGGTGGCCATTTTTGGGTTGACATCATTGTACTCCTTAGTTTGCAACATTTAAAGGATTAGTTCACTTTCAAATGAAAATTACCCCAAGCTTTACTCACCCTCAAGCCATCCTAGGTGTATATGACTTTCTTCGTTCTCATGAACACAATCGGAGAAATATTAATAAATATCCTGAAGCATCCGAGCTTTAGAATGAAGCGGGATGTATGAGCTGGAGAAAGTGCCTCCATCCATATTCATCCATCATAAACGTGTACTCCACACGGCTCTGGGGTTAATAAAGGCCTTCTGAAGCGAAGCAATGTGTTTGTGTAAAAAAAAATCCATATTTTATAAATTATGAAGTAAAATATCTAGCTTGCACCAGACCGCCTTCCGTATTCAACTTAGGAAGAAAGTGCAATGCCTCTTGCAGTTCAAAAAGCTTATACTTCCATCCTATGCCTTCCCAATTCAACTTACGGAAAAAGCTTAACTAACACGAAGCCAGTTCAGTTTTTTTTTCATAACTTGAATACAGAAGATGGCCTGCAGAAGCTAGATATTTTACTTCATAACTTGTTAAATATGGATATATTTTTTTACACAAACGCATTGCTTTGCTTCAGAAGGACTTTATTAACCCCCGGAGCCGTGTGGAGTACGTTTATGATGGATGGATGTGGATGGAGGCACTTTCTTCAGCTCATACTCATTGGCCCCGTTCACTGCCATTATAATGCATCAGGATATTTATCAATATAACTCAGATTGTGTTCATCAGAAAGAAGAAAGTCATATACACCTAGGATAGCTTGAGGGTGAGTAAATCTTGGGGTAATTTTCATTTGAAAGTGAACTAATCCTTTAAGCACCACCTCTGTTAGAACCTAAGAGTCATTCTTAGACATTGCCGAAAGTTGCTTTTAGCTTCTTTATACGTTCCTACTCTTAAACAAGCTTAAGCCTATTCGTAAGAGCATTTTTTTGATAAGTTTTATACATATGGCCCCTGAACATGTCTTCATGAGAATCACCATGAAATCACCATCAAGAAAAGCATCCATCCAGCAACATAAACTGCCATAGTAAGTTGTTTCTGAAGAACACCTTATGAATGTGCACAAAAACACATGCATACAAAACGCACAAGCACACAACACTTCTTCTTGTGCATCCGCTGTATGTTAATAGTCTAGAGGAAGTCAACAGTGCCAGATTGAGGAGTAAATGTCAGCATCACAGTTATTAATGATGTGGCTACGTGCAGCTGTCTCACACAAATGTAAACAAACAATGCTCTAATTTGCATTAGGCAGGTATGAAAGGGTTTGCTGGAAGAAGAAAAAAAATCAGTAAATGCCTCATTGATTAATGTGGGTTTCATCATCACCCAGTGACAGATTATGCAAGTGACCTTGCTAATGCAAAACTTCCACTATTAACCCACTCACGAATACAGCCTAACCATAGAATAAACCACGCAACTCTGGCTCAATGTTTTAAACTTAAATGCACTAATGCAAATATTTCCCATTACCCCCTCCCACCATAAGCACTTACATCACAAGAAAGAACATACACACACAAAAAGTCACGATCAAGTGCTTGCATAGATATTTCTATCGAGCAGTGACAGGCGCTGCCAGCTTGGATCGATACACTCAGCTGTGTCTGTGCTGTTCTGAGGTGCATTCTAATAGCTCCGAGAGCCAAAGGAAGTTAACTGCCTGCTACAATACAGTACACAACAACCTCTTTCCAGCATTCACACAAACCTCTCTAATGCATTAAGAACACCTGGTAATGTGATCAGAACATTTCCAGGAACATTCACGCCCACATATCTATCTATCTATCTATCTATCGATCGATTGATCGACTGACTGATGGAACTATCAGCCTATCCATCCATCCATCCCATCCATCACATCCATCCAATCCATCTAATCCATCCATCCATCCAAGCTGTATTGACATTGAAAAATGTACATTGGCAAAGCGTCAGTACCATCATAGGCTGCCCTGTAACAACAGCAGAATCCAGAAAAAGAATATGTGAATGCTTTTACACTGCTGCCGCCGCAGATACAAGCAGATGACACCCCCCAACCCCGCCCCACTTCTCTCCATTTATCTATCTGCTCTCATTCTTTGTCCTACATGAACGAGCTGCAAAGAGAACCACGAGACAAAAGAAGAAAAAGAAAACTGCTGTCTGCTCACACCTAAATATCAGCCAGAACACAATGCTGTCTAACACAATACTTGCAATTGCAACGAAATTCAGGGAGAGACTTTTTTCACAAGCATGGTATTCAGTTCTCTGCCTCCCTCCTACTGTCTCTCTCCTCTTTAAACTAAACTCACACATGCATAGACATGACATGTGAATGGCTGCTCACATGGGGAGGTTTGATGTCTATCAGCTCTGACTTACTGCACCTCTGCAGAGAAAAAAAAAAAATATATGGGTAATTGAATACATTGACATTAAGCAAACACGGTTTCAAATACAGTTAAGTAATGTGCATTATTTATACTGTGTATAATGGGATTTGAAACATTTCAGCCCTCAGTTCATAATATATATGATATAAATGCTGTTTGGTAATGGGAAATGCAAGACTTCACATAAGAAATTTTAGCAGATGCAAATCAAACTTTGAAATAGTACAATTCTAAGGATAGGGATAGAACTGGAGTTAATTTCTATTCCCTTTGCATGCAAATTGATTTCAGCACCATGGACAGCAACCTTCAGCACCGCCACGAGTCATTAGACATTGTCTATTCCCTCAGGCTTTAAAGTCAGCTTCACTATTCTGACAACATCTCTCAAAATGCTAGCAAATACTACAGTAATGAAAGGCATCCATGTAACACAGGAATATAGATAGACCGCAGAAAAGACACTTAAGCCTCACTTAAAATGTCCGAATGCCATTGTATTAGATAACTGAATATCAAAGCAAATGACATTTATTTTAACAGCAGAAGGCATACACACACTATAAGTAAAGTAAAATAGGAACATTAATCACAAAACAAGTTAGGTTTTAAATTATGAAACAACAGATACTTTTGACAATGGATATAAAATGTGACTACACCTGTGGTTACATGAACATTTTTGGGTTAGTTCACCCAAAAATTAAATTTATGTCATTAATTACTCATCCTCATGTCGTTCCACACCCGTGAGACCTTCCTTCATCTTCGGAACACAAATTAAGATTTTTTTTAATGAAATCTGAGAGGTATATGACTCCTCCATAGACAGCAATTTGACCAACACTTTCAAGGTACAGAAAAGTACTAAAGACATTGTTAAAACAGTCGACATGACTGCAGCGGTTCAACCTTAATTTTATGAAGCGACGAGAAATCGTTTTGTGCGGAAAAACAAAACAAAAATAACAACTTTATTCGACAAACCCTGTCATTATCCTTACATATCCTTATTGCCGCAGTAAGCACAATGAAGGCGTCCGTGTTTACGTCTGAATGCCATCTCAGTATTGGCCAAAGTTGCACACGTGAGCAGCACGACGCATGCATGTGATGCTGACGCAGGAGCCAGCCAATGATGAGTCGGCGTTCTGACGTAGAACCTGAAAGTGCTGGACGCAAACAATGTATGAGAATGAAACAGAAGATAAGATTTTGTTGAAGTTGTTATTTTTGTTTTGTTTTTGCGCACAAAAAGTATTCTCGTCACTTCATAAAATTAAGGAACAACTGCGTCACGTTGACTTTTTTAACAATGTCTTTTGTATCTTTCTGGACCTTGAAAGTGTCAGTTAAATTGCTGTCTATGGACGAGTCATATACCTCTCGGATTTAATCAAAAATATTTTAATTTGTGTTTCGAAGATGAATGAAGGTCTTACAGGTGTGAAACGACATGAGGGTGAGTAATTAATGACAGAATTTTCATTTTTGGGTGAGCTAACCCTTTAAGACTTTAAATCTCCACTAAAAATCATCAAAACACTAGCTTATTAAAAGACATTGAGCAATTATGGAGTTATGAAGAAAAGTTAAATTGGTGAAGGAAGAGCCTAGATACAACTTGCTTTAATATTTTGAATCTCATGCAGTGGCATTTAGACAATTTTAATGTCTGTGGCGTAATTGTCCAAAAACTTTCTGGAGTCAGTGTAGAAAAATGTCATATATAGTAATACTAATGCTTGCATATTGATTGCATATTGATTTTCATTCAACTGCACTCCAACAAATATATTTTCAATTTTGGGTACATTCCAGAAGATCTGAGACTATCTGATTTTACATGCTTGGCCTGTTTAAATTCAACTCTTTATTCCTCCCCCGTTTCCTTTTTAATTTTCCCCCTCAATCCACCTCCTTGGCTTTTGAACATTTATAGCTAATTAAGCCCTTTGAAAAGCCCAAGAACAAACCATCAAGAGGAGGAAGAAAGTAAGTGAAATTCAGATTCAGTGCTCCATCTCCCAGAATGAATCACAACAAACCCCCACAGCAAAGACCACTGCAATAAACAAGCAAGCCAAAGATGGTCGAGAAGGCAGCCATGTCAATGGCTTGTCAGTATCAAGCCACAAACAAAACAATGACATTGATGTAGGAAATCGCTCGATACTACAAATGAGCTACGATATGTTGACATAAGTCAAGTATAGATTACATAAACCCTAACCAACCAAATGATAATTTACCAGGCACAAATCTAACAAGCAAAGATTAACCTCAGGGCAATGTACTAAAATGCAAAGATGTGGGGGGGGGGGGGGACTACAAATAAACACATATGCAAGTAGAGGAACAGTTAAATGCAATGAAGGTCTATAACATGGCATGAAAAAAAAATCTATAACACTACCTTATTCAGCAAAAGACGGCAAGGACAAATTATCAAAAAGCGAATTTGATCTGGGTATTACATGTAACTACGGTCACAACATGGTCTGTTCTCTCCTGTCTCTAAAATGGAGTGTTTTGTTCTTTTGAGATAATAGCCTTAATTTGTTTTAGAGTTCTATAGATTAGTGCAGTCAGAAAGGAAGATAACAATTAACAATAACAATTAATCGTAGCAGAGACAAGAATGACTGTTCTAATTACATATTTCACCCAGGTCAACTCTTAGGAACATCATTCATTCAAAAAAGAACTGTGTTGACACCACCATCATACATCATTAGCTTCTCTACCCTTTAGCAAGAAATAAAGATCATTACATTGAAATATAGAGACAAGGACAACCTAGACGTAATCCACAGCAAGGTGACATTGCCCCTACCATTACTGTCCCCTGAGCAGTTCTTCATCACAATGAAGAATCCAGACAGCAGCTGAACACATCTTTAGTGAACACCACACAATCTATAAACGACACATTCACTTACAACAGTTACACCTCACATTCAGAAGAATGATTCACAGTACCTAAAGGAAAATACGAAAGAACCAAACCCAGTAAAAACACTAAAAAAACAGCATTTGCATGCACTTTAGGGCACCACACTAACAATCATTTATGAATATTTCGGACAAAAATGTACTGAACACATTATTGATGTGAAACAGATTTCCACAAAAGGGAGTGCTGTTAGATATGGACCAAGCAAAATTTATTGAAATATTGACAAAACAGTCTGGGTAAATGATGAATGTAGGGACAAAATATAAATAAAATTCTTGGTGGGTACTGAACAGAGGAACCATAAGCTACACTAGTCAACTGAATGATAAGAAAAAATAAAGAAATACTGTTCTGCATCCTTGACAGCCTCAGAAAAAAATAATCATACTTAAAAGTAGGTGAACTGTCTTTCAATGTTTGTATTAAATGGTTATGGATAGAACTTCAAGGTAATTGGCACTGGCAAACAGACATAAAATATTTGGTTTAAAAAATAGCCACTTTGTTGTCAAAGGGGAGTAGAAAATCAGTTTTTATCAGATAGTTCACTTTCTAGTTCGTAATTATGTCACTTAAGTAAATACCCCCAACACACACAAGCAGAATTTATAATCAAATGTCATATGTTTCACGAAGCTGTATACTGTATCATACCTGAAAAAAATAAGTGGCGTTCCTCAAATAATCAAACATCAATTTTGTCCATCCACAGACATGATGCGAGCGTGTCTCTCTATCTCTCTCTTGTGGACACATGTAAAAGTGGCATTGCATTAAATATTCATCTCAAATGTAGTGTAATTCAGTAAGCAGTGGACAGGTATAAAAACATACCTTACAGAAAGACTCAAATCTAATCCAAGGTCTCCTTTTCTTGTCCAAACCCATCGATGACACATGCATACAGGCAGGACCATCAGAATGTCTCAACCTGACTCTTCTAGCAGCAAAGAGACCTTGCTAGGTTAATGTGCATTTTATAATTTGTCATTTGAAGCGCCATACCAATACGTCAAGTGTATTTCTCACAAACAGTATTCATTGGTACCCTTTTTATTTGATTTAAGACTTTGTATTTTTATTAAGAAGGCTATACCAGACGCATAATCACTATACATTGATTTAACATTACCTTTACAATTAAATCTTTCACTGAAATTACAGAATAAATATATGCACATTTTTTAACTTTGTCAAATCTTTGTGAGAGAGAAAACATTAAAAGTGCTTCCTAAAAAGCTGTTAGTGATAGTATCCAGAAGCATTTTTCTTAAGAAAGTGCGTTGAACTCCATAAAATCTTGAAGTGTCATTATATATTCACAAATATTGATCCTCGGGTGCGTCCTTGAGATAGAACTCTGTCTTTTGCTGTATAGAAAATTAAATAGACCACTCAACGGGTAATACGTCGCTGTATCTCTATAGCAGGTGAAGTTTTTGATCAATAACCTCCATCTGCAGTCGAATGCATGCAGCAAACTGCAAATATTCTACAAACTGTGCCAGGCGCTCCGGAGGTTCAACAAATCTGTTCCGTACAAAAATAATGGGTGGTAACATTGCTGGCTACTCTGAAAAAAAGGCACTTCATTGAAAAATCTGAGTATGGCCTTTCCTCCAAAAGCGACTTGGGGGAAATGTGTGTCTGAGTGTGTACGTGTACGTGTGTGAAATATATAATCTTGCCATGCTTCTTTTTTGATACGTATTCTTTTTGGGCGTGGAGGGGGAGGGGTTGTGAAAGTGAGTTTACTCTTTTTTCAATTCAATTAGAATCTGTATGATTTCTCTAAGACTTCGAGGTAATCCGGCTTGGTTTGGAGTTTCGCCCTTAACTCGAGGTATTCACTTTGTGTTTGCTCAGGGAATCCTTTCCCCGCAGTGAAAAGTAATGTTTCTTTTAATCTGGCGTCTTGCTGTAAATCGGGGTATTGCATTCCGGGGGGATGTGCATGTGCAACATGCATGTCCTTTAATTTGGGAACAGTGCCGTACAGGCAGTCTACAAAACCAACCGTAGGGGTCGGCCTCTGGCTGTCAATCACGGTAGGGCAAAGCACTCCGTTCTCATGAAAACCTGCCATGTCACCGGACTGATTGATGGTGACAATGGTGTTGAGCTGGGAATTGGACACAGCCATCGTCCATTCCTTCTCTTTCTCCAGAAGAGTTCGATAATTACTGTTATTTTCCTTGGTTTCTGCAAACTGCTCGCCCTCAATCTCTCCTTCTCGTGGTTTGTAAATGGGATTGTTACACATTTGAGTAACGGGATGGGGGATGTAGTCGTAGACGTGACCGGGTGGCTTCTCAGGTGAGGCAGTCTGTCTTTCTTCAAAGATCTTGCACTGCATTTGAATCCCCGTAAGATCCACCTCCTGTCGCTTCCTGAAGGGAAGTTTCTTTCGCCTCCGTAGCACAAATGCGAAGAGACCGGCGGCCACAAAAACAGAGGAGATGAAGAGAATCAGCAGGCTGAGAATTAGCACAGAGAGTGGGACAGCTCCCGTTGCCGGCGCTTGTCCTAATTCAGAGCCGCTGGTGGCCGTCATGTCATAGGGTAGGACTGGAGAAGAAGCGGTGAATTTCAACTCGGGGCAGATGACCTCAGCCTCCAGGGTGCGCAGATCTTTGCCAAGGGCGAAGTCTGGGGTCTTGCAGGTCACTTCCCCAACGACAATGACGGAGCTGAGCTTCTCTATCCATTGTTTGAGTGGAATGATGTCACAAGAGCAGTCCCAGGGATTCTGGTGAAGGTCAATTTGAACGATGGAGTGAAGATGCTCCAGTACTCCGTTCACAGGAAGGTACAGAAAGTAGTTGTTGCGCAGGTTGAGTCTAGCCAGGGAAGTGCCAGCAAAAGCATCCACAGGCAAGGTGCGTAGCAGGTTGTCATTGAGAAAAACCAACTGCAGGTTTGGCATGAGGCTGAAGGCAGCCGGTTGGATCTCTCGAATGACATTGTACTCAAAGTACAGATAACTAAGTGCCTGCAGACCACGAAACATGCCTGGAGTGAGCCTTTCAATGTCGTTGCCATTCAAATATAAACTTTTTAAATTAGGTAGGTTCATAAAGGCGCCTTCTTGAACATATGATATCCGATTATTACCCAAGTGCAATAGATCCAAACTAGAGAAGTTCCAAAAGTCTGACCTGTAAATTTTCTGAATCAAATTCCCACTTAAATAGAGTTTCTTGGCATTGAGTGGTCGTGGCAGCAGCTCAGAAATGTTGTGGAAGCCTTTTTCTTTACAATTGACGGTGAGGCCCAAGTCATTGATGTGTAAATTGCACATGCACCCTGTCGGGCAAATGATTGGTATAGGGGGTCTGGTCTGGTAGGCAGCGACTGGAGGCTGATTCAGCCCTGGGTAAATGCTACGAGGAGTGGGTGTTTTTGTTGGTCTGGACCGTTTAGTCGGCTTTACCTGTCTCTCTCTGTACTCTACTGAGGAGGCTGTGTTATGAAAGGATGACAACATAGACGAAGGCTTGGTGGGCCAGACATTTTCGTTATTAAATGGTAATCTGGGAATGCCATGTTTGGCCTCCAGCTCGGCTTCGGAGAGTAAAGGACAAAGTTCACTTCTCTTGATCTCACGAAGGTCCTTACCATGTAAATGAAAAGGGTATTCACACGTAATGTCGCCGACCAAAGCTGTATAGGGTATGCGCTCCAGCCAGGTTTTGAGCTGCACAATGTCACACACACAGTTCCATGGATTTTCCTCTAGCTGAATCTCCATCAAGCTGCGACCGATGTATTCCAACGTCCCTTTATAGGGTAGAATTTTTAAGCGGTTGCCACGTAAGTCAAGGTGCGTGAGCGATACGGACCTGAATAATAAATTGGGTAGCACGGGTATCAAATTGTCATTCAAAATAAGTACTCTGAGTTTGTGCAGGTTCCGAAATGCCCCACTCTCTATTCTCTTGATGACGTTGTAATCCGCCTGAAGATACTCAAGGCTCTCCAGCCCCATAAAAGTGTCATTCCTGAACACCTCCAGTTTGTTTTCATGCAAAAATAGCTTTTTCAAGATGCTCAGGCCATTGAACGCACCCACATGTATGTCCTGCAGTGCATTATTCCCCAGATTAAGTGACACAGCATTATTGAGATGCAAAAAGCTGTTAAAATACAGCTTGCGCATGGAGTTCCTCTGCAGATTGAGTTTAAAGGGTCTTGTCCACGTCTGGGAGATCTGGCTGACATTTGTAAATCCTTTGCTGTCGCAGTGGACGTGGAAAATACCCTCCCTGACTTCACAGTAGCAAGGGTCAAAGCAAGGCTCATCTATTTCTTCCGACTCGTCCAACAGAGGGATCGGCGTAGTCCATCCTAAAGCTATTGTGCTTAGCAGGGTAAACCACAGCATCCTTCCGCCGAGTCCTGATGAAGTTAAGGCTGAGAGCCACTTCACAGCACTGCAATAAAACAGAAAAAAAGAGAGCGTGTGAGATGAGAAGACTCAGACAGCGAGTGACAGTTGCAGTGCTTTGAGCGTTTCGCACAATAAAAAACACCTCCTTCTTCCATATCATGGCATGTTTATGATAGAGATCATGCATTATCATGGATTGGACTGGACATCTCTCACTCGATGATAGCTTACACTACACCCAAAAACAGGACTCAAGGGCATAATCACCACTAGTGTCTTAAAGTACTACATGAAAGAAAGCACATCTAAACAGTTTAATGCACTTCAACATTTAAAACAGTCTGTTTCGAGTCTCACTACGTCTGTCACACACATACAAACAGGAAACATTTGACAAATATTACTTTTGTTATTTCTGAATAATCAGGCTTTTCCATGTTCATGCAAAGCTCAAGCGCATTAGATCAATAAAAACATGAAATGAAAATAAATACATACTTAAATTAAATCAACCACTGCCATCCACTCAACATTTAAAAAAAAAAACAATGGCAGGTGCATCCTAAGACTGTCGCCAATTAGACCTTTAATGCGTAACGGAGGTTATTTGCTTTCCACAGTCTGAACGCACTTAATTAGCGCAGATGTTATCAGAAGATCAGTGGAGAAACTCAGAGCCAAATGCTGCTGAGTGTGCCTCACTCTGCGGATCTCTTGGCTTTCGAAAGGGGAAAAAAAACCAAAAGCTCTCGAAAGATCCTTGT
The DNA here is from genome assembly GCA_036281575.1 of Ancherythroculter nigrocauda. Taxonomy (NCBI): domain Eukaryota; kingdom Metazoa; phylum Chordata; class Actinopteri; order Cypriniformes; family Xenocyprididae; genus Ancherythroculter; species Ancherythroculter nigrocauda. The sequence continues at coordinate 23,780,073 of VTFQ01000005.1, forward strand.
TTTCTGTCCAGAAGTGACTGCAATTTTCCATGAATAGCGCACTTTGTATTTTCCTCCCACCCTTCTCTGGTGTCCTGGCTTTAGCAATCAATTCTAATGTCCTTCCATTCCCAAGCGATAACGTAGCGGATACCTACTCAGTTTTAGCGGTGTCCAACTTTACATCTCCAGGGTTTGGAGACGGGTGGTCCCAGGTTGCCTCCGATGGTTGGCTAAAAATAGAAAAGGACAAAAGAAAAAAAAAACATGCATTGGAATGAAACAGTTGAAGATCTCCATGTTTTATGCCCACATAAAGAAATTCTAATGTATAACTAAATTAAGATTTTTTAAGTATTTTTTAAGTATTTTTTTTTTTTTTTTTTTTATGTTTTACTAATATTCGTTTGCTAAAGTACCATTTGAAGCTGAGTGATTTTGTAAAGCAGTCTGCGCAGTTACATCAGAAACAAATCAATGCATCATTTTATTAAACACAGAGATTATGCTGTGGATCACCCAGGTCATTCTCCCATCTCCAAAAGTCTGTGAACATCTGAAACGCTCAAAATTCACCTTTTTTAACGGAGCATCCGAAAACGGCGACTTTAAAGATTTCCTGTGCTTTTCCCTTATCTCTCTCGCTCTCTTTCGGTCTCTCTCTCTCTCTCCAAGACCAAGAAGAGAGAAGATGAAGACGTGATTTGAATGAAATCTCCTTTTTTTTGTTTTGTTTTGTGATGCCGGTTCGTTCAGTTCTGGAGCTCAGTTCCGTTTGAAGCGTCTCGATTCGGTTTGTCCCACTGCTGCGCTGCTCGCGTCTCTCATCGTGTCGGAGAAAAGCTTCGGATCGTCACGGAAATGAGCTTTAAGAAAAGCGAACAGGGAGGGAGAGGGCAGAGATTGGAGAGACGGCGTTGGCGGAGAGGGTTGGGATGGAGGAGGCACGAGCTGTTGAGCGCGCTGAGTGCCGCACCGGGAGCGCGCGCGCATCACTGTGTTCTCTCTCTCGCACTCTCTCTCTTTTTCTTCGTCAGCGATGTAACGTTATGTTTAAGGGCGATCTCATCACCGATTAGTGTTTTGAGATAAAAGCCACCGATTATTTAACACCAAGCTTCATCGGTGAACTCTTCTGAGGCTTTTTTCAGTTCCGTTTCTTTCCTTGGAAAATGTTACTTCATTCGTTGGAATAAGTGTCCTGGGTTCCTATGCGTAACAGAACAAAATGACAAAAGAAAACTAAGCAATAGATATTTTTTTTCCTCTGTATACATTTAGTTTGACTTCATCTGCAGTGAAGGCAGCTGAGGTAAATTCTTCCGTAGCGTCCTCTTGTGTGAAGCTCCGCGCGCTTCCTGCGCCCTGTCTTCCCGCGCTCTGCCTGCAGCGGGCAATCTAGCTCTGCGCGTGGGCAGTGGCGATGACAGGATACCTTTATTCTACACATTTACATGAAAATGAAGGGGAGGTTATGGGGTAACACACTATAATATGATTTAATAATAACAAAAAAAAAAAAAAAAAAAAACATTATTACTTTAAATAATGCTAATTATATAATTAAATAGATATTCAGTCAAACTTTGGTTTGTGGGGAAACATGAGGGTATTGTTGCACTTTTACTGTGAATATTTGTGTTACTGTGGATTTATTTCTGAAAATCAATATCTATAGATACATATACAGTAGTCTTGGCAACCAAATGGTAGAACATTCCTTCCATTATTGACCTGAAAAAATAAATAAATAAATAAATAAATAAAATAAACAAAACAGTTCATTAAACACACACTGAAATTAGATATGAAACAAGAAAGGTTACATAAAATGTAAAATGTGTAACATTTAAAAACGTGATAACTTGCCCAATAAAATGTGACAACTTACCCCAAATTACATTTATGTAAAAGTTTGACCTTCGAAAACAAAGAAAACAGGCATTTGTGTAATTTGACTTTTTGACATTATAGAGAGCTGTTGTGACAACTTCCCTGTGCAACTAGCCCAGGTCTCCATTATATGTTCCATTTATGAATGCACTTGATCTGTAAATGTTTAACATTTAATCTAACAGCTAATGTTTTCAATTACTTAATGAAAGTTATTATAAAGTGTTAGGAGTGGCTATATGTTTAGACAAATTTACGCAGGATTTCTTAATGAGATGTTCCTGTAATTTTCATGAGTCAAGCTTAATTGGATTGTTCAAGGATTATAAAAAAAATATGTTGAGGGTGATGATGATGACGACTACAACTATAATTATCATGACTATCATTTTTGGTTATTACAGATCAAATCTGTGATGCTAATTAAAACTGCTTTATGATGCAGACATAACTCTATGAGATTGTTTTTCAGTTTCATTCCCCTGTAGTGTTCTCACTCACATCTGTCCTTCTAAATAGATAACTTCCCCAAATGGGTGTCCCCAAATCATTTAAACAAACAAAATGATACACCAGAACACATAATCAACATGACTTGTATAACAAAATTGAACTGAGCTGAGTATAATTTTCAACACACATTCACTGTGTTTTACTGAAATTGGTGGACTCCAGGTTTCCATCTCCTATTGCTAATATTTGTGTTCCTGTATAATCAGGATTATAACTTGAAATCAGCTTGTGTAATCCATTCCCTTATATAAAATATGTATTATAATATTTGTAATGATATGAAATGGATTGTAAAAACAAAAGCATCCAATTTTCAGGTTTCATCATTGCTGTTAACTCATAGCACGGCTACCAGTGAACATTTTTATATTGCAGAATCATTGTGTAATTTCATGTGTTGCCCTTAGATGTTTGACATGAAGTACTTAAGCTTGTGATGTGCATTTCTCTGTTCTTGGGTTTCCCCACCCCCTTTCCAAGGCCTCAATTACTGAAAGGTAATAAGCTGCAGCCACCTAAGTGGTCTGTACTGCTCAGTCACTCCAGAGACACGAGGTTTGGCATCCACCCACGTCACTTCCTTTCTTATATAATGTCATATATAGGATCATGCATAACATTATGACCACTGACATGTGAAGTGAATAACACTGTTTATCTCTTCATCACGGCACCTGTTAGTGGTTGGGATATATTAGGCAGCAAGTGAACATTTTGTCCTCAAAGTTGAAGTGTTTGAAGCAGGAAAAATTTGCAAGCATAAGGATTTGAGGGAGTTTGACGAGGGCCAAATTGTGATGGCTAGACAACTGGGTCAGAGCATCTCCAAAACTGCAGCTCTTGTAGAGTGTTCCCGGTCTGCAGTGGTCAGTATCTATCAAAAGTGGTCCAAGGAGGGAACAGTGGTGAATCGGTGACAGGGTCATGGGCGGCCAAGGCTCATTGATGCACGTGGGGAGCGAAGGCTGGTCTGTGTAGTCCGATCCAAAAGACGAGCTACTGTAGCTCAAATTGCTCAAGAAGTTAATGCTGGTTCTGATAGGACAGTGTCAGAATACAGAGTGCATCACAGTTTGTTGCGTATGGGGGCTGCATAGCTGCAGACCAGTCAGGGTGCCCATGTTGACCCCTGTCCACCGCTGAAAGCACCAACAGTGAGCATTAGAACTGGACCACGGAGCAATGGAAGAAGATGGTCTGGTCTGATGAATCATGTTTTCTTTTACATCACGTAGATGGTCGGGTGCGTGTGCATCTCTTACCTGGGGAACACATGGCACCAGGATACACTATGGGAAGAAGGCAAGCCAGTGGAGGCAGTGTGATGCTTTGGGCAATGTTCTGGTGGGAAACCTTGGGTCCTGCCATCCATGTGGATGTTACTTTGTACCACCTACCCAAGCATTGTTGCAGACAATGTTCACCCTTTCATGGAAACAGTATTCCCTGGTATTCCCAGTGTTCCCTGGATAATGAGCCCTGCCACAAAGAAAAAATGGTTCAGTAATGGTTTGAGGAGCACAACAATGAGTTTGAGATGTTGACTTGGCCTCCAAATTCTCCAGATCTCAATCCAATTGAGCGTCTGTGGGATGTGCTGAACAAACAAGTCCGATCCATGGAGGCCCCACCTCGCAACTTACAGGATTTAAAGGATCTGCTGCTAACATCTTGGTGCCAGATACCACAGCACACCTTCAGGGGTCTAGTGGAGTCCATGCCTCGACGGGTCAGAGCTGTTTTGGCAGCAAAAGGGGGACCAACACAATATTAGGAATATGGTCATAATGTTATGCCTGATCGGTGCATATATTTTAAAATATAATATTTAATACTTTTATAAGAGATTTTTAAAGTTTTTTCTTTGATAATTCTAAAACTAAATCTAGTCTCACTTTATTTAAAAATCTTTTTTTTTCATATGAATCAACAGAAAAGTAAAAGTCATAAATGAGTTCAACACATAACAGTCTATCAAAATATGCTTCAAAATGGGTATTAAATTTAAATTTTTAAATTTGGAAATAAATAAAGTTCTAGAAAAATTTAAAACATGATGTAAAATGAATAAGATTCCACTGAAGCACTCAAATCGTTGCAGTGCAAGATATCAGGTTTTGTTTATGTCAGCTCCACCACCCTTCTAAGTCATTTGGAAATCCATGCACATATTCAATTCAACATTTCACTCCTGCTGTTATGGTGATAATATAATTTTGAATAAGAAAAATTCAAATGATAAAAATAAAAGGATTTACTAGAAGTCTCAAGATGTTTGGACTCCACTGTATTTATATACATCTAGAGTTTTATCATGTGTTTGAAATAAACAGAAGATAATTGATTTTTCCTAATACACCTACTGTTTGGCTCAGAGAGAAAAAAACAAAACAAAACAAACAAACAAACAAAAAAAAAAAAACTCCACTCACCACTATTATTTTATGACGTGAGAATTTAGAAATTCTTATTACACATTACACTTTATTTTAAGGTTTCAGTATTACACTGCAATTATACATTTAAGTACTGAGTAATAATAATTAACTACATTTATAGGGTTGGAGTTAGGATGCAGGTTTGGTTTAGTGTTAATTGCATGTAATTATGCATAATTTATAGTTATTACTACAGTAACTATATGTAACTTGTAACAATGACAATGTAAAATAAAGTGTTACCCAATTTGTCTGTGTTTGTTAAACTTTGGACCTGCATTTAAATGGAACACAAGCACAAATGTTTCCCAATGACCCTGTGGTTACAGGGTCCTTTTGGATGCATAAGTTGTTATACTTGCTCACCTTTCAGAACTCACTGACGCATGCAACATAAAGCCCCACCTAGAGGCCTCTTCTGGCTGGTTATTATTGGTCGTGACGGCACAAGGCAGATTAACGTCTGCAAGAGAAAGAAGAGGAGAGAGAGAATGAAGGGGTGAGTGAAGAGAAGGTTTAAGAGCAGCATTCTGGTTGGTGTGCAGCAGTGTGTAAAACTGCCAGTCAATCATCTTGTGTGGAAGCCATCTTTCATTTCTGCCTCTGCCAGTCACTCTTAAATCCCCTCTTTTGTTCTGCTGTTTTTCTCTTAGAAATCCCAGTGTACTAAAGCCAGTTTATAACATGTGATGTTATTTTTCTTTAGCCTAATTTGCATTATTTTTCCATCATTATGCAATTCTCTAATCACAATTTGCCATTTCTAATCACTTCTGATGTCACGTCTTGTTTTTAATTAATTCCAAAACATGCATGTTGTAGTGTGGGCAAATGCAAATTCTCACATCTAGTTGTGACAGCTTTGCTCTGAGCAAATCTGTTGTCACCAACCTTAAAATAAAGTGGCCAACAATAGAGTGCATGCATTTTCTCCATAGGGATTTATTAAAAAATAAATAAATAAAATATAAATAAATATTTTTTTTTAAGAATCATGTTTAAAGGGTTAGTTCACCCAAAAATGAAAATTCTGTCATTAATTAGTCGCCCTCATGTCGTTCCACACCTGTAAGATCTTCGTTCATCTTCGGAACAAAACTTAAGATATTGTTTGATAGAATCTGTTGGCTTAGTGAGGCCTTCATTGCCAGCAAGATAATTAACACTTTCAGATGCCTAGAAAGCTACTAAAAACATATTTAGAACAATTAATGTGAATACAGTGGTTCAACCTTAATGTTATGAAGTGGAGAGAATACATTTTGTGCGGCAAAAAAACTAAATAACGACTTTATTTAACAATTACGGTAACCGGGAGGGGACATGTTCGGTTCACTTAGTTTTGTCGTGGCCATGACATAAACTTGTGGTAACGTGATAATATGTCGTGGCCACAACATATAAACTCGCAGGAATGTGATAATATGTCGTGGCCACAATATATTAATTCATGGGAACGTGATAATAACTCATGCGATGTAAAGTCGTGGCCTCGAGATCATATGGTGAGGGAACAAGATATTTTTCTCGTGGCCACGAGTTATATGTGTAAACAACGCGCGCTACCATAGCAACCTGGAATTAAGAATGATAAAATAAGTGCGGAATTAAGAAATTATTATTATTTGAATGCTGTCTATATAGTCAACATCGCGCGCAATGTAATAAGCTATAAATAGCCTATTGTGCGCGATGTTGCCACTATAGCATTCAAATGAAGTTTGTTATTATCAATTTGATAACAAACTTCATTTAATGATAATGAACATTTATCCATCCCATCTCACAGCCTTTTAATCTGATCGTGTCTTTATTATAACAATAATAATTGTTATTATTATTATTAATATGCCTATTAAACCTAAATAAAATGATGAACAAAATAATATTTTTGTCTAGGCTATATCAGTGAATGGATTTTTTTAGCTTAAATATTCTTTCAACAACCAATTAATAATAATAAATTATTCGAAACTTCATTCAAATGCTGTCACAGGCACGAGGGTCTACAAATGATAACAGGCACTTATTTATCCTATCTTCACGGTTACAATACAGTCATAAAGTCACCTTTTATTGGCATGATCTGGCATTTAAAGTATTTACTAAATATAGCTAACAACATAATTGTCATGATCACCGTCACTTCCTGTCAGTTCCTGGACTACCCATAATCCTCTCTGCCAATCACCTGCACTCACTCCACCAATCACTAACACTAATCACCACACCCAGCTGCCATGCATTACCTGGACTATAAAAGACTCACACACACACCACCTGATTGCGAAGTCTTGTTTACCCTGTGTACAATTCTGAGCGTTCTTCTATTGTCTGACTGCCTACCTGTTATTGAACCTGCTGCTTACTGTGTACGAACCTCTGCTGCCTACCCCTGACCTGTGCCTTGTATCCTGATCTGTGAGTGTTATCTGCCAGCCCTGACCTTTGCCTGTATCCTGACCACGACTCTGCCTGTCCCTTGCTGTTCCTGTTTCTACCTGTTTTGTCCCTGCCTGTATGACCATGCTCTCATTTAATAAAAGCTTGCAATTAGATCCCTGCCTGAGTCCGGCTCCATTACAGAAGACTTCGCCAGCACAAGATCCAGCAGCTACCGTGAGTATTCCAGTCTCAGTTAATATGAGTCCATCTGTCCAGTTAATGTGCCTCCGTCAAGGAGACAGAACGATTGAGGATTATGTTGAGGACTTTATTGTACTGGCACACTTAACAACCTTTGACACTGTATGTCTTATGATATTCTTTCACGGGGGACTGTCTGATCCGCTCAGTTCCGTCATGCCATTGCATGACCCTGATGGGACTCTAGAACAATATATAGATCTGGCATAACTGAGTGGCTATAGCTTTACTGTGGGTGTCGCGGAGAAACGCGACACCTTGTCTCTTCACGTAATGGCTGCCGTGCCAGAGAACACGCACAAGATGGCTTCTGCCACAACAACACCACGTCATGTCGCCGCTGATCACCTAGAGTCATGTCACATCTCAGCTGATCTTCTAGAGCAATGTCACATCTTCGCTGATCTTCGAGAGCCAAGTCATGTCTCTGTGGATCTTCCAGAGCCAAGTCAAGTCTCCGTTGATCGTCTAGAATCACATCACGTCTCTGGATCTGTCCGGGAGCGGAGATGGTTGCGTTCCAGTGTGGCTGATCCACCGCTGACTTCAGCACGAGCGGCTGGCATTCCTATGCCTCTGCAGGTCACTTCGCACTCAAGCCCGCCGGTCGCTTCACACTCAAGCCCGCCAGCCGCTTCGCACTCAAGTTCACCGGTTGCTACGCACTCCTGTTCGCCGGTTGCTACGCACTCCTGTTCGCCGGTTGCAACGCACTCAAGTTCGCCTGTTGCAATGCACTCAAGTTCGCTGGTTGCACTGCACGCTAGCTCACTGGTTGCTATGCACTCTAACTCTCTGGATGCTATGGACAAGATGGCCGCTTCGCCAGTGCCCACGGACAAGATGGCCGCCCCTTCTGTGTCTATGAACGTAAGGGTCGTTCCAGCCATTGAGTCCGCTCCAGAGCCCAAACTCCTTGCCCTGCCAGTGCCGCCCAAGCACCTTGCCCTGCCGGCACCACCTGAGCTCCTTGCCCTGCCGGTGCCACCCGAGCTCCTTGCCCACGAACCCGCCACGGCCTCCGTTGAATTCCCCAAGAACTTTTTTTGGGGGGGGCCATATACCTGAGGGTGGGGAACTTGTGGGTGGGGAACCTGTGGGTGGGTTTACAGGCCCGCTAGGGCCGTCTATGGACTTGGAACTGCCACGGTCACCTATGGCCCCTGAATTGTCAGGGCCGTCTATGGCACCTGACCTGCCGTGGCTTCCCAACACTCCTGACCTGCCATGGCGTTCCAAAACTCCCGTCCTGCCGTGGCCGCCCGAGCCACCTGACCCGTTGTGGCTGGCCGACACACCTGCCCCGCCATGGCTGCCCGTGGTACCTGACCCACCGTGGCTGGCCGAAGCGACACCTAGAGTCCCTGGACCTGCCCTAGAGACCTCCGTACCTCCTGTCCTGCCAGCAGGTCTCCAAGTCACCCACCCACCCTCCAAAGTTGTTCCACCTACAGCGCGAGGACGCGCCTTCCAGGAGGGGAGCGTTATGTCATGATCACCATCAGTTCCTGTCAGTTCCTGGACTACACTTCCCATAATCCTCTCTGCCAATCACCTGCACTCACTCCACCAATCACTAACACTAATCACCACACCCAGCTGCCATGCATTACCTGGACTATAAAAGACTCACACACACACCACCTGATTGCGAAGTCTTGTTTACCCTGTGTACAATTCTGAGCGTTCTTCTATTGTCTGACTGCCTACCTGTTATTGAACCTGCTGCTTACTGTGTACGAACCTCTGCTGCCTACCCCTGACCTGTGCCTTGTATCCTGATCTGTGAGTGTTATCTGCCAGCCCTGACCTTTGCCTGTATCCTGACCACGACTCTGCCTGTCCCTTGCTGTTCCTGTTTCTACCTGTTTTGTCCCTGCCTGTATGACCATGCTCTCATTTAATAAAAGCTTGCAATTAGATCCCTGCCTGAGTCCGGCTCCATTACAGAAGACTTCGCCAGCACAAGATCCAGCAGCTACCGTGAGTATTCCAGTCTCAGTTAATATGAGTCCATCTGTCCAGTTAATGTGCCTCCGTCAAGGAGACAGAACGATTGAGGATTATGTTGAGGACTTTATTGTACTGGCACACTTAACAACCTTTGACACTGTATGTCTTATGATATTCTTTCACGGGGGACTGTCTGATCCGCTCAGTTCCGTCATGCCATTGCATGACCCTGATGGGACTCTAGAACAATATATAGATCTGGCATAACTGAGTGGCTATAGCTTTACTGTGGGTGTCGCGGAGAAACGCGACACCTTGTCTCTTCACGTAATGGCTGCCGTGCCAGAGAACACGCACAAGATGGCGTCTGCCACAACAACACCACGTCATGTCGCCGCTGATCACCTAGAGTCATGTCACATCTCAGCTGATCTTCTAGAGCAATGTCACATCTTCGCTGATCTTCGAGAGCCAAGTCATGTCTCTGTGGATCTTCCAGAGCCAAGTCAAGTCTCCGTTGATCGTCTAGAATCACATCACGTCTCTGGATCTGTCCGGGAGCGGAGATGGTTGCGTTCCAGTGTGGCTGATCCACCGCTGACTTCAGCACGAGCGGCTGGCATTCCTATGCCTCTGCAGGTCACTTCGCACTCAAGCCCGCCGGTCGCTTCACACTCAAGCCCGCCAGCCGCTTCGCACTCAAGTTCACCGGTTGCTACGCACTCCTGTTCGCCGGTTGCTACGCACTCCTGTTCGCCGGTTGCAACGCACTCAAGTTCGCCTGTTGCAATGCACTCAAGTTCGCTGGTTGCACTGCACGCTAGCTCACTGGTTGCTATGCACTCTAACTCTCTGGATGCTATGGACAAGATGGCCGCTTCGCCAGTGCCCACGGACAAGATGGCCGCCCCTTCTGTGTCTATGAACGTAAGGGTCGTTCCAGCCATTGAGTCCGCTCCAGAGCCCAAACTCCTTGCCCTGCCAGTGCCGCCCAAGCACCTTGCCCTGCCGGCACCACCTGAGCTCCTTGCCCTGCCGGTGCCACCCGAGCTCCTTGCCCACGAACCCGCCACGGCCTCCGTTGAATTCCCCAAGAACTTTTTTTGGGGGGGGCCATATACCTGAGGGTGGGGAACTTGTGGGTGGGGAACCTGTGGGTGGGTTTACAGGCCCGCTAGGGCCGTCTATGGACTTGGAACTGCCACGGTCACCTATGGCCCCTGAATTGTCAAGGCCGTCCATGGCACCTGACCTGCCGTGGCTTCCCAACACTCCTGACCTGCCATGGCGTTCCAAAACTCCCGTCCTGCCGTGGCCGCCCGAGCCACCTGACCCGTTGTGGCTGGCCGACACACCTGCCCCGCCATGGCTGCCCGTGGTACCTGACCCACCGTGGCTGGCCGAAGCGACACCTAGAGTCCCTGGACCTGCCCTAGAGACCTCCGTACCTCCTGTCCTGCCAGCAGGTCTCCAAGTCACCCACCCACCCTCCAAAGTTGTTCCACCTACAGCGCGAGGACGCGCCTTCCAGGAGGGGAGCGTTATGTCATGATCACCATCAGTTCCTGTCAGTTCCTGGACTACACTTCCCATAATCCTCTCTGCCAATCACCTGCACTCACTCCACCAATCACTAACACTAATCACCACACCCAGCTGCCATGCATTACCTGGACTATAAAAGACTCACACACACACCACCTGATTGCGAAATCTTGTTTACCCTGTGTACAATTCTGAGTGTTCTTCTATTGCCTGACTGCCTACCTGTTATTGAACCTGCTGCTTACCGTGTACGAACCTCTTCTGCCTACCCCTGACCTGTGCCTTGTATCCTGATCTGTGAGTGTTATCTGCCAGCCCTGACCTTTGCCTGTATCCTGACCACGACTCTGCCTGTCCCTTGCTGTTCCTGTTTGTTCCTGTTTTGTCCCTGCTCTCATTTAATAAAAGCTTGCAATTAGATCCTTGCCTGAGTCCGGCTCCGTGACAATAATATAGGCCTACAGAAAGGATACACGAAATGATGGGGAAAATAAAGCAAATAGGGCTACATAACAATGAATAAAAAACATTTAACCAATAATGATAGCCTAATAATAATAATAAATAATGTAAAAATATGAAATAAAAAAATTAACAATCAGTGAATGGATTTAAAAGACTGTTGGATGTGATAAAAATATACACGGCATATTCTAATACTTATTGATAAACTTAATTCGAATGCTGCTGTAGGCATAGCACGCAACATGTTAATAATCACTTCTTAATTCCGCTCTTTTTCTTAATTAAAAATAAAAATTATTATAATCTTATCCATTTCTGATAGTTCCAGGTTGCTATGGTAGCGCAGATTGTTTACACATGTAACTCGTGGCCATGAGAAATAGATGTCGTTCCCTCACCATATGATCTCAAGGCCACAAGATCGTTTTGTTGAGGTAACAACATCCTTATGTCGTGGCCACGCGATGTAAAGTCGTGGCCTCGAGATCATATGGTGAGGGAACGACTTATTATCACATTCCCACGAATTAATATCTTGTGGTCACGACATATTATCACGTTCCCACGAGTTTATATGTCATGGCCACGACAAAACTAAGTGAACCGAACATGTCCCCTCCCAGTCACCGTAACAATATCTAGTGATGAGCGATTTCAAAACACTGCTTCCTGAAGCTTCGAAGCTTTACGAATCTTTTGTTTCGAATCAGTGGTTCAGAGTCTTACGGGTCTGGAATGACATAAGGGTGAGTAATTAATGACTTTTTTTTATTTCTGGGTGAGCTAGAATTCCTGGTACAACTATACATTATCCATGATGCTGTGAAGAAGATAGCACCAAAAAAGCTGAAGAAAAAGTGGTCAGGCACTGTTGCAATCTACAGTCATTATTATAAATATAAAATACAATATAAGCTATTTGAAGTTTTTTTGTGCAAAAAATCAAGATATGTACATATAATAATGGTATCCACATCATTCACAATAAGAGGAGCGGAAGGAATGCCTTATTGCCTTTAAAATGTCTTTATACCATTAAATAATAAATGTTGAAGGTGGCCTTAAACAACATTTCTCTTGTTTGCTTCTGTCATGGTTCATCAGGCACTCTGTAATCTAAAATATGGCAATGTCAATCACATACAAACTTGTCTTCCATCACTAAAGTAGTTGACATGTCCAGCCTTAAATGCAGCAGCCATTACTCACAGTGACAGTAAAGTGACTTGACATTGGAAAGGTTATTTAAAGTATTGCACTTTGATGAAAGTGGCATGCTTATTCCTCAACATATGTTGGATCTCTACAAGACTTGAGTCAGTTTGTGTCAGCATATTTTTTATTTCAAAGAAATGTTGACACATTAGTTTATTTTTATAACTTTTCACCCAGCTAAGTGCAGTCATGGTCAACAAATTTAATAGATCTCCTGATCTGAGGCAGGTGTCATGTTATGCTTCGGCTCCCTTTGATGTATCAGGTCACGGATACACATGAATCTTTGGACAAGCAGCACCCAAAAATAACACCGGGAGCATGAGGCAGTTGGTGGAGCCATGTTTCACAGTGGCAGAAAGCCCGGGCACAGTCTGTGCCACCACTGTGAGCATGCCACGCTTGTGCCAAAGAAACATGAAAGACCACCAGGACTACTAGAACACAGGGTAAATCCCCCTGTCCACAATAAAACCCCAATAAAACTCATTTCCACCACAGCAATAAGTGCATTCCACACAGATACACAACTATGAAAATTCACACAGCATAGTGTGATCAATTTCGCTTTTGCTTATATGTTCGGTTAGAGGTTTTTTCAAATACCTAACCCTAAGTATTAACCTTCAGCACAAAACACTCTAGCAAATGCGTAGCAATGAGCTAAAACGGTCAACACACCTTAGCAACTGCATAGCAGTGCCCTGGCAACCAATGTCATCACATTAGCATCAAGCGCCACTCACGATTTCTTCTTACGCCAGTCTTCAGTGTGACATGATCCTTCAGAAATCATTCTAATATGCTGATTTGCTGCTCAAGAAACATTTCTTATGTTGAAAACATCTGCAGTGGTAACATAAATGTCTTTTACTGTTACTTTTGATGAAAACAGTGCATCATTGCTACACTTGTAAAAAGTAGTATGCTCTATCTATTCAATAAAATTGTGGCAACAGATTACAAGTAATATTAGTAATTAAATTCAACATATAAGAATTGAGTTACAATTAATTAAATTGATTCTTTAAAAGTTAACCATTTAAAATGTGAAAAAAAATAGCAAACACCATTACAAAAAACACAAACTGACATAAAAAACAAAGAGTCAAACTGCCCAACTAAATGAAACACCGATCACCATAATGGTGACCAAATATTTTCAATAAAATCAACATCAACATCTAAACCTCTATTAAGTCATGTGTTTCTCTTTCCTTCAGTGATTCTGCTTGCTATCATCAGATGTCTTCAATGTTGGCAATAAAAATAAAAAAAATCATCTTTGATGTCTGTCTGTTATTCAGATATTTTTGTTTAATTTTTACTTAAATTTTACTTGTTTTAAATGGTTGACATTTAAGGGATTAATTTGATTAATTCTAACTCAATTCTATTTGTTGAATTTAATTAATAATATTGTTTGTAATCTGTTGCCAAAATTTTATGGAGTAGATATAGCATATTACTTTTAACAGCGTAAACATACTGACCTCAAACTTTTAAACGACAGCATAGTTTTTCTTAATGACTTGAATTAATTCTGACTCTTGAATAAAACTTCCAGTTGTCTACTTTCAAAAGAGACCAAATCAGTTATTTCTGTAGTACAAAGGAATAATGAACTCTAAACATTTTATTTGAATTGTGTCATTTTGCTATCATGTTAAAAAAAAAAAGAGGACTGAAGAACTCAATGTGAATTTCAGCTGGGCTTTACCTTGCTTCAGATCTATCTACGCAAAAACTTGCTTAAATGGTTTATCAACCACGTATCACTATCTTTCTCTGTCATTATATTCTTCAGTTTTGATTGGTGCCTGGAATTACCACCTGTTCATTATTGCCTCGCTTTGAAAGTGAGATTTTACAGTACTTTGCCAGAAGCTGGAAAAATACACTGCTTGCTTGGCTGGCACTATAGTGTTCCAGATCTTTTGCTGAGGTTTCTCCAAGGCTGACCCAGAACATCAAAAGCACTCTAAAATATCAAGCATGACAGGGCTTTTTAAAAAATTCTCTTTGATTCAATGTTTTAGCATGGAGTCTGCTTTCTTTCCAGTCTCTGGGTCAAACAAACCTGCTCTTCTTCAATGGGGTCACAAAACATCATCTAGAGGATTTTCCAGAAGCTAGAAGGATGGCCAACCTACCTCAAAAGATGCTTGATGGGAACAATAAGGCATCATGGAAATTAGAGGCAGGATTTCTCAGGTAATCACATGATTTTCACATGCAGCTGTCTAGATAAATACAAAATACATGATGCTTTTTCAGGAAATTACTATTAAAATGTAAAAATAAACTTTTTTTTTCCTCTTAGAAAATTAGTTTTAGTCTGCAAATAATATTTAGCATGGGGCAGATGTCAATCTCCCAAATGGGGGAAAGTAAATCAGCTTTGTCTTGGTTTTATTTTTTCCACAGGAGCAGTTTGCTATGGCCTAAAACTGTCCCATTTTGCAAGCATAATATCTCAGAGGTATACTAATTTACTCAGAATATAAAGAGAGAGAAAAAGGGGAGAGAATAAAGGTTAAAATCCTGCAGAGGAAGTACTAATAGGCTGAAATTTAGCATAGTAAGCTAAAATGTTAACAGCCTCATCACCCTCAGTGCCCACACCTGTATAAACACCATTTCTTTTTTGACAATGTGAGACTGCAAGAAAAGTAGGACACAATTAATCAGACACAAATGGGTAAAAAGATGGCAAGAATGCATTTATATCACATTATGACCAATAGCTGCTAGCTATAGCAGCCTTTTCAACAGAAAACAATTCAATTTTTACCTTTTCTGAAGAAAATATGAGTGCTACTCAAGGATAGCCAAAGTCAAAAGAGTCAACTCCCAAGTATTTATGATGTTCTGATGTCTAGACATGGCTCAGGTGGTTCCTTCAAGGCTTCGGGGATCTTTTTTACATCAGTGTAATGGTGTGCCAGCGTACATTCCTAAATTTGAATAGAAAAGAAAAGAAATATCACATGATTTGAGGTCTTTGTCATAACTGTAGCACAAACAGCTGGGGGTCAGGAGTTTGTTCAAGGTATGAGCAATAGCAAACAGCACTCAAAACAAGACCTTGTGCTCGCTTTTCCAAACACAGAAATAGGACTGGCCTACTTTACAGCTCCTCTGTTTGGCTTGCACATCACAACGTTCCCTGTCTTTGGGCCACAGCTGAGTAATTAGGCCATGGTAGTGTTGACGCAGCGTGTGGTGACCCCGTAAAATGATCAACACGTTCTGTATTGCCCTGAGAAGGACAAACAGGAAGTCAAAGAATGAGAAGAAGAAGAAAACAAGGACGATGAAGATAGGAAAGGATGGAAATATCTCAAACTACAGTTCAAAGGTTTGGAGTCCAGTTTCCTGAAAAGTAAGCAGGACAACTTTTCAAAGTTGATAATAAGAAAATGTTTCTTGTGCATCAAATCAGCATATTAGAATTATTTATACTGTTAAGATATACAGTACAGTTGCAAGAAAAAGTATGTGAACCACTTGCAAAATAAGAGAGATCATACAAAATGCATGTTATTTTTTGTTTAGTACTGTCCTGAGGATATTTTACATAAAAGATGTTTACATATAGTCCACAAGACAAAAAAATATCTGAATTTATTAAAATGACCCCGTTCAAAAGTATTTGAACCATTGGTTCTTAATACTGTGTGTGGTTACCTAGATGAACTACGAGTGTTTTTTTGTTTTGTTTTTTGTGATGGTTGTTCACGAGTCCCTTGTTTGTCCTGAGCAGTTAAACTGAGCTCTGTTCTTCAGAAAATTCCTCCAGCTCCTGCAGATTCTTCAGTTTTCAAACATTTTTTGCATATTTGAACCCTTTCCAGCAGTGTGTTGTGAATGGAGACTCAGGCAGGGGATCCAAGTGCAGCGTTTTATTAATAACAAGAGTGGTCGTACAGGCAGGGTCAAAACAGGAACAAACAGGAACAGGGAGGAACAGGCAGAGTCGTAGTCAAGGGACAGGCAATGATCAGGGCAGGCAGCAACGGGTCAAAAACAGGGAACAGGCAGTAACGGCAACAAGGAACAGGCAGACAGGGAATACAGGAAAACGCTCAGAATTGCAACAACAGTTAAACAAGACTTCGCCCTGAGGTGGTGTGTGTGAAAGTCCTTTATAGTCCTGGTAATGATGTGCAGCTGGGTGTGGTGATCAGTGTGGAGTGCTAGGCTGTATGTGGCAGCAGGTGATTGGTGGAGTGAGTGCATGTGATTGACAGGGAGGATTATGGGAAATGGAGTCCGGAGTGAGCAGGAACGTGACAGGAACAGATGGTGATCGTTACATAACGCCCCCCTCCCGGAAGGCGCGTCCTCGCGGCGTGAAAGAAACAGCTAGGGAGGGGGGGTGGGTGCATTGGGGACCTGCATGCAGACAAGAACAGGGTCCCCAATGCAGGTCCATGCACTCGGGCAGCCACGGAGGGTCAAGAGCCACGGGCGGCCACGGCGGGTCATGTGGCTCGGGCGGCCACAGCAGGTCAGGTGGCTCGGGCAACCACGGCAGGTCAGGTGGCTCGGGCAGCCACGGCAGGTCAGGTGGCTTGGGTAACCTCGGCAGGTCAGGTGACTTGAGCAACCACGGCAGGTCAGGCGGATCAGGTGGCTCGGGCAGCCACAGCAGGTCAGGTGGTTTGGGTAACCACGGCAGGTCAGGTGGCTCAGGCAGCCACGGCAGTTTCAGGTGGCTCAGGCAGCCACGGCAGGACAGGGTCCATAGTTGACCCCAGCGGGTCAGAGTCCATTAGTGGCCATAATAAATTGCAGTCCACAGGTGGCCATAACAATTCAAAGGCCCATGCCAGCAGTGGTCGGGCAAGGTCCCCACCCACAAGCTCCCCACCCCTAGGTATACTGCCCCCCCCAAAAAAGTTCTTGGGGAAATCAAGGGAGGCATTGGCGGGTTCATGGGCAAGGAGCTCGGGTGGCGCCAGCAGGGCAGATGGCCTGAGCGGCAGCGGTAGAGCAAATGGTCCAGGCGGTGGTGGCAGGGCCGACCAAGGCTGCTCTGTGGCCGTATCAAGGAGAGCGGGCAGTTCGGTGACGGCCTCCGTGGCCGTATCAAGGAGAGCGGGCAGTTCGGTGACGGCCTCCATGGCCGTATCAGGGAGAGCAGACAGCTCCGAGACGGCAGCGGGCTCGGACTGCTCCGGGACGGCAGCGGGCTCGGACTGCTCCGGGACGGCAGCGGGCTGGTAGACTGCTCCGACGTCAATAGAGCTCGAGTTCCTCAACGCATGTAGGACAGCCAAGACATAAAAAGTGAGCACAGCCCTCTGGGCCAAGACAGGACAGACCAGGAGAGCAGGCTGTGCTGGAGCGGACTCACTGGCTGGAGCGGACTCACTGGCTGGAGCGGGTTCTGGAGCGGACTCAATGGCTGGAACAACCCCTGCATCCTTGAGCACCGCAGGGGCGGCCATCTTGCCCGTGGGCACTGGCAAAGCAGCCATTTCGTCTATCGCGTCCAGGGCGCTTAAGTCCACTGCAATCGGCGAACAAGAGTCCATAGCAACCGGCGAGCTTGAGAGCATTGCCACCGGCGAGCTTGAGAGCGTTGAAACCGGCGAGCTTGAGAGCGTTGAAACCGGCGAGCTTGAGAGCGTTGAAACCGGCGAGCTTGAGCGTGAAACCGGCACTAAGCGTACCGACGAAGCTTGAGTGCGAAGCGGCCGACCGGGCTTGAGAGCGAAGCGGCCGGCAGACTTGAGAGCGAAGCGGCCGGCAGACTTGAGAGCGAAGCGGCCGGCTGACTTGAGAGCGAAGCGGCCTGCAGAGGCTTGGGAATGCCAGCCGCTCGTGCTGAAATCAGCGGTGGATCAGTCACACTGGAACGTAGTCCTCTGCACCCTTGAACAGATCCAGAGACTTGATGTGGCTCTAGGCGATCAGCAGCGACGTGACTTTGCTCTGGGCGATCAGCGAAGGCGTGACGTTGCTCTGGGCGATCAGCGAAGGCGTGACGTTGCTCTGGGTGATCAGCGAAGACGTGATGAGGCATTGTAGCATCCGCCATTTTATGTGCGCAGTCTGTAGCGGCCGCCATTATGTGGTTCAGCGTGGCGTCGCGTTCCTCCGCGACCCCCACAGTAAAAGTTGAACCAACTGTGAGCAGGGCAAAGTCCAGGAATTCCATAAACGATCCCCGGGGACCATTGGTAAGTAAATAGTCCTTAAGTGGTTCGTTTAATCCATAAATGAAAAAGTCAATGAGGGCACAGTCAGGTAGATCAGATAGGTGGGCAATATCCAGAAACTTCTGAATATGTGCCTCCAGGGTACAGTTACCTTGACGAAGGCTGACCAGACATATTGCTGGGTCCATGCTGAGGCTGGACACACTCGTAGAAGCTGCTGGATCGTAGGTGGCGAAGTCTTCTGTTGTGAATGGAGACTCAGGCAGGGGATCCAAGTGCAGCGTTTTATTAATAACAAGAGTGGTCGTACAGGCAGGGTCAAAACAGGAACAAACAGGAACAGGGAGGAACAGGCAGAGTCGTAGTCAAGGGACAGGCAATGATCAGGGCAGGCAGCAACGGGTCAAAAACAGGGAACAGGCAGTAACGGCAACAAGGAACAGGCAGACAGGGAATACAGGAAAACGCTCAGAATTGCAACAACAGTTAAACAAGACTTCGCCCTGAGGTGGTGTGTGTGAAAGTCCTTTATAGTCCTGGTAATGATGTGCAGCTGGGTGTGGTGATCAGTGTGGAGTGCTAGGCTGTATGTGGCAGCAGGTGATTGGTGGAGTGAGTGCATGTGATTGACAGGGAGGATTATGGGAAATGGAGTCCGGAGTGAGCAGGAACGTGACAGGAACAGATGGTGATCGTTACACAGTGATTGTATGATTTTGAGATCCATCTTTTCACAATGAGGACAATTGAGGGACTCAAACACAACTATTAAAAAATGTTCAAACATTCACTGATGCTCCTGAAGGAAACATGATGCATTAAGAGCCAGGGGGTGAAAACTTTTGAACAGGATGAAGATGTCCCAATTTTTCTTATTTTGTTTTAATTTTTTCTTTTTTTTTTTTTTAATTTAGTACTGCCCTTCGGAAGCAACAGAAGATACTTGCAAATTAAGTACAATTTACCGATATTCGAATTCAAAAGTTTTCATCTTAATGCATCGTGTTTAATAACTGGATATAATAATAATTATAATAATAATAAAGGTGGTGAATGAGTGTGCAACAGCATGAAAGTCACAGCTCCAGCCCCAGAATTGTTTCTCAACATTAATCCAAACAATCACATTATATTTCAAAAAAGAAAATAATCTTTATTTACAAAATCAAGCAAAAGAGGGTATCAGATTCAGAAGGGGGTATTGAACAATAAACATAACCAATCTCATTAACTGAGCTACCTAAACTAAAAATCTAAATAAGCTAACTCCCCATCACTATAAACCCAAACGCTCAAAATAATCAAGTGGTTTGAGTAGGGCAAACTCAAATTAAACAAATTAGTTCAATCAAATTAACTTTTATTTAGAGTATTTAGAACTTTCTTTTTCTTTTGAGTTTACGAAACTGACACATTTTAAGTAATCAGAATTGTTTCATTGTTTTGAGTTTTATGAACTTGTTTCTTTTAATTTAGACAAACTTAAATTTACCTGAAACTGGGCTGGGATTTCTATTTCCCAGCATGCTTTGCCATGACATTCGGAAGGGAGAATAAATGCAAAAATTAATTGAAATCTCACAAATGAATCACACAATTGAAATCTGCCAGTTCTGCTTACTTAAACTTTGAATTTTTTAACTTTAAAAAACTGATTTAACTGATTACCTCATTTTTTTTTTTTTTTAAATTGTGCCAACGTATTTGGGTTTACACTGAAGTGGAGAAAAAGAAGTCAATTTCAAAATAAAATGGCACCCACCTCTCTACTAATCCCACAATGAAGAAATAAACAAATCATTAAACTAGTAGACTTTAGTGTTGCCAATTGCTTTCAGCTGAAAGTAGCTAAAACTGGTCACTAAATGTCACTAGATGACGTCATACTGGCGAGTCCACTGATTTATATTAATATAAATATAGATCAGTGGGTGAGTCACAGAATCTAGGCAAGGTTTGTCCAAGAAGTTGCTAGATTTGTCACTAGGCTTTTGGGGAAAAAAAGTCTCAAAAAGGGCGGGGAAGTCCCGAAATGTAGTGACAAAATCACTAAATTGGCAGCACTGGTAGACTTCAAGTAAACGTACACTCTTCAATGAGTTCAACGCAGATGAGGTAAAAATACACAGAGCCACCAAATACTTCATCAAGTCTGGGGTTGAAGATGAGAACTCAAAGCCGTTGCACAAAGTCAAACCGCCACCAACATAGCTCTGATGATGTCTGCAGTTTAAATTCTCTCATTCCCCTCTAATCATCCAATCACAACAGGGCACTGATTATTGAAGTCAGGTGAAAATTACTTCTCCTACAGAGAGAGACAGAGGCTGCATCTGAAAACTTAGGCTGCCTTGCTGCCCTGTCAGGCAATAACTTTGCAGTCAGCGTTTACTTCCCTACTATATAGGTGAAAAACAGTATGTCACAAAAGAAGTATGTCCGAATTCACAGTACTCATAAAAGAGTAGGCAAAAAGTACCCGGATGACCTACTGAAGTGTGCACATGAGGCCACTGGAGAAGATTTGTGAATGGCAGTGACATGAGGCAACTGATGCTGGTAGGTCACGTGATAAGGGCAACATGGCGAATGTAGTACGTCTAGACTACATTCTCTCATACTCTCATACTGCTCCATCATCCTGCATCAGGCCGCAGTGTGTGGTGACCCCATAAAATGTCTGTATAAAATTGACATTGCCCTGAGAAGGACAAACAGGAAGTCAGAGAATGAAAAGATTAAGAGTAAACAAGGACAATGAAGATAGGAAAGGATGCAAATTACCTCATAAACTACAGTTCAAAAGTTTGGGGTCAGTAAGATTTTCTACAGAAAATGTCCTCTCACTTGCGACAATGAGTGTCTGTATATATATATATATATATATATATATATATATATATATATATATATATATTAGGGCTGTCAAAATAATGCTTTAATTTCGATTAATTAATCTGAGAAAAAATAACGCGTTAAAAAAAATAACGCAGATTAATCCATTCCGTATTGACCTTTGGAACCTGGAGCCGTTCTAGCCACCATTCGACTGTAAAATGAAGGAGGGAGACGAGAACGCACTGGCGCTGCCTGGATCATTGATTGGAACATTTACTTATAAAAAACGGCCTGATGGAAGTGTTCTTCAGCAAGGAATTTGCATATCACCGGAGTTCGTCCACTCTAAAGTACCACATCAATGCAAAGAATCCAGGAGTTAACGTTAATCCGGAGGTACGACCTAGCACGTCCCGTGATACCAACTCTAGCAGTCAGCGTCAACTTCAAACCACACTGGGTTTGTGCACGTGCCTCAAAAGGCTTACAATGAGATAGAATAGAAAGATACATAATAGCTACGACTCTGTACACTAGGCCTACTTGCTTTATGCAAGCATATAGGATTTACCCTATTATACATTATCGACACAAATTGATAAGTGAAACAACAAACAGCCACCCACAAATAGTCTATAAACAAAGCATCAGGCTGTCTTTGAGTTCACAAGAGCGGTTAAAGTTTCTCGTCAGGCTACAGAAGAATAACAAAATCCCTCTGTTAAATTAGGTCTAAAACATTGAGTGTCAGGCAGACCTATAACAACCCAGCCACAACATATAATTGCGAATAACATGCCTTGACACAGGCCTGAGGTCAGCTTTCTTTGCTGTTCAAGTTAACATGTACTAATGAGTGGAATTTGCACCGCAGCGCCCCCACACCTTGATGCTCATGACAAGTATAGCATGTATAGTTATCTTTATTGAAGTGAATTAGGTTTAAATCGCCGTCATGCATGAATGAAGGATATTTTTGCAATTTTACACATAATAATCCACAATGATCACATTACACAAAACTGAAATTGCACGTCAAAATAACACATTGTCAAAAAATTGAGACCCCCAAAATTTCACAAATCACGTTTTCAGGGGAGCCTATGTCTTATTAAGTGGAGCCGAGCTCCCCCTAGCTCCCCCGTAGTTTGCACCCTGGTTATGGCCATTATTTGAACAGTGAAAATAATAACAAAAGAGTTTTTGAACTTTAATGTCACTAATGCTGATTATATATTATATATATAGTATGTGTGTCCTCAAAAATAAGCAGTACAACTTTTCACAATGCATCAAATAAGCATATTAGAATGATTTCTGAAGGATCATGTGACACTGAAGACTAGATCAATGACTACTGAAAATTCAGCTTTTCAGGAAAAAAAATTAAATAGATTATAGGTTATTTTAAATTGTAACAATATAATACTTCTAGAAAAAAAATCCAGCTTTGGTGAGTTTTGAACAGTAGAGTACACTATAAAAATGACTCAGCTCTGGTAAACTACAAGCTTGCATTTACATATTGCTGTTGAATTTGAGAAAGAAACCTGCATGGTCAAAAGAATTTTAATAATTGCACCATCTCAATTTTTCATACCTATAAACCTTTTAATTTGAAATTGGTTTGACATATTTTGGGGGGGCCAGAGACATTTTGACCTGTTCCCCCTCCAGAGGTCAACTGAAGACTCTGTGAACATGTTAATTATTGCAATTACCTTCATCAACTCACCTGGCCAAACATCAAGACGGAAAATTGGCCACACTGCCCCCGCCAACCACAGAACAAATACTGAGATGGTGACGGTGAAGAATTATCACTTTGGGGAGGGGGGGGGGGGGGGGGGGGGGGTAATTACTGTAATTCACAATAATTATTGCTCCAATTAAAATGTAATATGAAGTGAAGAGTTAATGATGTGCCAAACATCAGAGGTGAAACACTGAACTGATGGTCTCAAATTAGCATATTCAAGCATTTCTTAAACCTAAATGTGGTACGTAAAGCTGAGCTGAATAACATATACCAACCTTTCTTTTGTGAACTAATGAAGCAAACTGAACTACTTTCTTTTTCTTTGTCATGTGGACAATAACTGAAGCAGAACACAGATTGAGCATTTTCTCTCTCTCTTTTTTCCGGAACATTGTCACAAATGAGAGGAAATTTTCTTTAAATTACTATTGTACTATTGCGGGAATTGCAACCTTATGGGAAGACTACAAAACGCTTGGTGTTAGTACAAATGAGTTTGAAATGATGGCAATTATGGTAATGACGACAGTAACGCAGATGACAGAGAATATGATTGTTTATTGAAGTACCACAATTTGTCTGCAAATCAAGCCATTTTCCTGTCGGATGAGGCCATCTGCTTTCTATTAGGGTGAACATAACAGCCATGTACAGTACTAGTTAAATGTTTAAAGTTTAAAAATAGATTAAAAGTGCAATCAAAACAATTGTATGAAATGCTGATTAATGAATTCATAAAATAGTGACTGAAAAAATAATTAAAATAAGGAAATTCAAAGATATTAAATTATTGTGGTTATGTTTTAATTGGGTAATACTTTATTTTAGTGCCATTGTTACGTGTTACATGCATTTACTGTAGAAATTATGCATAATTACATGCAATTAACCCTAAACCAAACTCTCATCCTAACCCTAACCCTATAGTAAGTACATATAGTTAATTACTCAGTACTTAAATGTATAATTACACTGTAATACTGACACCTTAAAATAAAGTGTAACCTTTAATTGTTGTTCTGTATACAAATGCATCAGATGGACAGCTTGCCAAGTGCTACATTTTTAGGACACCATGTGCAAGTTAAAAGTAGTTAAAGACCCCTGCACTCTAAAAAAAAAAAAAAAATGTTAATGTTTTCCACTAGAATTTTTAACTTAAGCCAATTGGGAGAATTACATTAATTCAAAGCAATATTTTGAGTTGATCCAACATAATGTTTTAAGTAAGGTGAAGACGTTTTTTGCCACAATAAAAACACATTTCTAAGTAACATGAACTTAATAATTGTCAACATGAATGCAACTATTTAAGTTGATCCAACATAATGTTTTAAGTAAGGTGAAGACGTTTTTTTTTTTGCCACAATAAAACGCATTTCTAAGTAACATGAACTTAAAAATTGTCAATATGAATGCAACTATTTAAGTTGATCCAACATAATGTTTTAAGTAAGGTGAAGACGTTTTTTTTTTTGCCACAATAAAACGCATTTCTAAGTAACATGAACTTAAAAATTGTCAATATGAATGCAACTATTTAAGTTGATCCAACATAATGTTTTAAGTAAGGTGAAGATGCTTTTTGGACACAATAAACGCATTTCTAAGTAACATGAACTCACCAAGCACCACTTGTCACCATGATGGTAAATCTCCAAAAACCCACATTAACAGAAACTCTTCTAAATTAGCATAACAAAGAAGTGTTCATACAACTCAAAACAATGAAACACATTTACACGTCATCAGATTGTATTTTACATTAACAGAACTTAAAATTTAATACATTTTTGATTAACTGAAAATGTTAAACTATGACAAGTCATGATAGTATATCGAATCAATAGGCATAATTTGTGTGTCATCCAAGCTCAATAAAATAGCAATTACAAGTAAAAAGTCTAACAGCATTTCAGAACTTGATTTTTTATTTCACAACAATATATATAAGTAATGACTAAAGGTCCCCTGAATTCGTTTTTAGAGTGTGCGACTCATCTATTCTGTTACGTTCCAGATCAAATAACTGAATGCAAGAGTGTGAAAGGGTGTGTTTTGATCGCACATGCTCAGTCTGTCAACTTGACACCTGTATGCACGCCTTCCATTTTGTGTGTCATCACAGAATAGGATTTGTTGACATCAAGCACAGTGAGATGGAGAAATGAAGGGCCTCTATTTTTATCATTTTGCTTCCCGCCCCAAAAATACTACCTTGTCATTCTGCTTCCAGCTCTTAATACCTGGCGTGTTCAGTATGCTTTTTTTTAAACGTGCAAGCAACTGACTGACTCACTAAGGTGTTTCGGGCATGGAGCAATAATGGGTTTGAAACACTTAAAGTGGATTCTGATCTTACAAGATAGGCATTTTTGGGCACTTTTGTGTGAAAATGTATTCTATGGTTTTACAAACAAATCCTCTGGATATTCAGCTCAGCTCAACACATTTTCACACTAATACACAGCTGCAGAGAAGGTCTATTGAGGTACCACCTGCCTGATCCCTTAAAGCAGTGGTTTTCAAACTGTGAAGTGTGTGGGAGACTTTCCAATTTTTAAAATCTCATTTACTTTTTCACATTTAAATCTACTGCACTGACAATACACACAGGAACCGATGGGCTTTGTGTACAATGCACAAGATTTTAATGACAGAGGGGTAGGTTATCAATGGCTTAAAGGGATAGTTCACCCAAAAATGAAAATTCTGTCATCATTTACTGTTGTTGTTCCAAACCTGTATGAGTTTCTTTCTTCTGCTGAACATAAAGGAAGATATTTTGAAGAAAGTTTGTAACCAGGCTGCTTTGGGGCACCATTGACTTCCATAGTAGGAAAAAAAAAATACTATGGAAGTCAATGGTGCCCCAGAACTGTTCAGTTTCCCATATTCTTCAAAATATAATGTTCAGCAGAAGAAAGAAACTCATACAGGTTTGGAACAACTTGAGGGTGAGTAAATGATGACAGAGTTTTAATTTTTGGGTGAACTATCCCTTTAAAGTTACCATTAAATCAAAATAGACTATTCTTGTTTTTATGGAATATTACAGTATTTATGGTAACACTTTCTATGAAGACCATGCTTATAATGAATTATAGCTCCATTTATACTTATTTATAAGCAAGTATTATTATTTTATAAATATGTTTATAAAGACTTGAGACCTATAACACATTATAAGAACATGCAGTTATAGTAACATTTATATTATTTATATAATTAATTATAAATCATGCGTTTGCTTTTTCAATGCTCATGCTCATCCATTATACACTGATTTATGAGTATTTATTAGTCAGTCGTATGGTTCCATCAATGTATTTATAAAGATGCAACCTGCATTGCTATAATGTTATTATATTATAGTTACAATTACTTTTTAGTAATTCAGATTTATTTCTGTCAAATAAGTGAATATATTGTTATTAATAGCTGTGTTTTGTTCTTATCAATACTTATTATGAGTAATAATAGTTACCACTCTCTATAAATGCATCATTGTTGGCTTTAAGTAAAGTGAAAACATAGGATGCAATTTTCCTAAAGAAAATGTTAAGAAATCGTGATGCGTAACTAATGAACAATAATTCCTGTAATAATAATAATAAACAAAAATCATTAACACAAACAGTTGGAAAAAAAATATCTTTTTTTAATGTTACATACTTGCAAAACACTGCAACAATATTTTTAAAGTATAATTCCAAACTGCTATTAGCAATACTATGCATATGGCTGACGAGATATAGATTTTAACAAAATTCATGACCTCTAATGCAAACATTAGCCATTAAAGACAATTAATAACTAATTGGTACAGCAAACACGAATCTATGGAACTATTTTATATATGATCATTTATAAATCAGTGTATAATGGATTATGAGCATGCACATTGAAAAAGCAAATGCATGGCTTATAAATAATTATAAAAATATATATATAAATGTATCTATAACTGTTCTTATAATGCAGTACAGGTCTTAATGAGTCTTTATAAATATATTTATAGAATAGTAATTCTTACTTATAAATGGGCCTATAAATCATTATAAGCATGGTCTTCATAGAAAGTGTTACCTTAGTTATTATAAATGATTTATCTGTACACATCATTATTTTATTATTTTTTTTAATTCATGTGCCTCATAATCTTTAATCAAAATAACTTGCTCTCCCTCTAGCAGCGACATCTATTCTTGTCTCTGATGGTTTACTGACATGAGGGCGGGACAACCTGTCACTCACATAAGATCAACCAATAGCAAACCACAACCATTCAAGCATCCAATCAGTTCCCCACAGGCAAAATCAAGTCTCACCTCACTTTTTTTTTTTTCTTGTTCGAGAAGCTGTTTCACTTGGATATTATGTCACAATAGGCAAGAAAAGAC
Source organism: Ancherythroculter nigrocauda (assembly GCA_036281575.1). Lineage (NCBI taxonomy): Eukaryota > Metazoa > Chordata > Actinopteri > Cypriniformes > Xenocyprididae > Ancherythroculter > Ancherythroculter nigrocauda. The sequence continues at coordinate 23,807,890 of VTFQ01000005.1, forward strand.
TATTGCAACGTCTGTTTCATGCCGACTTTAAATTCCAGTCTTTCTCTCATACAAATCTATCAAATGACTCCAGAAAATAGCACGAGTTGACTCCTTTTATGAAACTTTTATGTGCTTTCTGGAGCTTGACAGTTACAATCTTCTCATCCATCTCCTTTTGTATTCCATGGAAGATTTATTTTTTGCAAAGGTTTGGGAAGTTTTCATTGTGCTGTTACTGTTTTGTTTTTCTCAATAAAGCCGTTTTGGGGGTTCAGCAGAAAGAGACAAACCAAAAGGACAAAGTTTTTTTCTTGTGACAAAGGGAGCCGTGACAGAAATAAATATGAGAACCATTGCTTTAAAGGTACAGTTCACCAAAAAAAAATTACATTTATGTCATTATTTACTCACCCAAATGACTTTCACCTGTGGAACACAAAAGGAGATGTTTAGCAGAATGTTCACGCTGCTGGCCAAGTTATGACAGCTTGAAGTTATGGTCTAAATATTTTTTCTTTCATATGCCCTTTGTCTCATTACAAGATAGATTTAAGAGATCATTTATTATTATGTCATACCATTTGGTTTTGGAGATGTCTGAAGACTTAAAGCTGAAGTGTGAAACTTTTTTGATGTACAGTACTGCAAATGTCATGCAGTTCAGAACCAAATAATATAGGGGGTGGAGTAGGTGGAATCAAATTTGGGTTCGGACCAAGCGATCAAACCAAGTGAGAAAATAGCCTTAAACATGATGTGAGTCATTTTCTTAATGTTAAAGTATACTTTCTTGTATCCTAGCTTAATAAGTCAGAGACAAATACTTATTTGATTCCACCAAAAAGTGCAACACAATAACCATTAGCTAAAGAATATAATTTTGTCACCAATACACAAATCATAGAATCAATTCAGTTGAAAAAAAAAAAAAAAAAATCATTAATCAACAATTAAGCATTCAACAGATAAACTGGCAAAAAAAAAAAAAAATTCTTAAAAAACTGCACACATCCAGATCATAACAACACATCATAAAACAGATATCATTTTTTAAATACAGCCTCATGTCCTAACACACATCTATTTGACTTTGTATTTCTAAAATCAATAAAACACACAATTTTCTTAGATTTAGCCACAGAAAATGGCATTTGAAGAAGTAAACTGGACTCTTCTGTTTGCGACATCTTCTGTTTGGCTTTGGGGAGTCATTTACACAGCGGATCAATGCTTTTTAGCACTCACCTAGGGCTACTGTCGTTACTAATGGAATTATATCAAAACAATTTACGTTTTACCAAGAAACAAGACAAGACTTCACTATCTCCATTACTCTTTGCCCTGTTTATAACCATTATCAGCTGCAATACAGCCACCGGCAGACTTAACCAATAAGAGAGATAAGAGGCCGCTTATGTGATATTGGTGAAACATATTTGAGAGTGTCTCAGGAAAGCATCAAAGGTTTATATTTACAACGTGTTTTGCATTGTTGAGCAGTGTAGCCAATCACAGATATATCTGTTGAACTCAATGGCCAATCAGAGGTGTTTAGAATGAAGCTTCGAAGCTTTATGAATCATTTGTATCGAATCAGTGGTTCAGAGCGCCAAAATCACCAGTAAATCATCAGTAAAGAGGCTTTGTTACGTCATAAGTGTTTTGAAACTTCAGTAGTAAACGTGACTTTGGCAGTTTGATACGCACTCCGAACCACTGATTCAAAACAAAACATTCATAAAGCTTCGAAGCTTCATGAAGCAGTGTTTTGAAATCGCCCATCACTAGATATTGTTGAATAAAGTTGCTATTTAGTGTTTTATGACGCACAAAAAGATTTCTCGTCATTTTATAATATTAAGGTTGGACCATTCACATGAACTGTTTTAAATATGTTTTTAGTAGCTTTCTGGGCATTGAAAAAGGGAGTGTTATTGCTGGCGATGCAGGCCTTACTGAGCCATCGGATTTTATCAAAAATATCTTAATTTGTGTTCTGAAGATGAACGGGTCTTACGGGTGTGGAACGACATGAGAGTGAGTAATCAATGACATAATTTTCATTTTAGGGTGAACTAACCCTTTAAGATGTTTTCAGACCACACTATCATTCCAGCATTTTCCAAAAGTTTCTCTTTCACACTGAGATGTCGGAAGACTCAAATCATCTTCCTGTGCATGCTGTAAAATGTAATAAAAGCTAATAGTGCATCGCATAACTAAACGTGTCATCATTTTCAAATACCTTAATTGTTCACAGTCCACACTACAATGCAATAAAAGCTATGTTTTCTCAGGACAAAAAAAAAAAAAAAAATCTCAGTGTAAGGAAGGCCAAAACAAAAAGAAAAATATGCAAAGTATCTGGTTTAGTGTAAATGTAGACCCTCTGGCATGCATACTACCATATAGTAGAATCTGTTTCATTACTTATGTTGTTCGTTGTTTGTTTGACAGATGCCTTTTCAAGATAAACCCCAAGGGATCGAAAGCTGAGAAGAAACTTCAAGAAAGCAGATGATGGTCAGTCCACAGCATGTGTGTCAAAATCTGCTCCTGGGGGGCAACTGTCCTGAAAAGTGCTCCAACCAGCTCCAGAACACCTGCCTGGAAGTTTCTAACAATCCTGAAGACACTGATTAGCTGGTTCAGGTGTGTTTAATTAGTTCCTGGAGGGCCACTGTCCTGCAGTTTAGCTCCATCCCTGAGTTTGACACCATTGTTCAAAAGGTTCTTTCACTCTGAACTAAAATGGCCGACTATGAATAGAAGGCATACATGAAGAACATTCTTCAGAAGAGTCCAATCTCATATAAATTCACTTACACAGAAATTTACCTCAGTGTCACGCGGACTTTGAGAAAACTCACTCTTTCCTGCTTTGTTTGTTTGTTTTTAATGACTCATTCATCTGTCGACCAGTTGTCAGGTTTTGAAGGCAGACTGTTGAATTATTACGTTTTTTTTTTTTGTTTTTTTTTCCATAACAAATTGTTGTATTGTTATTACGTATACTGCTGCAATTGCTTTAAAACCATTACTAGTTTTAAAAGTGTTTTGGCTTTTTATAAAATAAAACTAATAATAAACATTCTTTTGCAATTAAGGTTATTTGTATATAGTAGAATTCTTCCTTATTTATAGGTGATTTTATTGAGTTATATATTATTAAGTAAATGTCCTTCATTAAACATTAAAAAGCTAAAGAAAATACAGAAGATTTTATGTAAAATTATGGTTATAAAATGTATTTTATTAACTGAAAATAATTTTTATGAGACATTTATTTTCCGTTATTTTACGGTATATTTTTGGTGCCCCTGCTGCCACAAAAATAACCCGTGTTTTTTTATGGGATTTTTTTTTTTTTTTACAGTGTACATTACTGGCATCATGCTGTTGATGTTTGTTCTTAATCCTTATCAGGTATTGTTTTCCTTTCATCAGGCACTTAATGATTCAAGTCATCTCTTGGAATATCTGAAGACCAAGCAAGGCCAGATTTTGTCCTATGATCAAAGATCATTACAACACAACAGAGAAGGAAAACTGAAAGCTTGGTCCATAATTCATGGAGGTACAGACTTTAAAGACCTTGATTCTACTTTGTACTTGCCCTTATGTTCTTCATAGCAAATAATAGGTTTTTTGAAATATTAAGAAAATAACCACAGATAAGAACAAGTATGCATCCTCATTACTGTGGTGTCATTGTAAATAGTTTTTCCTAATAAACAAACTATGGTATGTGTTACAAAAAACTACACCCTAATAGATTTAGAAACTGGGCTATAATTACAACTGCTACAATTTAAATAAAAAATAAAGCAGATATCCCAGAATGGATTATTTAATATGAACATTATACCAAAATATCACATCTACTAGATTTTGTTTTTATTGCTGTTGTTTTTTTAATGCAGGAAAAAAGCCTCCAATGCATCTCTTTTGCTACCAATACATCTCTATTAGGAAGAAACTCTCACCAATTATATTAAAAACAATATAATTATGATTTATGTTTGAATAGTTGAACCAAAAGTTCAAAAATATCTAAAATATAATAATTCACAATGCTGGAACTTATATCAGAAAAATGAATAAATACAATATAAATTGCATGCTGTAATCATCTCTACACAAACATCATAAATCACCTAAATCACCCAAACTGATTCTAAACACCTGGATGAACCACTATTTGCCTCCAAACGCCATCAAGCCTATTTAGCTCATTTTCACGCCATGAACCACTTTTGCGAATCCAAACTCATTTTTATGGTTTTATGGTCGCCTCGTCATTGCAAAAGCACAGCACAGTTCGCTATGCAGCCTATTGAGAAGAGATGTGCTATTACTTCCTGTTTTGGTGGCTGATAAAAATGGGCAAAAAATACCAGATTTACATTAAATTGGGATCTGAGCCCAATATAAAGACCAGAATATCACAGAAACTTGAGGGTTGAGGTGGCCCTTTTGACTTGATCTAAATTAAACCGAAATCTAGTAGCCTATTATTTCGTAATGCTCTGCATATTTTTTTGTCTTATTTACCAAATCAACCGATAGCTTCTTCCTTCTTTCCTATGGATTTTATATTTATCTGACATTCAAAACAACAAATGTACTAACAAACTTAAAGTTATTTTCTTAAAGATGTTTACATATTTTAACTGGAAGGTGTGAGCAAATAATGACTCAAAGAAAATTTTAAAGGGGTCATAAATTGAGAAATCAACTTTCCCTTGAGCTTTTGATATAATAAGAGGTCATTGTACTAAGAATATCCTGTAAGTTTCAGAACTGAAAACTTCCTTTTTAGTCCGATAAAAGCTTTTATTGACACCAAGCCCATCAAACGACTGATCCTGGAATGTGCCTATCATAGATAGGTGAAACACTGCCTCCGCAGAAGAAATCAATGCTAACTTTATCATTACAACATTAGCCCCACCCACTGGCATGTTAGTGAGATGAGAAGAGCAATACAATAGGACAAAAATAACATTACCTTGGAATGAATATGGCTATTTATTTTCAATAATGTGAATGTCTCAGTTGAGCTTTATTTATTAGTATTCAGTATTTCACTGTGGATACTTTGGTAAATCAATCGCATTTCGGCTAGGATTGGCAAACAGATGATATGGACTCGACAGTAATGCAACAACATGTAAGTAACTATGTTCATTTTAATGCCTGATCTGATATGTAATGATTCATGCACAGTCAGATATTCTTTGTCTATGTGTCATTTAAATGGTGATTAAATTATAATAGAAAGCAATCAAAGAACGCTCCCTTTACAATCGCTGATGCTGTCAATCAAACAGCACGAGTTTATCAGTTCTGGACTCACGCCAAAACTACCATTTTATTCAACAAATCTCTTAGTTATATCATGATTAGTTAACCTTGAGAGCTATAAAAAACATGCTAAAAGAGAGTAATACTTGGCTATTTCAAATGGAAAGATGTTAGCCAATCACAGCAGTGGGTGTTTACACTGAAGTCTCACAGTAGACACGCCCCTTAAAACAGAGCGTTCAAATAAGAGGGCTAAAATCAGGGTAGCAAAAATGCCTTTTATTTCTAAATTATGATGATTTTTGATGTAAAAAGCATACTAACATTATAAGTGCACCCCAGGAAACATTATAAACAATAAAGCAACACAGTTCATGACCCCTTTAAGGCCTTCAACTTTCAAAGGTCAAACTGTCACTGAATAAACTATTGAGTATAACCAACCCATCAATGTCACACATAAAGTAAAGTGCTTTTTCTTCTAGCTCTGCCCCTCTATATATACATGATTGACAGGTTATCATCCAACTGTCATCCATTACACATGATGCCCTTGCCAGGGGGGGATTAGGTACAAAGCACAGGGGAATTCATGCCAATGGGTGCTTAGCCATCTGTGATTGACATAAATGAACCTTCGGTCGTGTTTTTCCCCACTGAGAAAAAGCTTACACTAGTAGGAGTGAGGGTTTATATGTGACTGATGTCACTACCAGGAGCTTCAATGCCAATAAACCTCATGAATGTGGAAGGAAAGTCTCATTTTAAACTTACTACTAAAGACCTTGTTCCAAATAGTACCTTTCTACACTTTTTTTGCATGGACTTCTGGGTAATAGTCCACTGTTTTGAAACCTAAATAACTTACGGCCTCATGAGATTTATGGATGCAGACAAGCAAAGGCCACAACACCGCAAGTCCACTTCAAAAGTGCCATCTGAGAGGACACTGCAGTTAGACACTGGTTTGTTTTCTTCTCCTGATACGGTGGTTAGAGAATAAACAGGTGTACTGTGAGAGAATCAAGGAGGTGGAGGAAGATAGAGTAGCTGAGGGACACAGAAGGATTGATGGAGCATTGCTATAACGTGTGTGTGTGTGTGTGTGTGTTGTGTGTGTATGAGATCGCTCTGTTCATTGGCACAAAGTGTTGAGAGGTACAGCAGGCTCATTGGATTAGACTGATTCCTTCCTGATTTCCCTGCAGGGCTCCATCCAACAGGAAAAGGCACAGCGCCGAAAGCTCAGCACCCCAATAAGACAATAAACCATCTCCCTGTGTCCCTGCAAACCTGCACAGTGAAGGGAGGTGAGTGAGAACTGGAAGTTTTGGAGGACAATACTGAGGTCAAGACTTAAAGACAGTGTAAACCATAAATTAAATAAAAATTTAAAAAGTCAAATCTAACCATCTTAAAGTTTTTTGAAGCTTATAAAAAGTAAATAAATAAGTTTATTCAAAAGTTGTTTTTTTTTTTTTTTTGTGGAAACCATAATATCATATAATAATTGTTGTTGATTTTAATTGTTGTTGAATCTTTTGCGTTCCCCTGAGAAACTATGCGTTCCCTTGCCAAACTTTTGTATTCTCTCGCAAAGATATTTGCGTTCCCTCGCAAATCATTTGCGTTCCCACACAAATATATTTGCGTTACTACTGTTGGCTGGCAGTAGTGTTTCAGTTAGTTCCATACGTTAATAATGCACACAAATAATGCGCGGCTCATAGAGTTTGAACTTGCTGGACTCAAATATAAAGAAATGCGGTCAGTGCTTAAGTCAAGGAGTTCAGTAAAGTTAGCAATATATTTACAGATTCAAAATTCCCGGATCAATAACTCGTGAGCTAAACGTTGTTAAAACACAAATGCAGCTACTTCCAATCACAGTAACCTAGACAACAAGCTACAACAACCCAATTTTTTTTCAAATGTGCTTTATAATAAATAGGTCTCTATGAGAAGGCGGCAGAGAGACAAGTCTGAAGGGACCGTCTGAAAAGTGCAAAACCCTAAACCCTTTTGCTCATTTTATATTATGAAAAATACTCAATAACTTCACTGTAACACACTGTACTGTCACCAAATTCAGTTCAAACGATACTGCTCTCCTGCTGGTTGTACTGGAAAACTTAGTTTGATAAAAATGCATAACTTTTATGATTATTTATTATGAAACAAAATTAATAACTTCACTGTTATTAGTAAAAAATATTAAATAAATTGTAATGCCATCAAATTCAGTAAGCAATTATCATGCAAAAGCTGTTGTAAGTATGTAAGCTGCGTACCAACATCATTTATGTAAAAAAGGCCTTTATGTGCTACTTGCCAAACTAAGTGTTGTAGTACCTATTACCATCAGGAGAGCAGTGATGTATGAACTGAATTTGGTGACAGACTGTACAGTGTGTTACAGTGAAGTTATTGAGCATTTTTCATAATATAAAATGAGCAAAAGGGTTTTGGGTTTTGCACTTTTCAGACGGTCCCTTCAGACTTGTCTCTCTCTGCCGCCTACTCATAGAGACCAATTTATATATTATAAAGCACATTTGAGGAAAATTGGATTGCTGTAGCTTGATGTCTAGGTTACTATGATTGGAAATAGCTGCATTGTGTTTTAACAACGTTTAGCTCACGTTATGATCTGGGAAGTTCGAAACTTTGAATATATTGCCAACTTTACTGAACTCCTTGACTTAAGCACTGACTGCATTTCTTTATATTTGACTCCAGCAAGTTCAAACTCTATGAGTCGCACATTATTTGTGTGCATTATTAACGTATGGAGCTAACTGAAATCCCAATTTTTTTCCATCACCACCACCATGTCCCTTTAGGGGCTCCGTAGTATAGGACACTTTTTTTATGTGATTATTGAAACACATCTAGATAAACAGTTTTGGAGGACTTTCCCTATTCAAGTATGCAAGATACTTGCATGACTTAAAAAGGACTGCTCGGTGGTGTTGGTTGACGTGTGAACCGACTTGCCATGTAGGGTAGTTTATCTGAACAAATTGGTAGAACAAGCACCCCAAGAACAACCTCTCATCTTCATCTGAGCACATTGTGATATTAAAAGCTTGAATGAAATGCAGAACAGCAAAAAGAAAGAACGATAATTGCTAGAAATCCCAGTGACCCCAGGCAAACACAGCAGAGGCACCAGAAGTGGGCGGGATCCACCTAGGGGGATGAGATCATTGGCTGTGGGCAGGATGAGGGCAACAGCGGGTCACAGCACTGATCTGTGATTGGCTGAGGCAGCTGATAGGGGTGGATGAGTAAAGGGGTGTGATGCTCTGAGCGCAAAGATGGAAATGCCTGTGTGTGGGCAGCTCTGGGCCAAAGAGTGCTGTGTGGAAAGCTTTTGATGTTTCTCTCTGAGCTTTTCACCCTTCCTCCCTTATTCATTAAGGACCAAGCTGGAAGAGTTTATAATTATATGCTTGTATGAAAATAAAGCATATATTTTTATCAGTGCAAAATAGTACCTCGTCACCAGAACGGTTTGTTCCCACCAGCTTCATCCTGTGAACATAAATGTCAAACTTTCTGAGCATTGGAAGGTTTCGAGTATCTTCCAGCTGCCTTAATACATCTTTAAAGGTGCCCTAGAACTTTTTTTTAAAATATGTATATAAGTCTAAGGTGTCCCCTGAATGTGTCTGTGAAGTTTCAGCTCAAAATACCCCATAGATTTTTTTTTTATTCATTTTTTTAACTGCCTATTTTGGAGCATAATTAGAAATGAGCCGATTCAGGGTGTGTGGCCCTTTAAATCTCGTGCTCCACACCCCAAGAGCTTGCGCTTGCGTTAAACAACATAAAAAAAGTTCAAACAGCTAATATAACCCTCAAAATGGATCTTTACAAAGTGTTCGTCATGCAGCATGTCTAATCGCGTAAGTACAGTGTTTATTTTGATGTTTACATTGATTCTGAATGAGTTTGAGGCTATGCTCTGTGGCTAACGGCTAATGCTACACTGTTGGAGAGATTTATAAAGAATGAAGTTGTGTTTATGAATTATACAGACTGCAAGTGTTTAAAAATGAAAATAGCGATGGCTCTTGTCTCCGTGAATACAGTAAGAAACGATGGTAACTTTAACCACATTTAACAGTACATTAGCAAAATGCTAACGAAACATTCAGAAAGACAATTTACAAATATCACTAAAAATATCATGTTATCATGGATCATGTCAGTTATTATTGCTCCATCTGCCATTTTTTGCTATTGTCCTTGATTGCTTACCTAGTCTGTTGATTCAGCTGTGCACATCCAGACATTCTGCCCTTGTCTAATGCCTTTCATAATGTTGGGAACATGGGCTGGCATACTGTATGCAAATATTGGGGGCATACACCCCGACTGTTACGTATTTAGGGCACCTTTAACCACTCTTGCCATGTGCTTTACAAAAACCTTAATCTTATCTCACATTAAAAAAAAAAAAAAAAAAAAAAGTCACAGGGGGTATTGGATCTCAAACAGTGTTAAAAGAAATATTCCTCCAAAATGGATCATTATGATATAATTTACTCACCCTCATATGGTTCAAAATCCATATGACTTTTCTTTAGTGAAACACAAATAGGGTCCTGCCCAGCCACAGACTGTTCACGTCATGCCTGCCTAGCCAGTCTGTTCACGTCATGCCTGTCCAACCACAGACTGTTCATGTCATGACTGCAATGCCAAGGCCTATTCACGTCATGCCTGCCTATCCAGAGTCTCGTCCCAAGATGGCCGCATTCCAGAGGCTCGTCCCAAGATGGCTGCCACACCTGAGCCCTCAGCAAAGATGGCTGCTATGCCTGAGCCCTCAACAAAGATGGTTGCCACACCCGAGCCCTCAGCAAAGATGGCTGTCACGCCTGAGACCTAAGCAAAGATGGTTGCCACACCCGAGCCCTCAGCAAAGATGGCTGCCACGCCTGAGCACTCAGCAAAGATGGCTGCCACGCCTGAGCATTCAGCAAAGATGGCTGCCACGCCTGAGCACTAAGCAAAGATGGCTGCCATGCCTGAGCCCACAGCATAGATGGCTGCCACACCTGAATAAAGCACATATTTTCATCAGTGCAAAATAGCACCTCATCAACAGAATGGTTTGCTCCCACCAGCTTCTCCCTGTGAACATAAATGTCAAACTTTCTGAGCATTGGAAGGTTTTGAGTATCTTCCAGCTGCCTTAATACATTTTTGACCACTCTTGCCCTGTACTTTACAAAAACCTTAATATTATCTCACATAAAAACAGTCTAGTTCACAGGGGGTATTGGATCTCAAACAGTGTTAAAAGAAATATTCCTTCAAAATGGATCATTATTAGATAATTTACTCACCCTCAAATGGTTCACAATCCATATGACTTTTCTTCAGCGAAACACTGGTCTAAGAAGGTCTAAGGTCTAAGGAAAAAAAAAAAAAAAAAAAAAACATCACAAAGAAGAAAATATGTCTCCTGCATTATTCAATTCAATTCAATTCAATTCACATTTATTTGTATAGCGCTTTTCACAATACATATCGTTTCAAAGCAGCTTTACAGAGAATGTACGTCAACATTACAATTTAAAGAATGCAGTTAGCAAATAATGTAATAATTTAGGCAATTAATTTACAATCACTGTTAGCAGTTTAACTGAAGGTAGAAGCAATGAGCTCCTGGAAAAATTAATTACATATTAACAATAATTAGGATATATAGAAATTTGGGAATGTGCATGTTGATCCAGATGATTGCGTCTTCTAAAGTCCTCACAGGAGTTGGTGCCGTCTCTTCATAGGTGTTGATCATCTGAGGTCTTCTTAAGAGGCTGGATCCAAACTGAAGCTGATGTCCCCTCCAGTCAGCTAATCACCTCGGGATGGGTGTCCCGAGATAAAACAGAAAAGCAAATGGAGAATAATTAGCGTAGCTGCTGTTCATAACATTAAGCAAAGATAGTCATGTGCAATTGATCTGGTATGAGATGCATTATGTGAATGCTTGGCTAAAGAGACGTGTCTTTAATCTAGATTTAAACTGGGTGAGTGAGTCTGAGGAAGGCTATTCCAGAGTTTCGGAACCAAATGTGAAAACGCTCTCCCTCCTTTAGTGGACTTAGCTATCCTAGGTACAACCAGAAGTCCAGAGTTTTGTGATCTTAAAGAGCGTGAAGGATTGTAGGGCGATAGAAGATCGGTTAAGTACACAGGAGCTAAACCATTTAGAGCCTTATAGGTCATTATAAACAATACGGAACTTAATAGGTAACCAGTGTAGAGATGATAAAATTGGTGTTATATGATCATATTTTCTTGACCTGGTAAGAACTCTAGCAGCTGCATTTTGTACTAATTGTAGCTTATTTATTGAGGAAGCAGGACAACCAGCTAAAAATGCATAACAGTAATCTAGTCGAGACATCATGAAAGCATGAACTAACTTTTCTGCATCAGAAATAGATAACATATTCCGTATCTTAGCAATGTTTCTGAGGTGGAAGAAGGCTGTTTTTGTAACATATGAAATATGATTTTCAAAGGACAATTTGCTGTCTAATATAACACCCAGGTCTTTAACTGTCAAGGATGGAGTAACAGTACATCCTTCTAATTGCAGATTGTAGTCTGAAAGATTCTGTGTACAAGTTTTTGGCCCAATAAGTAATACTTCAGTCTTATCTGAATTTAATAGAAAAAAAAAAATACTAGTCATCCAATGTTTTACTTCTTTAACACACTCTGTCAGATTGGATAATTTAGAGATTTCATCTGGTTGTGTTGAAATATATAACTGAGTATCATCGGCATAGCAATGGAAACTAATTCCATGTTTTTTATAATATTGCAGAGTGGCAGCATGTATATTGAAAATAGCAGAGGGCCTAACACAGATCCTTGCGGCACTCCATAGTTTACTATCGTTATCTTAGATTTTTCCATGTTTAAAGGTGCTAAAGAGGATGTTTTGTTTTATACATTTTTGCAATATTACTTGAAACTGTCTTTACTAACTGATAAAAGACTATTTATTAGGTGCACTGAAAGGAATAATATTAATATACATCATCTGTGCACGAGGTAGGGCCTTAAAAACATCAGCCAATCGTTTACGCGATCATTGCGTAAACGATTGGCCCTCTGGCTTGTCAATCACTTCCGTGACATTCCTTGTGAGAGACGTGCACGGATTGGCCCTCTGGCTTGTCAATCACTGCTGTGACGTTCCTTGTGAGAGACGAGCACGGCTGCGCGCTCCAGTAACTTTCCACACTCCACAGGCGCCGCATGCAATGTTTTTGTCCGGAGACAGGAGTACCAACTGCAGATTATGAGTTACCTGCGGTGAGTCTGACATAATGAATCCACGAACACGATACAGTGAATGCCGGTGGTAAACACTTGTGTTCCAGCACTCGTGCACGAGTTTTGGGAGGCATTCCCTCGAAAGGAGGGGGGGTTGTTCTTACGCATGCGCTCATTTCAAAAACTCAGTAACAGTCTTTGGTTTCTCAGTTGACGAAAAGATCCTCTTTATCACCTTTAAATAAACAAAATTGTGACGGTCTGATAGGTACGACCTAAACCACTGTAATGCCTGGCCCTGAATACCAGTATAATTTTGTAGTCGATCTAGGAGTATTTTATGATCTATAGTGTTGAACGCAGCACTGAGATCAAGTAACACTAGTATTGAGACACAGCCCTGGTCAGAAGCTAGAAGTAAGTCGTTTGTAATTTTAACGAGCGCAGTTTCTGTGCTATGATGAGATCTGAATCCTGACTGAAATTTTTCATAGATAGTGTTTTTTTGCAAGAAGGAACACAATTGGACCGACACCACTTTTTCTAGTATTTTAGACATAAATGGAAGATTTGAAATGGGTCTGTAATTTGCTAATACATTTGGATCTAATTGTGGTTTCTTAATGAGAGGCTTAATAACTGCTAGCTTGAACGGTCGTGGGACATGACCTAGAGATAAAGACGAGTTGATAATATTGAGAAGAGGCTCTTCTGCTACAGGTAACAATTCTTTCAGTAGTTTAGTGGGTATTGGATCTAGTAAACATGTTGTTGGTTTAGACGCAGTGATAAGTTTATTTAGCTCTTCCTGTCCTATAGTCGTAAAGCACTGCAACTGTTCTTGAGGGGTGATAATTGAGGCTGAATCATAAAACGCCGTCAAAGGTTGTACATTTACAATTGTATTTCTGATGCTTTCGATTTTCTCAGTAAAGAAATTCATAAAGTCATCACTACTAAACTGTAATTTTTAGTAGTGATTTAGTTCAAATGAACTATGAAATAGAATATATATCATTATAATATAATTTGTAACATTATAAATGTCTTTAGCAATTAAATGCATCCCTGCTGAATACAAGTAATAGTTTCTTTCAGCGATCAGTCACAGCACAATGGCTTTTAGCACTAAATCTGATAGGATTTGGGATATGAGAACTTTTTTTTTTTTTAGAGCAAATCCTTCAGATTGTTTTGATATTATTTAGGCAATAAGTACTTAGAGGCGTTATTAGCCACAGCATACAGTGGTTGGAATGCTGCATTGATCAATCAGAATCCTGGTATAGACTATTTTTTTTAATCAAAAAAAAAAAAAATTAAAAAAAAAACTTACATACCTTCTCAGAAGCCAAGGAATTATGAAGCTGCTCTGCTTTATGAGCCTCTGTAAGCCCAAACGCTGCTCCGCTTTGAGTGACAAGCTTAACAAATGAGCTAAGGGATCTAAAATTCTCAAGTCAGGCCTCTTTCAACAGCAGATCCTTGAACAAATTTAGGCTTTTCTGAGTATCTCTGCCCTTGAGGGTCAAACAGGCCATATGCTGAAAGACTTGGAGGTGGTCGAGGTTATTTCATGAGCTTCCAGATGACCCTGGCTCAGTGGAGTGTGTCATAACCAGCCTGGATAATTTCCCAATACAGGAGTGTCAGATCAGAGCTCGCTTCAGCAAACACACCCGGGGCCGAGCACCTGGAACTGTGCAGCTATTTAGCATACAGTCAATTAATGTTGACACACACACACACACAGGTTTGTTTTGCTATCAAATTGAGGACATTCCATAGGCGTAATGGTTTTTATACTGTACCAACTGTATATTCTATCCCGCTACACTACCCCTACCCATCACAGGAAACTGCATTTTTACATTTTTAATACAACATTGTTTAGTATGTTTTTAAAACTATTTTAAATATGAGGACTCATGAAATGTCCTCATATTTCATGTTTACGTCATAATATGTCATGTCAATATGTCATTATACAAATTTGTGTCCTCATAAATCATGAAAATGCACACACACACACACACACACACACACACACACACACACATGTTTGTTTTTGTGAATTGTGGGGACTTTCCATAGACTTCAATGCATTTTACACTGAACAAACTGTACATTCTATCCCCCTACCCTGCCCCTACCCCTAAACCTAACCCTCACAGGAAACTGTGCAAACTTTTACTTTTTCACAAAAACTCATTCTATATGATTTATAAACCCATTTACATTGTGGGGACCGCTGGCTGGTCCCCACGATGTAGGTGAACTCAGGTTTATATTACATCATGGGGACATTTGGTCCCCACAATGTAATATAAACAAAAGCACACACACACACACACACACACACACACACACACACACACAGGATTGTTTTGCTATCAAAGTGAGGACATTCCATAGGCGTAATGGTTTTTATACTGTACCAACTGTATATTCTGAAGACAAGCAACAGGTCCCTGTCTCAAGTAATGAGACATAAAACACTATCCCAGACTCTGGCTCTTAAACCAGCCCCTCATCACTCTTTTTTCTGATTACAGTATGCATACAAGCATAATCTGACATGGATTATATGGATAAGAACATTTTTAAGATGTGTTTGAGCTGTTTATGTGATGGCATGACTCTGCATGGATGCACGTGAGCCAATCCATTTTCAACATGAGTCAAGGCCCGTTCACATCAAGAGAGATAACAATATTAACGTCCACACCAGTGGACAATATTTTTTCTGTTTATTCTAAGCATTTGCTGCAGTTTAAATGTAATTTGCTGTCGCTTTAAATGCTCAAGTTCTTTAAAACAGGATGGATTATGGTTGGCTGTCAATGTTTATCATTAATTAGCTGGGAAAAAAATCGTTCTGAAAGTGATTCCAACTATATAATTTCTATGTGCCATTATCCTTATAGTTGTGGTGTTAGAACTATATATTTATCGTTATAGTTATCGCCCTTGGTGTGAATGAGCCTGCTGTTGTGCCAGTCTACCTAAACAATATTTTTATTTTTATTTTTTGGCATCATTGGCACGATCTGGTAGTAGACGCCAAATTATGTTACCGTATAAAATCCCAGTCAATCACAGAATGCACTGCATCAAACTTCATGCACCATCTTGAATAATGAAGGGGAAAATGTTGAATTTAAATACATTTTGCTCTGTGCAGAAAAGTAAGATATTTATATACATAAATCTACATCTAATTTGCATACAGAGTGTACACTCATGTAAAGCAATATATACTATTGCCATTACAGTCCATACAGTTGGGCTACATGCAGGAAAAGACCAGGTTGGTTCTCGAGCTGAGGGAGTCCACAGACGAGTCAGTGAGGAACGCAAATGTTAAGGTCCCTACCGGCCGCAAGTGGAATGCCCAAACTGAGGTCGATCAAGCTATCGGTCGGCTACAACACCGGGAGATCATGGGCAGAGTTCAGGCAGGAAGAGCAGGGTTAGGATGGGGAGAGACGCCATGCTTTTGGTCCAAGGCCAATCGCAAGCAAAGGAAGGAGATGGTGGTAGCAGAGGTGACGAGGATGGAGGAAGATCGCTACAAAATCAAGGCCGTGTCGCAGGGTCGACAAGGAAGCTGGACAACCTGGGAGGGAGTAATGAACAGGAACATCAGTTGGTCAGACGTGTGGAAGATCCCACAGGCAAGACTTAGCTTTCTTATTCGTTCAACCTACGACACGCTTCCCTGCCCTCGGAACCTCCAACAGTGGTTTGGGAATGAAGAATCTTGTGTACTCTGCAATGCCCCCAACGCAAGTCTCCAGCACATTTTGTCTGGCTGTAAGATCGCTCTCTCACAGGGACGCTACAGATGGCGCCACGATCAGGTCCTGAGAAAGCTAGCCGAAGTACTGGAGGAGTGCCGACAGGGTAGCAAACAACCACCACCAGCAGAGGACCCCACCATCTTTGTGTCGGAAGGAGGGGTAAGGAGAAGCACCAGATCAAGAGAAACAGCAAGGCCCTTCTCCCCCAACCAGGAATGGAATATGAGGGTCGACCTGGATAGGCAGCTCCAGTTCCCAACGGAGATAACCACCACATCTCTCCGGCCAGACATAGTGGTGTGGTCAACCAAGACAAGGTCGATACACCTCATCGAGCTTACTGTACCAATGGAGGAGGGAATCGAGGCCGCCTTCGAACGGAAGAAGGCCAGGTACTCAGAATTTGCTGCTGAGTGCCGGGAGGCTGGCTGGAAGACGAACATCTACCCAGTGGAGGTCGGATGCCGAGGTTTCCTTGGGTTGTCAACCATACGCCTCTTGAGGGAAGCAGGAGTGACTGGAAGGTGGCTAAGGAGGGCAACAAAGGATCTGGCAGAGGAGGCAGAGAAAGGTAGCTTTTGGCTCTGGCTGAGGAGGAATGATAGGTGTTGGGGGAAGAACACCTAACCCCAGACAACAGCTGCAGGGAGAACAGCGATCAGCTGCAGGGGGTGACAGGGAGACGTCCCTGTCACTGCTCCGCCACCAGGAGACGTTCCAGAATTAAAGGAGCGAAACGTTGGTGAATGGTGGTTTCTGGCTGATGACCCTGCAGCTGACCCATGGGCACTGGAGGAGGTGCGACAGGCAGCAATGCCCAGCAGGTGGTAACATCGTCCTGTGCATTTAATGTCACCGTGATTTTGCAAAGTAAGTCATGTTTCCTGATCAACATTCCTGCTCAAAAATTTACTAACCCTATCCCTACCCCTAAACCTAATCCTACCCATAAAATCCTTAACCCTAAATCAGAAGGAAATGATAGGTGAATTAGAATGGTGGAGAAGCCCCTAACATCATGTTGTAAGCCTGAACTTGACATAAACTGTAAATGTGTCCCTCAAATCTAATTGGTTGATTGGAATGTTGATCCAGGAACATGTTGCATTTGGTGAAATCACGTTCACCTACAGTATATAGCATTTAGCAAATCTCAGCTGCTTGATCATTAAAATGTAAAATATGCAAATATATCGCAAAATGAAAAATATGTTATTGCACAGCTCTCTATAAAGCTGGATGAATAGCATATCCACATACTCAATACACATATTCACGTAAAGCAATATAGCAAATCTCAACTGTATGATGTTCATACATAAACACTGAAGCTCTGCAATGAAAATAGCATAGCAGTAGGACAGGGGACAGACGAATTTGTTGAATAAAGTTATTTTTGTTTTGTTTTTGCACACAAAAATGACTATACAAATAAATTTGACTTAAAATGCACATCATACATGTTATATATTACAGCATTGCATATTAGTGCTTATTAGAGAGTATTAAGTCTTTAGCTTAGCAACATACAGAGGCAACCAACTGTATTGAAACTGTAGTGCTAGGAGAGACAATATAGGAATAAGAGATTGTTTGTATAAAAAATGAATTGGAGAAAAAGAATGGAAGTGCCACCTAAGAGTTAAATGAGGCAATATTTTGGGTTAAAGAATTTACTTTTCTGATGCCATTGTTGTCAGATTTTGCTTAAACATAATTTTGGCATACAGCAACTGCCACTGAGCTGAATGCAAATGCTAACGGACACCTTTCTCCAGGCATTTTGGACAACCTTGTTACCAATATAGCCACCAGTAAGTGAATTAATGTGCTCCAATACAGACTTTGGAAGTCAAATCATTTGTAAATTATTTAACTTAGGTACTACAGATGAAGACCATTTCAAATGAGTCACTTATGAGCTTGCATTTCAGTTTCCATGTGTGAAGAATGTGAGGCAGTTTACCTAGAGTTGGGATCAGAGAATTTACTGTATCTGCAATATGGGATATTCCAGCTCTGATTCTTCCAATGGTTTCCTTAAAAGATAACACGCATACTTACACCCCAACTCCTGTTTCCTCTCAATGTCTGACTTTATGTATACACATTAGTTACATAATGCTTCATAACATTCCCGGCCATATGATTATGGCAGCAATATGTGCCATAACAGGTATTAGACCGAGAATAAAGAATGCTAACATTCCCAAACCTCCTCTCACTGCACAGCAGGGCCATTCCAACAGTTGAAGAGGCGTACTGTAAAAATTAAAATTACAGGGCTTCAGTTCATATGTCAGTTGGGCCCTTCAGAGGGAGCTTCGTTGCGATACAGAACTCGGCAATGCTCGAAGTCTAAGCACAGATTGTGGAGCAGATTGGTAGCTAATGTAATGTAGGCAGGAAGCCTTCAGGTTCATGAAAACAGATCAGAACCGAATGATCAAATGTACTTCTTGTATTTTTGGTTTTTGTGTCGCTTCCTGCTGTTTGGGGTTCAGCTTTGTGATGAAATCAGAGATGAATACTGTGAAAATTCTTGAAATGTCAAGACAAAGGCCTGGATATACAATGATAAAGATGTGAAGCTACACAATCTACAAATCTGAAGCTACACAATCTACTAATCTTTTAAGACACTTTTCACTTTTTTGCACTTTTTTCACTTTGCAGATGTTAAATTAATTTTTGTGATAGACCCTTGCTTTGGTCTAATTGTATGTTTTTCAGTGTGTGGACAATTTTGGCTATTTGGTTGATCAAACTTTTTTTTTTTTATTTGCGCACATGAGAACGGACTGGTTGTCTTTTCTTTTTGAGCGCATCTTTTTTCATTCTAAACAGCACATAAAAAAACAAATGTGAAAGTATTGTAGAAAAATATTTAAAAATATTGTAGAACTTACCAATTTTTCATCATGGCTCCTCTGATGAGTCAAACAATGTCACTTCCTCTTCATTATTCCATTTTTAAACAGTTCACTACTGTTTGCAAGTTAAATAAGTAAGGGATACATAACAGAAAATTTAACATATTAAATAATATATGATGATGATCAAGAAAATTACATTTATTCATTTACAGTATATACCAAGCTATAGAAGTAAAAACAAATACAAATAAAGACCTCAAAATCACTCTGGCCATGAACCACTGACTTAGACGTAATACAGAAAATAGAGGTTATATTAGTACTTTTTTATATGTTACTTTTTAATGAAGCCACTTTTATTGAGGTGCTGCTGTAGACATTTTGTCTAACAGTCTTACAAAAAAAAAAAAAAAAGCTGCATGCATTATCGATCTCTTGCTGTGAATATGAGCAATAAGCGAGTGGGAGACTTTATCTCCTTGGAAACCCAAACTATCATCCTCACGAGCGGCCTTCTGAACGTCCTTTGGGCCTCCCGAAAAGGTCCACCGGGAGGATTAGCAACTCTAGCAAGTGTCCTTTTTTGGGCAGAACTCAGACCCCTACGCTGGATGTTAGCAGGAGAAACAGGTGGTGATGTTTAGAGAAGGGCAGAGGAGAGATATTACACAGATTAGGAGTTTATTTCTGTCTCTTGTGCTTCTCTCTCAGTTTCTCTGTTGTTGCATGACTAGTTTGCAAAGGACACACAGTGCATGCACATAAATCCCTATATTTGTCAGCAGCAGAACAGTATAGAGCTCATGAGTTGTGTCAATTCAATTCTTTCTCTCAAGATAACCCCCTTCTCTATTGCAGACATGCTTCGGAGCTCTGGAAAGCATAAAAAAGGTCAGCGTCCATGAACCACACCACTGAAAGAGCCAGGAAAATTTAAGACAAAATTACTACATGAAACAAGGAAAGGCTCAATTTAACTTAAATGGGTTCAATATAAATTAAAATCGACAGCAATTGTTGTGTAATATTGATTACCACAGAAAATCATTTAAATACTGAATGAAAATCAAATGAAAATTCTTTCATTATTTAGTCACTCTATGACTTTCTTTCTTCCACGAAACACAAAAGGAGCAAATCTGAAGACTGATCCATGTTCTTTTCCATTCAAGTACAATGAACTGAAACATTCAGGCTTTAAAAGGAACACAAAAAGCACCATAACAGTATCATAAATGCCTCGTATGTATCGTATATGTATATATGACTCGTATGTATCGTATATATAAGCAAATGCAGCGTTTCTCAATTAGTGGGTTGTGTCCTTAAAATGGAGTAAAAAAATGCTAAATGCAAATAATCATATAATACGGAAGAGGATTAGGGCCAAGCAATAATAAAAAAATAAAACCATCTCGAGATTAAAGTTGTTAAATTTCGAGAAAAAAGTCGAAATAAAATGTTGAGAATAAACTTGTTAAATTACGAGAAAAAACTTGTTAAATTTCAAGAAAAAAGTCGAGATAAAATGTTGAGAATAAACTCGTTAAATTACGAGAAAAAACTTGTTAAATTTCAAAAAAAAAGTCGAGATAAAATGTTGAGAATATAGTCATTAAATTACGAGAAAAAAGCGAATAATTTAATGAATTTGTTCTCGTAATTTAACAACTTTTTTCTCATAATTTAATGAGTTTATTCTCAACATTTTATCTCGACTTTTTTCTTGAAATTTAACGCCATTTTTCTCATAATTTAACGAATTTGTTCTCGTAATTTAACGACTTTTTTCTTGTAATTTAATTACTTTATTCTCAACATTTTATCTCGACTTTTTTCTCAAAATTTAACAAGTTTTTTTCTCGTAATTTAATGAGTTTATTCTCAACATTTTATCTCAACCTTTTTCTCGAAATTTAACGAGTTTTTTCTCGTAAATTAACGAGTTTATTCTCAATATTTTATCTCGACTTTTTTCTTGAAATTGAACGAGTTTTTTCTCGAAATTTAACAACTTTAATCTCGAGATGGTTTTATTTTTTTTCTTCTGTAATATGATCATGTTAGGAGTAGGACAACAACAATAAAAATATACAGTATACTAATATAATCTGAAATGCCTCGATTGTAGTCATGAGTTTTCTTTCGGGAAAGTATATTCCTTGTATACTGTCACAATATTCCTAATTCCTACCCAAGGCATACAAAAGAAAAGGAAAAGGCCTGATTGAGTTGTGTTAGTACTGTGATGAAACTAGTGGTTATGGTAAGGGGCGTGGCATTTCCAAAACAAACTAAAAGGAGTTCACCAATCACAACACACTGGTCCAGCCAACCAATCAGAGCACATTGCTTTTTTTTCAGAAGGTGGGGATATAGAGACAGGAACTAAGAAAAAAAAGGCATAATAGGTCCCCTTCAAATCCTGAAAGTATACTGATTGCACCAAACCATGAAGAAAAAAACTGCACTGCATATAGCGAACTCTCTATAAGAGTCTCTCTTTGTTAGTTTTTATCTTGCAAAATGTTTTCAAGGTTGACAACTTAATGGATGTCTTGAGAGGACATGCCAGAATGACAACATTCAAGCCAAACATTTATTGTATAGCCTAGTAAGAGGTAAACGTCTCTTTTACAATACAAATAACAAGAATGACTGCCATTAGCAGAAAAATTGAGGGTCTCTGGGAGGTTAAAGTATTGTAAAACAGGGAATAGAGATAGCAGTGAAAAAAAAAAAAAAAAATCTTAACTGTACAAAACACTGTTAAGATTTTAAATGATGTTAAAAACCATTCTTGTTTATGAGAGATGCTTCTTACCTATATAACAATGCCAATATATTTCACCTTCTTACAGCAGAGACCTCCATTACAAACAGATCTGCTAATGCAGTGGTTCAAAACAGGTCAGTTCTTAATAGGGTCGCAGAGAGCAGGAGGAAACAGAAGCTAAATGCAAATAATAAAATGCAACTAACCATATAATGGTGCAGAGTTAAGGTAGAAAGAATAGGTTTATTAACTTTTGAAAGGGAGGAGAAAATGCCTCTTATGTTGAGAATGTCAAAGGTTGTGTATTCAACGAAACTCTACGGTTTTCTGCAGCAAATGTATTACATTATAAATGTCACGGCTCACTACATGAGGATAAAGAGAGCAAAAACAAGTGTATTCAGACACAATTTTGCACTATTTTTTTGCACCAAACTGGATTTCAAATCACATAGGAATAACATTGAATTTCTTGTGGTCCATGTTTTTTCCTCCAGATTACAAACAACTAGACACATTTAATTTTTTCCCATTTTCACTTGACAAATTTGATTCTTTGTCTGAACAAAGACTTCAAAAGGACCATGGGATATGTATGTACACACACACAATCACACTTCCATTCTTTACACGTACACGTGTTTTCATTTAACTTGAAGACTACAAAGAAAAAGGGTCACTTCTGAGGAATTTCAATCTTTCCAGGAGACAATGGGATACGTGCTGTCTCCCCTCCATCCATTACTCATTAATGATGTCATAATTCTGTTTAAGATGACAGGAATGGAGACTTGAAGACAGAAAGTTAAATTCAACCTGCTTTAATGTCGGATAATAAATCAATACTATTCTTGAGTGCATTTTTAATATCAACTTTTTAACAAGAGGAAAAACTTCAGAATTCACCATTTGGGATTTTGAAATGTCAATAAACAGTAAAGAAAGTACAGAACAATTAGATTTAATGCTGAAGAATATAACACCTTGTATTTTATCTTTTGATGTTATTAAACAAATGCAGCTCAGACTGACAGGGATATAATAGGGTGAAAGGATCGGAACATGTTGCAAGTCAGTTCGAACCCGTGTGAACTGCATAAGCACCATAACAACCAACAAGAACACCATAAACTCAAAATGTTACTCAAAATGTTAATAGCTCTCAAATGCATCTTTCTCTATTGACAATTATTCAAAATCAGATGTGTATTCTGCAAAATCTGACCTTTTTGCAAGAAACATTGATTTTGCTAATATTTTTTTTTATATATATTTTTTTTCCCTTTCTGCTGCCTTTGAAAATCCAAATAGTCAATAGTCAAAAGCCTTGAGTAATTAGCTGAGCAATTCTCATCAAGATGTGTAATAAAGTAAATAAATGTGGCAAAACCCTCTGGATGGATGGATGGATGGATGGATGGATGATTATATTATCCGTATGCTAACACGGAGACCAACCTCCACATTGTATAAAAAAAAAAAATACAGAGAGGCCAACCAAACTCTGGCTCTTGTTTTGTTTGCGATCACAGTGGCCAGGCCCCAGAGTCTGGTGGCTGGCTGGGCAAATCTTCACTCAGTGAGGGATGAACTTGCCTGGAAGCTTGTTCTGCACTGCAAACTCCAGAAAGTGCCCAGCTCATGCATGGAGCTCCAGCAGGGATGAAGAGGTGAAGGATTTATGGCCCGCATCCTCCAGCTCACGCAGGCCACCGCTTACTGTCCCGGCCCCTGACCAGCTAACCCCAGCTCCGTTCTGGTTCCTGCCCCTTCCGCTGCTGGGTGCGTTTAATTAGGTGTTAGGGGAACGTGGACAGGACAACCCCCCCCAGATCCAAATCCAACAATGATCGTAGGATACTCATGGTCTGTGGATGTTTATAAACAACCTGAGAAAAGGGAAAAGAGAAAAGAAGCACACTCATTTCTTAAGAAATCAATACAGAGCATTCAAGATCCTGAGCACAGTTGTTTTTCTGTACGGTTTCTTTTTTAAGTTGTTTACCCTCTTGTTTGTGATGTTACAACAAAAAGCTCTATGAAATTGCACTGTATTTAAGTCTCTCCTATTGTGAACCTGTTGAATAAAACTCCATTGCCATGGGACAACATGGGCAGATGCTTTGAAGGCTTTTAAATTGCTATGAAAAGAATATACACTAATAATTTAATAATATAGGCATACACCAATTGATATGAACCAAAGTAAAACGGCTAGTAAAAAAAAAAAAAAAAAAGGCAAAAAGAAAACGTTCATGTTACAAACATCTTTGTTACAAACTTTTTTTTTTCTTCTTCAGAGGAATGAAAGAATGGACAACTTTATGCTATCTTAAAGGCGCTTTTTATTTTATTTTTATTTTGGGGGCCTGAAAACACAATCTTTTGAAAACAGGTTTCAAAGTGTACGTTTTTGAAAAGATACCATTATTGTCTCTGTGTAAACTACAAAAATGCGAATTTGTGAAAATGGGGATTACGTGCGCATTACGTGTTCAGTCTAAAGGCGCGTAGTTTTTCTTTACAAAGTGACCTCGCCAACCACTGGCCTGGCATACATTATACAACATTTTTAGTTGTTTTTCCGGATCTGTATGAACAGGGATCATTTTGACAATGGTGTTGTCTGTATGAGAAAAATGCAAAGGAAAAAATCTTTCAGTTTTCAGTACATCGTTGTTGTGTAAATGTATTAAAACAAAGAAATAAGTTTCATACCAGTGTGATGCATGCAATGTCTTCTATGTTACCCAGGTAAGTAAATCACTTAATGGCCAAACACTAAACCCAGTGGATAATCAGTTATTATGACAATATGTTATTCTATACACAAATTGATTAATTATTTAACTTATATGAGAAAATAAAGCATTGTTTTGCTTCATTGCAGTGAATTTAACTTTTTAAGTGGCTTATATAACCACTAAGGACATCATTTACGTAAACACAATTCATCATTTACCTCAAAGAGCGTGATTAAAAGTCTAAAAGAAATATTAGGGGTTATTGAGGGAGCTCAAAACAACATATTACATATAACCATTGAAATTTCAGTGCAAGAGAGAAAACAAAATGCTTTGGTTTCCAATAAAAACATGCATAACAGGTCATCTTTTAAAAGCCCTTTGTGTACCATTGTTCTGCTGATTGCAACAGCTATTTGAACCTTTGCTAATAAATTCCATACATTTTCCACAGGCCATTAAAATTTAAATGATGTTGCATCATGCACGTTTACCATTAACTTTGTTACAGAGTGCATATATTAACATCAAATAAAGTGAGCGTATTAATCAAACTACACTAAACTTGATTGTTGCATGTGTTTGATCAATGTGCCTTCACAACAGCTCATATAAAGTTGCATAATAACAGTTCCACCAAAAAATTGCAAATTATAATGATTAGCATTTAGCAGTGTGGCTTTGCAGAAGTCCTATCTTAATGTAGTACAATACATATTCAAAATAGTATGTGAAACAGTATGCAATAATACATTTTACAACTATATCTCTGCTAACTACATCAATGCAAAAGCACCATGTGTTGTGGGTAGTTTCCAAGACATTGCTACAAGTTTGCTTAGATGTTTTAGAGATATTTACTAGCATGCTCTGAGTGTTTTAGCGTGTTTCTATGATGTTGCTAGGGTGTTGTGTTCTCTGTAAAATCAAAAGAGTCCACCCAAGTCTTTATGATATACTGGTCTTTAAATATAGCTCAAGTCCCTCCAACAATGTAACACTTATGGAATATTTAGAATATTTTATCGTCCGCCAAGTAAAAACTGTAAATCCAATCACTTAAAAGCAGTAATAGCACACCTCTGCTTTGAGTCATTCATGTCTGTAGAACAAACAATGTGAGATGAGTTACTTAAAGTTTATACTTAGGGTTGGGGGATTTCAATGAGTTAATCACTAATGCACACTACATTTTTAACCAAAAATAGAAGGTCAAGTCAACTGCATTGTGTTGTGGGATACAATAATTCACAAAGTATGCTCTGTTTCATATTGCATATTTTGGTATATGTTTCCTGCATACATGAAATCTGCATACTGCGCTAGGAATACACATTCCATACTATTTTCTTTCAACAAATAAAACGTATATCATTCAAACATACCCAATGTCACCTCTCTTGTCCTTCAGACCAGTCTCTCTCTTTCTCTCTCGAGATGAAACTGCAGGTCCTGGACATTCAGATGGCCTCCTGCAGTCTGTTTATTTTTTTATTTTTTTCCACAAAGATTTGGCACAGATCAGACCTTGTTATATCTATATGAGATTGGATGTTTGTATTTGATTTGGCCAAATTTCTGTTCGCTCTTGTCCATGCAATTACAACAAAGTGGACTGAAGCTCTCATGCTCTCAAAAGTACAATAAAAGTGTTATACAATTAGTCCATCAGCCATAGCTGCTATGTTCCAAGCTTTCTGAAGCTTTGTGTGAAGAACAGATTAATATTTAAGTCATTTTTCGCTTATAATCTTCAATTCCAGTGAGATGTTAACTGCCAAGACTGGATCACTGAGTTGAAGTGATCATTCAGATTTATGAAAGGGGTCATGAATTGAGAAATCAAATTTTCCTTGATGTTTTGACATATAAGATGTCATTGTACTATAAAAGTATCCTTAAAGGTGCCACTGAACATTTTTTTACAAGATGTAATATAAGTCTAAGGTGTCCCCTGAATGTGTCTGTGAAGTTGCAGCTCAAAATACCCCATAGATTTTTTTTAATTAATTTTTTTAACTGCCTATTTTAAGGCATAATTAGAAATGCGCCGATTCAGGCTGCGGCCCCTTTAATTGCTCGCGCTCTCCGCCCCCTCCCGAGCTCTCATTACATAAACAAAGTTCACACAGCTAATATAACCCTCAAAATGAATCTTTACAAAGTGTTCGTCATGCAGCATGTCTAATCGCGTAAGTATGGTATTTATTTGGATGTTTACATTTGATTCTGAATGAGTTTGATAGTGCTCCGTGGCTAACGGCTAATGCTACACTGTTGGAGAGATTTATAAAGAATGAAGTTGTGTTTATGCATTATACAGACTGCAAGTGTTTAAAAATGAAAATAGCGACGGCTCTTGTCTCCGTGAATACAGTAAGAAACGATGGTAACTTTAACCACATTTAACAGTACATTAGCAACATGCTAACGAAACATTTATAAAGACAATTTACAAATATCACTAAAAATATCATGTAATCATGGATCATGTCAGTTATTATCGCTCCATCTGCCATTTTTCGCTGTTGTTCTTGCTTGCTTACCTATTCTGATGATTCAGCTGTGCACAGATCCAGACATTAATACTGGCTGCCCTTGTGTAATGCCTCGATCATGAGCTGGCATATGCAAATATTGGGGGCGTACATATTAATGATCCCGACTGTTACGTAACAGTCGGTGTTATGTTGAGATTCACCTGTTCTTCTGAGGTCTTTTAAACAAATGAGATTTACATAAGAAGGAGGAAACAATGGTGTTTGAGACTCACTGTATGTCATTTCCATGTACTGAACTCTTGTTATTTAACTATGCCGAGGTAAATTCAATTTTCAATTCGATGGCACCTTTAAAAGTTTCAAAACTCAACACTTCCTTGTTTGTCCAAAAACAGCTTTTATTGGAACCAAGTTTTGGATTTTGTGTCAGTATGATGCAATAGTGTGATGAAAGACAGCCTCTAGAAGAAGATCAACGCCTACAACTACATCATTGCCTCTTTAGCTTCGCCCACCAATTCATGAAGTAGTAAATATGAGAGAGATGCATGATAGAGATGCCTCTGAGGATTACAAGATGTTTTGCAGTGCCAAGTTGTGAAAAAACACACTTTGAATTGCCTTCCTTGTGATCCTAAGTGTGGATTAACTATATTTTTGACAACGTTCCAGATCACATCAGTAAGACACTGTTCATTTGTTTGCTTCATTTTACTGTGTATTTACTTTTAATTTTATCAGAGACTGAAAATAAAAAAAATTATGCAGTGCCGATAGTAATGTCGCAACAAGTGTGAGTAACAATGTTTTTTACCATGTGTAACTGTTGCTTATTGCTTTGTTTGTTACAGATCATCTTATATGTACTCACTTTACTTTCACATTACTGAAAATGATGAACGATGAATACCAGACCATATATATAATCTGCTATATATATTAAAAGCAGCTATATATATATATATATATATATATATATATATATATATATATATAT
Organism: Ancherythroculter nigrocauda; assembly: GCA_036281575.1. NCBI lineage: Eukaryota > Metazoa > Chordata > Actinopteri > Cypriniformes > Xenocyprididae > Ancherythroculter > Ancherythroculter nigrocauda. The sequence goes on from VTFQ01000005.1 coordinate 23,836,184, forward strand.
ATATATTTAGATGTGAGTGCAACAAGCTTACTCACTAGCGTAGGACTTCAAAGTTCTTTTGTACTCAACACAAAACGTCAGTGAATAAAAGTCTTGAATCCAAAGTTCTTCGTTTGACTGTTTAATTATGAATCTCAAAACATAAAAAGAAATAAAAACTTAGGATCTTTACTTTTCTAACAAATTAACTGCAGTTCCGTGTAGGTCAAAAGACTGTGTTGCTCCAAAGTCCAGTGGCTTCTGACTGTTTCACAGGGTTCTATTTCTTTTATACTAAATCTAACAGCCAATCAAATTACATTATACTAGAGGTGGGCATAGATAAATTTTTTTAATCTAGATTAATCTAGATTAATTCCAAAATTAATCTAGATTAATCTAGATTAAAATGGCTCATTTGAATTGTGCCGAAGACATTCAGAATATGTGAGATACCCAAATTGTCCCTGCGTCCCAATGTCCATACTATCCTTCCTAAATAGTATGTGAGATTAAAATAAGTGTGTCCCAAAGCATAGTATGTTGAAAAGAGTATGCCAAAAGTCCCCGGATGGTCCACTATTTCCGGTAGATTTTCGAAGTGTGGATCCGTGCACACTATAAAGGCTAATATTGCCCACAACCCATTGCGCATTGTATGAGGATTCAGTTCAGAACTACAAACACGAGTAAAAAGTGTTAAAAAATACAAAACGTGGCGAATATGCACGATCGACGCTGAGAGGTTGTTTGAGTGACTAATAATCAGTTCAAACTGATAGAAAATATTTATTTAATGTTATGTGTTATTTTTCATCTGCAAATACCAATGTGGACTTTTATAAAGATCTGATTGGCCATTAACTTTTAAATGCATCATTATGCATTAATATGAGGTGAGTTCTCCACATGAAAGACTCGCGACTGCAGATCGACGTGCTGCATTTCTCTCCGATACGGTAGGAAATTAGCTAAATGAAATATGGAGGATGTAAGATGATTGACAGGGCAGTTTACGGTGACTGGATGCGACAGAGAGCAAAGACGCAATTGTATGACGTGATAATATGTCCCAAAGCTTGTCTACTCTTTTGCTACACACTCAAAAGTAAGTACTTTTTGTTCACAGAAAGAGTACATACTTTTAGGGCGTATAAGTAGGCGAATTGGGACGCAGCAAATGACTAAAAGTAATCCGCCATTTTGTCCGACAAAGCAGATAGGAGTTAGAAGATTAACCTCAGTGGAGTTAAACTTTTGTATATTATATTTTGTATATTGACATCTTTCCGCGTTTGAAACAACATTGATTCTCATGTTCATTCATGTTTATTTTATGCTATAAATGGACTCGTAGTAAGAGATGATCGGTTTACGAGCCTCTTGAGCTGAGGCGCTACAGCAATATGTCACGACCATGGTCACGACACATTAAAGAAAACGGGTTTTATTGTTTGAATTTCTTAAAAAACTACACAGTATTAAAGCTGGGACTTTGTTAAATATCATAAGTTACCTGCTCTGTCTTGTCTGTCGACGTGCACGTCAGTGTCCTCTTTGCTCCGTGATTAATCCTGATGCATTAATCACTGTGTGTGGAGTGACAGCGCCACGGCTTGTCGGACAAAGCAACAGTAACTAAGGGGGGCGGGTCTTTGCGAAGGGTCAGTTCGGCTAGGTATACATCCGCGCTAAACTATCAAGGTGAAAGTCATCATAGCTTGCGTAGAATAGACCCAGCTCCCAACCCCAATTTGAGAATAGATTAACGGCGATATTTTTTTTATCGCCCGATAAGAGTCTCGCGTTAACGCAGCACGTTAACGCCGTTAACGGCCCACCACTACATTATACTAAATCACTGGCTATGCTTACGTTCCAATTTCTACGTTTCATTTGCAACACAGGTTTTTTACAGATTTTACAAATTAAACTAAGAATATTATTAATTCCATAGAAATGGCTTCAACATATCCCGGTCCCTAATTGACTAGGCCTTAACATATCAATTATCAACTTAAATTTAAACTGAAGTCATTTACACTTACATTTAACACTTTCTCAATTCCTTTTAGCAAGAATCTTCTTCTCCTCACAGGAAAGTATTTAAAGGTAAACATTAACTGGTAAGCATTAGCAAATAAATACTTCTCACAGACTATTCAACTGGTAATTTCTATTCTATTCAAGTCTTTCTCTTCTATCTTCAGTCTTCTCCCTGCAACAAACAAAGTTTAGTTATGGGTCTTTGAATGATGCTGGTCTTCGTCTGAACTTCAGCACTTCGGACAATGCCTTTGGAATCGGGCAATACCCTCACGATTCTGCCTAACATCCAGGAGTTTCTTGGCAGAAACGAATCTGCCACGAGGACAACGTCTCCAACCTTGAAACTTCTCTTTAAGCTGAGCCATTTTTGCCGTTCTTGCAGAAGCGGTAGGTATTCATGAGTCCACCTTCGCCAGAACAGATCCGCCATATATTGTATTTGTCTCCAGCGCCGGCGGGCGTAAATATCATCCTTAGTGAACACACCAGGTGGAAAACTAGGCTGTGTTTTCAACACAAGCAGATGATTCGGCGTCAGCGGCTCGAGGTCATTGGGGTGATCTGTGTTCGTGGTTAAAGGTCTCCCATTGATGATGCTCTCAACTTCGCATAAGAGAGTGTGTAGTCCTTCATCTTCTAAGAGCTGTTGTTTCACAACAGAGCTCAGCACTTTTCTCACCGTACGGATTTGGCGCTCCCAGATACCGCCATGGTGAGATGCAGCAGGCGGGTTAAAAATCCATTGCACACCCTTTCTCATCATGACTTCATTGATACGAGACTGATCCAGCTCTGCCAATGCCTCGCGCAGCTCTCGTTCAGCACCGACAAAGTTGGTGCCATTGTCGGAACGAATAATTGACACTTGACCTCTTCTGGCTTGAAAACGCCGTATGGCATTAATGCATGAATCAGTGTCAAGAGAATGGGCTACTTCTATGTGCACTGCCCTGACAGTTAAACATGTGAAGAGCACTCCATAACGCTTAACCTTTGCACGTCCTCTTCTGACCTCGAAAGGTCCGAAATAATCTACACCCGTGTTGGTGAAGGGTGGTTTGTCGGGGAGCAGACGGTCTTGTGGCAGATCCGCCATTTTCTGCTCTCCTGCCTTTGCATGCATTCTTCTGCAGAGGTTGCACTCTGAAATCACTTTTCTTGCTGCAGCATTGGATCTTGGTATCCAATACCGTTGTCGCAATATGGCTAAGATGTGGTTCCTACCTCCATGTCCACACTCTTGATGGATGTGGTGGAGAATGAGGTGAGCTATTCTGTGCTGTTTATGCAGAATGGCAGGATGCTTGGCCTCCTCAGGCATCGCCGATCTGTTCAAACGTCCTCCTACTCTCAACACATCATCTTGCAAGTATGGATCCAGTTTGAAGATAGAACTGTTCTTTTTCACACGGGAGCCTGCCAGCTGCAAGGCTTGTATCTCCTCCATGTAAGTTTGTCTCTGACTGTATTTAACCAGTTCAATTTCAGCTCTGGATAGATCTTCCATGGTAAGTATTCTTTTTTCCAGGTTTTTCTTGCACATCACCATTTGCTGTTCAACTATGGATCTGCATTTCTCTGGATCATTCTCATTCTGCTGTATGTTCTGCTCAAACTCTTTTCTCTTCTCGCTCAGGTGCCGCAACGTCCTTCTCAAGTGCAACATCCAGGCTGCCGCCTTTTTCAGCTTATGCCAACTGGAGTAATACTCAACAAGCTGATTCAGTGGATCTGTGCACTCGTTTGAGTTTGTGCATGACACTGCAGCGGATGTCTTCACCTCAACATCATCTTCAGTCAGGTAAGGACACTGTTCAGGTTGTTCCGGCCATTCAACTTCTTTTCGCAGAAAACTAGGCCCCTGAAACCAGCTCTTACTTTCCATGAAGCTCTGGATCTTCAAACCTCTGGAAGCCTGATCTGCTGGGTTTTGTGAGGTGTTGACATACTTCCACTGAGAAGATGTAGTCGCTTCTCTAATGAAAGAGACACGGTTGGCTACAAATGTCTTGAAACGAAGGGCATCATTTTCAATGTACTTTAGTACCGTTGTACTATCCGTCCAGAAGACCGACTCCATCAGGGGAACTTCAAGTTCTTCTTTCAACATCTGATCGATCTTGACTGCAACCTGTTTAAGCGGAGCGACTCTGGACTTTCCCATCAAAAATGATACGTGTTTCTCACCTCGGTCATTTGTCAGCAAGAGATACGACACAACACCAGATCCGTCTCGACTAGCGTCTGAAAAATTGTGAATTTGAGCAGCTTTTGTGGGCCCAAATGCAGGGGGTTTGAAACATCTGTTCAGACGGAGTTCTGAAAGCTTGTTTAAGTCTGTCAGCCACTTCATCCATGTCCGGCATTCCTTTTCGTGGATCTCTTCGTCCCAACCTTTCTTCTCTTGGCAGAGATCTCTTAAAATGAGCTTGATGGGTAGTAGGAGTGGTGCCAAAAAACCCATTGGGTCATACACCGAACTGACTACAGATAAAATGCCCCGTCTTGTACATGGCTTGTCCGGTAAGTGTATTTTGAACCTGAAGCTGTCAGAACCTGTGCACCACTGCATGCCTAATGGCCGTTCCACTGGTAACTCATCATGCTCCAAATCAAGATCTTTGACTTCAGACGCTCGTTCGTGGTCAGGAATGTAGCCCAGCAGGGCTCTGCTGTTGCTGACCCACTTGGTCAAATGGAAACCACCACTGGCGCACAATGTCATCAGTTCCCTTGCAAGATCAACGGCTTTATCTTCTGTGGCTACTGACTTCAAACAGTCGTCGACATAGAAGTTCTTGAGGACTGTCTGTGTGGCTTCTGGGCTACTCTTTGATGCTGCATCTTCTGCTGTTCTTCTTAATGCATATGATGCACAACTAGGAGATGATGTAGCACCAAACAAATGCACACACATCCTGTACTCTTCTGCTTCCACATTCAGATTACCACCTGGCCACCAGAGAAAGCGTAGCATATCCGCGTCTGTGTCTGGAATCCTCACCTGGTAAAACATGGACTCTATATCTGCCATCATGGCCACAGGCTCCTGTCTGAATCTCAACAATACTCCGATGAGGGTGTTAGTTAAGTCAGGCCCTTGCAACAACTGGTCATTTAACGACACACCTTGGTAAGTTGCCGCACAGTCAAAGACGACTCTGAGTTTCTTCTTTTTTGGATGGTAAATCCCATGGTGTGGAATGAACCATACTCTTCCATCACTGCGAATCAACTGTTCTTCTGGAATCCTTACTGCGTAGCCTTTTTCCAGTATGTTGTCCATAAAACCTTGTACACTGGAAAGAAGTCTGTATTCCTACTGAACTTCCTCTTCAAAGAGTTAAGCCTCTGTTCAGCAATACCACGGTTGCATGGCATCTTCACCTTGTCATCCTTCAAAGGTAACTTGATGCAGAAGTGACCATCCACGAGCTGAGCTGATGTTGACACCGTATGCATGAACTGTTTGTCATGTTGCGACTGTTCTCGTCTGTCGTCACATCTTCTTTCTGGAAAATCTGCATTGTAGTGCTTTATCAGCATGTCTTCAACGCTTATCACAGAAATACGGTTGACAAGGAAACTTTGTCTTTTGCCATCATCTGATTCTTTCTCTTGGCATCTGCTGATTGGCCCATTGACGACCCAACCAAGAGCTGTCTTCACAGCGTATGGTCCGTCGTTCTGGCTATTAATTATCTCCCATGGCTCCATGGCTTTGTATGCATTGACACCGATGAGCAGACCGACTTCTGCTTCAAGTTTTGGGAGATGGACTCGACTCAGGTAAGACCACTTCTCTAAATCTTTCTTCTGTGGGATGTTGGCCTTTTTTGCAGGTATATCTGGCTGAGTATACACACTGGGAAGCTGAATGTAATCTTGCTCCTCTAAGCCACACACCACCAGATCGGTAAGTTCATAGCTATTCACTTTCTGTTCTTGCGCTATAGTACGAAGCAGGAACTCTGTCTTTCTGCCCCGCATATTCAACTTCTTTGCCAATTCTTCAGTGCAGAAAGTCGCTGAGCTTCCTTGATCCAGGAAAGCATAGGTCTTGATTATCTTTGTGTCTTTCTTGTGTTTTATCTGCACAGGTACGATGGGAAGAATACACTCACTGTTCCCGGCCCCAGTATGGTCACCTTTTCTAGCAAGAGCACTTGTGACCTCACTCGTGCTTTGTAACTTGTCGTCTGCACTGTTGTTCTTTGATGAAGCATCTTCCTTAACAACATGCAAGATAGCTGGGTGCTTGAATGAACAATCTGGACAAGAGACCCTTTTTTTACAGTCCTTGGACATATGACCTGCCGTCAGACACCCAAAACAAAGGCCGTTCATTTTCAAGAACTGAATTCTTTCTTTTAGAGGCTGTTCTCGAATCTTGTTGCACACATTCAGTGCATGGTTCTTCTGGCAGTAAAGACAGGGACTTTGAAAAACACTTGCTGACTTGGCTGCAAAAGGTTTCTTCTCAGGTTGGCTTTTACTGACATTATTTTCGGTAGCAGACACATTCACAGCAAAGCTGCTTCTTTTAGACTCACTTTTTCTAATGCTTGGTTTCTTTTTTGAGCTGTTCTGATTACTTGAAGTGGAGTCCAGGATATCTCCAAACAGCGGGTCATTAGCAACCTTTGCTTGTCGGTACACATATTCCACTAAATCAGGAAATTTGGCTCTTTTTCTTGTTCTTTCTTGAATGTCATAAGCATAACTTCTCCATCTTTCTTTCAGTTTGATTGGAAGTTTGGATAAAATGGACTTCATGTTGGTAGGATTGTTCATTTCATCCATGTAGTCCACATCATTCACTGTGTTACAACATCCAACTAAGAACAAAGCAAAAGCATTCAATCCTTTTCTGTCTTCTAGCCTTATCTGAGGCCATTCCATGGCCTTCTTGATATAAGCTGTAGCGATGGTCATTTCATCTCCATAGTGACGATCAAGCAGTTCTCTGGCTTCTTTATAAGCTCTGTCGGGTTTCATGTGCTCACAGCTCCGAATGAGATCAAGTGGCTCTCCGCTCGTGAACTGTTCGAGGTAGTACAGCCGGTCCTGATGACTGTCTGTTTTACTGTCGATAGCATGCTCGAATGCCCTTATGAATGATCTGTAAGTCAGAGGATCTCCTGTAAACGTGGATATGTCTCTTTGAGGGAGTTGAGACAAACTCTGTTGTTTAATGAGCATCTCTGTGACTTCGTTTTGACGCTGTAACACTTCGTGCAAGCTATCTGTAGAAAAATCAGTGTGATCATGATGATTAAGATGTGGCGTGCTGCTGACAGTATCAAACCTTGATGATGACTTTCTTCTACCTGAAGCACCAACTTGAGTGGCTGGCTTTGGATTGAATGTAAGGGGATGTCTTACCAGCTCCACGACGCACGTAATCGTCTACATTGTGTTTTTCTTGTCTACACATCAGGGGTTCAAATCTGGGTCCTGAAGGTAGCTCTGATAAATCATATTTAGATTCATGAGCATCTTCAAATTCTTCGTACACCTTCAGTTTGGCGTCTGAAGCAGCAAGCTCAGTTTCAAGCTCCAATTGCTCTTTTTTAATTCTCAAGCGAATTTCTTCCTGTTCTATTGCTTCTCTCTTTTTCATTGCTGCAGCTCTTGCCAATATTGCTTCACGTTCAGCTTTAATTCTCAGCATTGCAGAAGTAGTACTGGAAGTCTGGCTTACCACGGAGTTAGCTTTGGATACACTATCATGTGGCCTAAAATCATCTTCCTCATCTTTTAGGACATCTGCAATCCATTTGTTTGTGTCTTCTATAGGGGTGTGATGAGATCTCGTGGCACGAGATCTCGCGAGACTAATATGTGACGAGATTTCTCGTCAAGGCGAAAAGTAGTCTCGTGATGTTGTTGCCATGACAGAGTGTTAGGATGATTAGGAAAGAATATGCCACCGCTACGTTTACATTACGCCTCCACTGTCGTTTTGCTTTGAATTTAAATAAAAAACATTTAATTCAGTTGGATAACGGTTGCCACGACCATAGACATATAATAAACATTATATGTTTATTATATGTCTATGGCCACGACCACTCCATATTTACAGAGTTACGCGCGATCGCTAAAAGTAAAAGTAAACACGAGCGCGCATTCAGACGCGATTTCAATACCCCGCATTTTGAAAGCGGCTCCCTTAATGCAAGTATCTCTCAATATGGAAGCTATTTTAGGCTGGGCAGCGTAGTTATAACCATCTCTTAGCTCTGTATCAAAGAAAAATTTGGTCTTATTTGCACTTTGGTTGCACTTATTGTAAAGTGTTACCATACAAAATGAATAACAGTTTTCTCTTAATCTTATTAAGCACAAACAGTAAGGTTTCATTTGTTAACATTAGTTAATGCACTGTGAACTATCATGAACTAACAATGAATGACTATTTTTATTAACTAACATAAACAAAGATTAATAAATACTGTAGCAAAGATATTGCTCATTGTTAGTTGATGTTGGTTAATACATTAATGTTAATAAATGAGACCTTATTGTAAAGTGTTACCATTTTTATTTATACTGTTTTTATTTCTATGATCAGTTTGTGGAAAGGAGTTCAGTTAGGAGGTCAAAAGTTGTAGAAGTTTATAAATCATGTACAGTAAGGTCTGAAGAGAATGAAATCATACAGAAGAGAAGTCAGTCATGAGTTAGTGGCAAAGCCTTTTACAGTACTTGAGTATTGTTGTCTTTTACTGCATATGATAATTCGTACTCAGAAAGTAGAACTGAAATGACATTCATTACGAGATGATTAGTTAAAACATTTCAAATACACCTGCAGAATATTTTTTCTAGTCATGTATTTCGCCATTGAGGATTTCTTAAAAATAGTGTGTAAAAATCTTGTCTCGTCTCGTGAACTCAATCTCGAGTCTCGTCTCGTCTCGTGAGATACCCGTCTCGTCACAACCCTAATATATATATATATATATATATATATATTTATTTATTTATTTATTTTTATTTATTTATTTATTTATTTATTTTTAAAGCAGAGGCTGTGTTATTTCTTTTGATATACAGTATGTTCAGATATTCATATAGCAAAATATTCTGGGGGCCACAAAAGTTTTTTGAAAATGATCAAAAATATTGGTGCTGACTGGCAACTTTTTTTTTGAAAAAATGCTAGTGGGGAAAAAAGCTGACCAAAAAAAAAAAAGAAAAAAAAAAAAAGCTGACTAGAGTATCCTTGGTATTGAGTCATAGGGTTGTCTTCTGATGCATGATCAGACTCTGGCTCAGACTCTCAACATGTATGGCAAATACTGGAAGTTTTCAAATCCATGTAATGGCCGTGTCCATTTACTTTCAAGACCTGAATGCGGCACGCCCATCAAAATTTCAAAGAGAGGGTCAAAAACAGGACAGAAAATAGCCTATTACTTCTAAATTAGGATGTTTCTGATGTAAAAATCTTACTAAAATTATAAGTGGACCTGAAAGAACATTATAAAATGATTTTTGAAGCTTAAAAGCTCAATTTATTGCAATTGTATGGATTAGCAATCAATACATTCAGCAAAATCTACTTTTTTTCACAGAAGAAAGTCATATGTGTTTGGAATAGCATAAAGGTGGGTAAATGTTGATGATTGCAAATGTTTATGAGGCAAAATAGACTGCAAAATAAAGGCCGGGACACACCAACCCGACGTCAAAGAACTAGCGGCAACGAAAGCCGACGGCTGCATGTATACAAACCATAAACAAAGCAGCGCTTGCTTACCATTTTGAATATCAATCATGCTGATCACGTTCTTTATTCCACTCTGCTCATGTTATTATGAAAATATATTAGTGCATTCGAGTGCTCAGGTAAGATGACGTAAAATTAGAACAACCTTCTGTCTGTGCCATCATAACTTATTTGCTTGCTTTCATAATTTTTGCTTATATTCTCATGAACTGTTTGCTATACTGAACAGCCAATCAGAATTCTCTCTCTCCGACAGCCCGACGCTGATTCAACATGTCGAATCGGCCAAAAAAAAAAAAAAAAGCCGACGAGGACCAACTTCAGCCGACGGTGTGGGACACTCTGAAAAAACTTAGTCGGCACAAAAACTGCACGACGGCCGACCCTCGTCTTGGTGTGTTCCGGGCTTAAAATGAAATCTGCCCTTTCCCTTTATTTCACACTGTCCTTCCCAGGCACATTGTTGCCAATTTCCTTTTGGCCAAAGTGTATGTAAAACCAAATGATGTAATGTCTGACCTTAACGCATAAAGAATACGTACACCATGAAGAACAGCATGCATGATGAAAACTCGCACTTGGATGAGAGATTCTGCCCACAGGCTCAGGATTTCAAGCGATGACACAAACTGTTGTCATGTTACGAGCAGCACTGAACAGAGAAAAAGTAATTAATGTACGGATTGAGTCACAACATCTCATTTTCTCTGTGCCGTTGGTTGATTCTTATGTGTCATAGTTTACATTGTGAAAAATGATGTTAAGTGCTAATGACTGCAACACACAAATGGTCAGGATGTGAAGTGAAGCACAACACAAAAGAATTTTATAAATAAGCCAAGTAATAGTAGCACAAATTAAACTGAGGGCATATGAAGCCTCCTGCTTCCCATCTCAATATGAGCAGTGATCTCAATGAAAGAATGAAGTGTTGCAACATATACCTTGAATGCAAAGCAAGTCATTTTGAATAACAGCATCTGCCAAGTGCATAAATGTAAAATGTAGATGAAAATTCTATGTGGCACATTTGCAGTTTAACCCCGTGTGCGACTCATGCACATTGCACTTATGCATGCATTGCTATATGTGTGTTAATGTGTGTGGGTGTTTATTTACAGGTGTCTGCATGAGTGCATGTCGTCTTGCCTGTCATTATTTCTCTCCTGTCACCCAGTTAGACAGAACTGCTGACAGCAGACACTCCAGCAGGGCTGTGTGAGTCACGCTCGCCGAGATTCTGTGAGCGCTGGAAGAAAAGGAGTGAGGTAAAAATTAGTTTTATAGGAGGTGATATAGTAACAATCTATTAATTGGGTGTGTAAGAGAAGCCAGCAATTCCGTCAGCGACTGTGACCGTTGAAATAATAAAATGCCGTCTGACAGAGAGACTGAAAGACATGCATTATATAATAAGCATTAAATATTCACATGCTTATCTCTAAAGCTCAATTTAATGTGATATTATGATGCTTTGGAAGCCTGTCTGAAGCTAAAAAGGTGCGCTCATAATGTATTTTGTATTTTTAAGTCACTGACTGACAGGGAGCGAGGAAGGTACCTTTGGTTTCTGACACAGTGCTACTCTGATAGAAACCCCATTCTGTCATTTGCATACAGTGTTGTTTCAGCCAATCGAAGTAGGCTGATGGCCATAGGAATATGCCGTGCCATATTGTTAAGTGTGTAATTAGGGAATTTCAGTTCCTAAGCAGACAATTAAAGAACTTTTAGAAGTACAGGTTGCTGAAAACACTGACATTTTTAAATGCAGCCGTTCTGCATATGGGACAAATTATTCAGGGTCTTCTACACCTGGAGCTCAGTGTCTAAAGTGCTGATTTAACTAAAGTCATTGTTTTCTGGCCCACTTTTTGGCTTCAATTCCCAATCGACCAACAATGGCTTAACTGGGAAATGAGCTAATGAAAAGAGTGATTACAAAGAGTGATTTACAGTTCTTAAAAAAGGAAACACATTCATCTCATAGTGCAATATGCACAAGCTAATCTTGAAGAGGAAAACTTACTGGCATTAAGTCCAATTTGAGGCTTATTCTGGCGAAGAACCACCTACCTAGACAGGAATAGAGCATCTGACTGACTTTTAAAGTGTACCAACCCATTTGTACAGGTGTGCACATAAAGTCAGCATGAAACAGAAGTTCTGATAGTCTTTTCTTCCCTATTGTGATGCGTATCCATTAGAGGTGTGACGAGATCTCGTGTCACGAGATCTCGCGAGACTAAACTGTGACGAGATTTCTCGTCGAGGCGAAAAGTAGTCTCGTGATGTTGCCATGACAGAGTGGTTAGGATGATTAGGAAAGAATATGCCACCGGTACGTTTACATTACGCCTCCACTGTCGTTTTGTTTTGTATTTAAATAAAAAACATTTAATTCAGTTGGATAACGGACGCCGCCGCTTCATATTTACAGAGTTACGCGCGATCGCTGAAAGTGAAAGTAAACGCGAGCGCGCATTCAAACGCGATTTCAATACCCGCATTTTGAAAGCGGCTCCCTGATGAATACAGATATCTCTCAATATGAAAGCTATTTTAGGCTGGGCAGTGTAGTTGTAACCATCTCTCAGCTCTGTATCAAAGAAAAATTTGGTCTTATTTGCACTTTGAATATTGAGAGAGTGTGATTATGGTTGCACTTATTGTAAAGTGTTACCATGAAAACGAATAACAGTTTTCTCTTAATCTTATTAAGCACAAACAATAAGGTTTCATTTGTTAACATTAGTTAATGCACTGTAAACTATGAACTAACAATGAATGACTATTTTTATTAACTAACATAAACAAAGATTAATAAATACTGTAGCACATATATTGCTCATTGTTAGTTGATGTTGGTTAATGCATTAATGTTAATAAATGAGACCTTATTGTAAAGTGTTAACATTTTTATTTATACTGTTTTTATTTCTATGATCAGTTTGTGGAAAGGAGTTCAGTTAGGAGGTCTAAAGTTGTAGAAGCTCATAAATCATATACAGTAAGGTCTGAAGAGACTGAAATCATACAGAAGAGAAGTCGGTCAGTTGAGTTAGTGGCAAAACCTTTTACAGTGCTTGAGTATTGTTGTCTTTTACTGCATATGATAATTCACACTCAGAAAGTAGAACTGAAATGACATTCATTACAAGATGATTAGTTAAAACATTTCAAATACACCTGCAGAATATTTTTTCTAGTCATGTATTTCACCATTGAGGATTTCTTAAAAATAGTGTGTAAAAATCTTGTCTCGTCTCGTGAACTCAGTCTCGAGTCTCGTCTCGTCTCGTGAGATACCTGTCTCGTCACACCCCTAGTATCCATGTGAAATAGCTTCTCAAACAAGCAAAAATTTAGGGCGGGACTTGATTTTGTGCATTGGAAATTGATTGGAAATACACTCACTACTTTACATTGCAGCAAAATGTCATTTCTTCAGTGTTGTCACATGAAAAGATATATTAAAAAAAAAAAAAATAAATAAATAAATAAATATATATATATATATATGCTGCCAGCATTGCTGCAGAGGTTGAAGGGGTGGGGGTCAGCCTGTCAGTGCTCAGACCATACGCCGCATACACTGCATCAAATTGGTCTGCATGGCTGTCATCCCAGAAGGAAGCCTCTTCTAAAGATGATGCACAAGAAAGCCTGCAAACAGTTTGCTGAAGACAAGCAGACTAAGGACATAGATTACTGGAACCATGTTCTGTGGTCTGATGAGACCAAGATAAACTTATTTGGTTCAGATGGTGTCGTGTGTGTGGCGGCAACCAGGTGAGGAGTACAAAGACAAGTGTGTCTTGCCTACAGTCAAGCATGTTGGTGGGAGTGTCATGGTCTGGGGCTGCATGAGTGCTGCCGGCACTGGGGAGCTACTGTTCATTGAGGGAACCATGAATGAGCAGAGCATGATCCCATCCCTTCAGAGACTGGGCCGCAGGGCAGTATTCCAACATGATAACGACCCCAAACACACCTCCAAGATGACCACTGCCTTGCTAAAGAAGCTGAGGGTAAAGGTGATGGACTGGCCAAGCATGTCTCCAGACCTAAACTCTATTGAGCATCTGTGGGGTATCCTTGTAGCAAAGTGTCATTTCTTCAGTGTTGTTACATGAAAAGCTATAATAAAATATTTACAAAAATGTGAGGGGTGTACTCACTTCTGTGAGATACTGTATATATATATTTATTTATTTATTTATTTATTTATTTATTTATTTTATATATAACTAGAATTCTAGTCAGAAGTTGGATGAAAATACTGTGAGAAGAGATAAGTTGAGACTTCAAGGAAGAAATGGAGGTGATGTCATGAAGAGGCAGTGTAAGCGAATTTCATAATTTCGGTGCCATAACACTAAATGATCATGATCAGAAAAAAGATTTAAAGGTTACTGGATGTATTTTGTATTGTGTCAGTAATACAGACATGTATTGCGGTGTAGAAGAAGACAGAGCAAAGGAAGCAAATAAGTAAATTTGAAGGTCACCAGTATAACAATGGTAGTTGAGTCCATGACGGCAGATAATATGACCAAGGTTTATATGCTGAATAGCAGTGGACCAAGGACGGAACCCTGAGGAACACCTTGAGTTAGAGAAGAAATTGAAGATTTGAAGTTGTGAACAGAAATGAATAATTGTTAGTGAGATATGAAAGCAGTGCCAGAGATGCCAATAGATAATCAATATGATGGGAAATAGTGTCAAAAGCTGAGCTAGCATTATACGGACGGTAAGACAGCCAGAGTCGGTAGATAATAAAAGGTCATTGGTCATTTTTTAATAGTGATGTTTCAGTGATATGTCCTGCACGGAAGCCAGATTGGCAGGGATCAAAGAGATCATTTTTAGACAGATGTGACTAGCTGTGCAGCGACAACTTTTTGCAATGAATGCAAGGTTAGATACAGGTCTTAAATTAATCATAATGGAAGAGTCAAGCACAGCCTTGTCTAAAGTAGTTGATACCACAACAATAAAGCACTGTGCAAAACAGTGTCTGCAAGAAACCAGCTGTACTGAAAACATCAATAAAATTTGCAAGTAGACTTTGTCAGCAAAATTATGTTCATCCTAAAAAAAAAAAAAAAAAAAAAAAAACACTTCACAATATTTCACAGACATAACTCAAAAAAACAACAGGATATACAGTTTTTCTAGCAGATTTAGAGTACTTACTAAAAAGTGCCTCAAACAAAAGTAACACGGTTTACAGAAAAATATTAAGCAGCACTACTGTTTTCAGAGATAATAATGTGAAATGTTTTTTTTTATATATATACATATATATATCACCAAATCAGCATATTAGAATGATTTCTGAAGGATCATGTGACACTGAAGACTGGTGTAATGATGCTGAAAATTCAGCTTTGCCATCAAAGGAATAAATTACATTTTTAAAATATTCAAATTGAAAACAGTTATTTTACATTGTAATAATATTTCACACTATTATTGTTTTTGCAGTATTTTTTTTTTAAATAAAGGCAGCCTAGGTAAGCATAAGGATTTTTTTATATAATTCAAAGCTATACTCATTTTCATGCTAAATAATAATAACAATAACAGTAATACAATTATTAGTATTTAAGAAAATGTAGGATCACTATTTTTTGTCCAATATCATTATTATTACCAGAAGAATCAATATTTCAAGTTCTATCTGTCCATCCTGACTATGTGTACTCTGTGCTAGAATACACAGGTAAACACACAGACATGCCTGTATGTGTCTATGAACCCATGTTAAACACAATACAACTTAGTTGTTCTCATAAACACTCTCTAAATCCCATCCAGAGGGGATGTGATCTTATCTCACCTGCTTATGCATGATTTTTTTCTCTGACAGCTGAACTCTCCAGCATTGGGGCGACTCTGTGGCATGTCCAATGCGATGGATAATGTTGAGCTTGATGCATGGAAGGATAAAGCAGTGATGCATGATCTCACCAGCAGATAAGGCCTTGTTTACATCAGGAAAGAAACAAAAGCATTCATGAACATGCATACAAGCATCAGTGTCCTCAACCGTACCCCTCACACATATCATGTCGAATCAGCATGGGTCAAAGCACTCATGGTTCAAACAAATGTGCATTTTTTAACCAAGATATCCTTTAGAAATGTAGATGAATTCACCAGGAATAGATGCAAAGCCCCAAACTCTCTAGTTTACGCCAAAGAATTTATGACATGAAAATATATTCACATATATTCTAAATTCATATCAGATGAGAAGCCAATGGATGTGCATGACTTAATATGCAAACACATTTGAATCCAATAGCTGTTCAAAAAAATCACCTAGTAAACAAAATCTGTAAACAGGCCACTTCATAATATATGGCCTTCATAAAATGCTCATTACATTTAACAACAGAAAAAAAAAAATGGTTTAACATAGACTCTAAATGTTCATAAACTCACCTCTGCCTTATTTCCAAATGAATGGAAGACATCTAGGTGGACTGCAAAGTCAAACTTTTTCCTGATGTTGGATGTCTTTGTGAGAGGGTGAAGTGGCACCTAGCCAGCATTTTCCAGAGGACATCCTGAGATCATATCTGTCATTTATCTTCAACAAGGGGAAGAGCCAGAAATATTGTCCCAGTCCCTAGAACAGAGGGCAGATAAAGTAAAGACACTGCATACACTGTTTGTCCCTGGCGTTGTGTAACGGACGAAGGCCGGTAAGAGCTGTGCATGTAAACCTCACTCCCCAAGAGGCGCTTTAGCGACTGACGCTAGAGACTGCGGTCTTTAGCCTCCTTGTTAGAGCGCCCGACTCCCATGCAGATGGACTCGGGTTCGAATACCACTTAGAGTGGGCTGTTCAAACAGCTGTTCAATGTAACTCATCCGGGTTAAATTGGTGCCGTGACCTGGATGGGAGTGAGGTTTAGTGGGGTGAGTGTAACAGATGTAGGCCGGTAAGAGCTGTGTGTGTATACCTCACTCCCCTGATCTCAAGAGGCGCTATAGAGACTGCGGTCTTTAGCGACCGACTCCCATGCCGGCGGACCCCGGTTCGAGTCCCGCTTAGAGAGGGCGGTTCGAACAGGAGGGGTTACATTGGTGCCGTGACCCGGATGGGAGTGAGGTTTAGGGGGTGAGTGTAATGAACGTAGGAGACTGTCGCTAGAGACTGTGGTCTTTAGCATCCTTGTTAGAGTGCCCGACACCCTTGCCGACGGACCCGGGTTTGAGTCAATAGTTCGAACAGGAGGGGTTACACATGCAATGTGTAATGCACATATTATGATATCATCTTGATGCAAATCTGATTTTTTTTTTTTTGTCCCATTTATATGCATTTTAGACTTTACAGAAAAGGTTATTGCAGGTTATAATTATTATTACTTTAAATAGTCAGCAAAATGATTCACTTTTATTCAGCGAGGATGCATTAAATTGAATGAAATTTCAAATAAATGCTGTTCTTTTAAACTTTCTATTTCTGACAGATTTCACAAAAAAATATTAAGCAGCAAAAACTGTTTTCAACATTGATAATGTTTCTTTAACAACAAATCAACACATAAGAATGATTTTTTTAAGGAAGATGTGACACTGAAGACTAGAGTAAATTCTGCTTGGCCATCATAAAAACAAATTATATTTTGAAATATATTAAAATAGAAAACAGTTATTTTAAATTGTAATAATATTTCACAATTTTACTGTATTTGTGATGAAATAAATGCAGCCCTGGTGAACAAAAGACTTCCTTCAAACACAGAAAAATAAATAAATAAAATAAAATAAAATAAATAAATAAATCTTTCTGACCAAAAATTTGTAATTGTAGTGTATGTATATGTACATACAAGTGAGCAAAAAAAAAATTATGTATATGAGTATCTATGAATATACTGTAAATAAAAATAATATTTACAACACAGCACCTATTTATTATTTTTCTACCAGTGTAACCATCTAGTGTTTTTATAATGATAAAACAAACATAAAATTAACATTTAACACCATGTCTATACTGTAATAAAGCTTTGCTCCCATGCAAGCAATGTAGAAAGCCTAGACCTAATACATTTTTAAAATGCTTATTATGAACAGTGTCTTATTAACAAACAGGGCATGTAGGCACAGCAGTAAATTAATTATGAATATATATATGATAACTGCACAATCATTAATGCAGTTTTACATATAAATGGAGCTTTATCATACTAAGTGTGATTGAGGTCTCCTGTGTGGAGCCTTAACGAGGGTGAATCCTAACAGATACACACAGATCGAGGGATTCTGGGAATAGTAGGCGACGTGACGCAGCTGACCCTGCACTGAATGAGTGGGAGATTGTGGGCTGACGCAGTGGAATTGCAGAATTGCTGTATAACATTTCCACTCAAACACTCCCGCACGTTTATTTATAGTGCTGATCATGTGGAAAACGTGCATGAAAATGCACAGAAATAGTCATGAGCAGTGATTCAGATCCCACCGGGGTTATACATCACACGTCGTCACACATATATATGTTTCAAACACGCTCTAAAAACATGAAAGATGGTTTATGAGTTAGACATGCCCACATTAGCCCAGAGAAAAGAAACATACATGAATAGAGACTGACAGTGCATGTGTGTGTATTTGATTCAAGTGGCTACTGCAAGGGAAAAAGCAGAATTAGACCAGATTAATAGTGCAGTAAGCAATATTTTGGAATAGCATGCATAAAATAGTCCCTATTAACTTAAAGAGATTAGAGAAATAGGTATATCTGCCTCACATCTAGACTTGCAGCACAAAAGACTCAGAAGAACCGTTTTGAATCATCTTGCCCATTCTGACATGTCTTTGGAGGTCAGGTTTTGCAGAGAGGCTGTGTGGTTGAAGGAATGAGGGCAGATCTAATTCAGTGGCTAAAGTCTGGCACAAGTTTGAAAAATGGCTAACATCACTCACAGCATTTTTAAGCAAATTATGTAAAGCTCAGAATGAGGGTCACTGCAGCCCACAAACATCAAAATATCTCCAGAACAAAATGTTAAAGGATTATATGACTTAAAAATGAAAATTCTGTCATCATTTACTCACCCTAATGTAGTGGTTCTCAAAGTGTGGGGGGCGCATGGGTACTGCAGGGGGGCGCAGGAGATAAGCAGAAAAAAGAAAAAAACAGCTGTTGCGACGGCAAATGTGCGTAAAAAGCGGACGATGCTCTGCCTTTATAAAGTGGGACTAAACTCCAATTACACTGAATCGTTCTTCAGATCAGTTCTTCAGATTCTTGACTTGTCACCGTCTGAACAAGCCCAACGTAGAAGTTGCTCACCATAGAAAAGCACGAGCAGCGCTCCAGCGGACGGAATCAAAAGCTGCTATTGTGAACGGCGTGCGCTCCGCTGAAAACACCATATTCCAAGTCTTCAGATGGCGTTCTGTGAGGAAAAGAATGACATTTTAGTCATTTTTCACTTGAAGTCTGGACATGCGTGCTGCTTACTCTCCTTGGCACATTCATGACAATTCTTAAATTATTCTTTTGTTTTTAATGCAACACTGTAAAAAATCCCCGTGAAATTTACGGTAAAAAAATGGCAGCTGTTGTTGCCAGAACTTTACTGTAAAAAAATACGGTAGCAACATTTTAGGTTTTACGGGACAGCACTTATTATACAGTTCAAAACAGTATAATTTAAAGGTTTATATTGTAATAATTATGGTTCATCACTGTAAAAAAATTCTGTTAAATTTATGGTAAAAAGTAAATTTAACGGTATTTTACTGTAAAATTACATTAAATGTACTGTTAGATCTATTACAGTTATTCACCATATACAGTATGGAAACTTTCTGTAAACTAATTAACTGTTTTTCACCATAGCATTTTTACAGTCTTTTACTGTTAATATCATGATCATTTTTTACAGTGAAGGATATGCATTAAATTGTTCAAATTGGACAATGAAGCTTGGAGTAATGGCTTCTGAAAATTTTAAATTTTATTTTAAATTGTACTAATATTTCACAATATTACAGTTTAATTTACTGTATTTTTGATTAGCCTTGAGCATAAGCAGAAAGAAAGAAGCAGACTTCTTTCAAAAACTTAAATAAATAAATAAATAAATAGACAAAAACACAAACAAATAAATAAATAAATAAATAGACGCCGACCCCAAACTGTTGAACGGCAGTGTATATCAATACTTTAATGAATTGACCAAATTCTGAAACTTACTTTTTTTTATAGAACTATTGCATAAAAGCAGTTTCACACTTGCAATTGTGCTGTTGCAATGTTATGCAAAATGAGTCCGTAATTACGTAGAGTGTGTTTGGGGTCCTGCTAAATAATTACTACTTATCCAAATGACGATTTTGAATTCAAATGCTGTTTACATGAACCATGAGGATGGTTAGGTCAAGTACAGAAGAGATTGAAAGTAAAAGAAATCCAGAGAGAGAGAGAAATAGACAGTCTGTCACTTCCCCTCCCTAAAATATACCGACTGCCAATCATGCTCAACAGAGTGGATATTTATGCCCTGGTACTGTATGAAACATGACCCGGTGTGAGAAAGCACACACATACACACACAAAGCCCGCGGGTTAAAGGGCACAAATCCTCCAGCAGCGGGACTGACACACCAATCTCTCATTGCTCTATTTGCAGCCAAACGCTCGGTCCACTCATCTCTGCCTCGCCTCTGATCGTGCTCCAACCTTGAGCCAGTGTCACTCGAGACACCCGTGCACTGTTTGTTATTTGTCTTGTGGTTTCTCTCGGGAGTAGTCGCCTTGTCGCCAGATCGGTCTCAGCACATGCATGTGATCTCTGAAAAAAACACTACAGTTATTGCCTGCAGCCAGTAATGAGATCATGGTGATGACATCACCTGTGGGATTAAACAAAAAAGGCAATACCAAGAATTAAGATTACCAAGTTGATAAGTCCAAATGGATGCAGAATCTCCAAATTCATCTCATAAATTCATGATACATTAAATCGTATAAAAACAAATGCAACAAATAACACCAGGAGTGAAGCAGACATTATGAAAACACAGGTTGCATACTAGACAATAATATATTATTAATGCATGGAAGGAAACAATCCTCTACCATTGCAAGAGGAGATTCAGTGTGACATTGATATACCTGAACATATTGAGCATGGTCAGAGCACAAAAAAACATAAGGAGAGAGAAAATATTAGAACCAGGAGAAATGTGAATCACTCTGAACACTCATAAGACTCTCACCTTTACAGAAATCCCTTGTTTTTCTCTACCGTCTGCGTTGTTCAGGGATTAGTGTCATCATGCATGTCCGTTTGGATTCCCCTTTACACATATTGCTTCTCTGGATAGAATTCCTTATGCATGTCACACCTCTCTTCATCAATTTGCACTGGTTGCAACAAAATCAAGGCAATGATGTTTGCCTACAGAACAAGCACTGGCTCTGCACTCCTATAACTAAACTCAGTACTTCAGACTTATGTGCCCTCCAGAAGCTTGTGCTTTGCAAGTGAACAGCGCCTTGTGGTGCCACCCCAAAGATGGACAAAATCACTTTCACGGATCTTTACCTTGACTGTTCCCTGCTGATGACTTCTTCAGCCATTTTCAAGAAACAGTTTTTTCGCCAACGCGCGCACACACACACACACACACACAAACTCGAATTTTAGGACCGATACATTTTTTAAAGGTATTTTTCCATTAAAAATGAAAATTCCATTAAAAAAGTTAAAAAATAATGTGCTTAATTGTCTTGAAAATAGTCACAATTAAAAATTTTCCATGTAGCTCAGGGAGAAAAGGGAATTTCCTGTGTGTGTGTATATATATATATATATATATATATATGTGTGTGTGTGTGTGTGTGTGTGTGTGTGTGTGTGTGTGTGTGTGTGTGTGTGTGTGTGTGTATATATATATATATATATATATATATATATACACACACACACACACACACACACACACACACAGAAAATTCCCTTTTCTCCCTGAGCTACATGGAAAATAGAGATGTTTGAAAATCACTTAGCCTCTCAAGAACATGTCAAGGTTTCACCAAATTCAAATGAAAAAAGTAAAGCGAATTTTAGGACCAATACATTTTTTAAAGGTATTTTTCTATTAAAGATGGAAATTCCATTAAAAAAGTTCAAAAATAATGTGCTTAATTGTTATGAAAATAGTAAATAATATGCTTAATTGTTATGAAAATAATCACAATTAAAAAAAAAAAAAAAAAAACACTGCTAGACTAACTGGGACTTAAATATTGCACTTATAATTTACCTGTATATACACACACACAAAACACCTTGCTACATGCACTGTGCTAGACTAACTGGGACTTGTCACAGCACTTAAATATTGTTGCCATATTGTTGGTTTGATTGCTTCTTTTGTTCTCCTCAAAAAACAACAACAACAATAAAAAAAAAAAAAATTAAAAAAACCCTGCAATTGCAGTTATATGTGGAATTATCATAATTACGATGGTTGCGCTTTGGCACAGCTCCTCAGTGCGGATGAATCTAATGTTTGCTGTCAGTCACCACACCGGTGTGGATACTGTACTCCTGAATCACAGATTCTACGTCTTGGAAGTATGACCAAAATAAGAATTTTCACCGGAAAATGTCTGAATAAGTA
This sequence comes from Ancherythroculter nigrocauda, assembly GCA_036281575.1. Lineage (NCBI taxonomy): Eukaryota > Metazoa > Chordata > Actinopteri > Cypriniformes > Xenocyprididae > Ancherythroculter > Ancherythroculter nigrocauda. Next base: position 23,858,619 of record VTFQ01000005.1, read on the forward strand.
AGTAACATGTCTGCCACTTTTGTTCTGACCAACTGAGGAAAAAAGCATTACAATTAATCTTGCTGCCAATGGTGATTAAATCCAACGATCGCTTAGCTCGGATCACGTCAAACCATGCAAATGATTATTACTGTTATACTTTGTTCTCAAATTGTTACTGTTAACAACATCAGCATTGAGAGACGTTATATATTTAGTGTGTATTAGCATTACCTGTAGATTTCAATTTCTACAGCCACTCCGCAGTCCGAGTCTTTTGCTTTTGATTACGGGTAAATCTCCAGTTGTCACTGATGATTGCCATTTGGAACTTTCTGGATTACAATCCACCATCAAAATGATGCGTTTAATTATTCCAGCTGCTGTGAGAAAAGGCTATAAATGATCCATCACATGCCATATAGTCTACTAGCTGGGACTCCTTCCTTTTTTGTTTACAGACGTGACGTAATGACGCAAAGACGAACAGCTGCATGCTCGAATTTCCAGTGGAAACCCACCAGTACCAATTTTATTATAAAACATTATTACAAGCTCACCGTTGTGAATCGGGCTAAGGTAAGGAGATAGTTTTGAACACTGGCTGGTTATGTACTAGCTCAAAAATTGATTTTGGATCATTTTTAACCAAAAAACGTTGCCGACTGCAACTTTAAAGTACTTAAAGTAAAAGAAAACACAACCCAAACTTTATGTTCAATATAAAATATGGGTCTTGGAGCAAAACCAGCTGAGAACCATTAACCTGTATCTGATTCTCACAGCCTTTCAGGAAGTGATGGCTCCGGTTTCCAGACTAAAATCTAGTCTGTAAACATTCGCTGTAAACAGGTTTGGAGCCGCCAGAAAGTCTAATTTCAAGTGGTTCTGGGTTACGGGCTGACAGGAATGACAGGATTTCAGGATGGCTCAGAAGTGTTTAATTTCCCCAGAATCCCTCTGATATGTTGATTAATGACCACAGTCTCTGATTTCAACATTTGAAATGGATAAAAACTCACCAGAGTTTCTCTCGGGTCTCTCACACACAAAACCAATGTCATTTTCTGTCTTTTTCCTTCACTAAAATCCCCTTTCCCATTTTATTCTCCAAGTAAATGCCACCCGCTCCTGTGCTGTGCTCAACAGTTTCCCATCCCTCCTAGGAGGAGAAATAAATAAAAAAAGCCTATAAGGAATCAGCCCTGACAGCTCTAATCAGGGGAGAATAAATGGGGCTGCGTCTACATAACGCATCTTATAAACATCCATTTGGGCTGTGGTGCCGGCCGCCTTCAGGATGGGCCGATTGCAATGCCCCATGGGAATTGCAGCCGATGGCAGTTTGTGATTAGGAGGGCCGCTCTCCACTCCATCCTTTTTAGGAGAGCTGTCCAGCCCCCTCAGCGGGACTCTTGCGGGTTCACTTCTAAACCTTGTGCAGGCAAACTGCAGGCTCTTGCCTTGATTCCCCAATCAGCCTGTGCCTCTTACAGCCACTTTAGCAGCAGCGTCTGAGGGGGATATGTATTAAGGACGCCCTGGTTCAATTACAGTGTGTTGATGGCCATGGACGGATGTGATGTGAGAGGTGGGGTTGGGGGTCGTTTGAATGGAAACTTGGGAGAAACTGGTGGAAACCAGACTAATGGTCGGGGGTGAAATGGACATGTTGTACATTTAAAATCCTCAAGTCAGATTATTCAAATCCTTTTCCCAGCTATATTAAGGATGCTCTGGGTCAATTACAATGTTGTTGGCCAAGAATGGATGTGAGAGGTGGGGTCAGAGTCATGTGGAAGAAAACTTATGGGAAACTGGTAGAACCAAGGCTGGTGGTAAAGGGCTGGTCCACTACACTGTAAAAAATTACTGTGATTTTAACGGTAAAAGACTGTAAAAATGCTACGGTGAAAAACAGTTAATTGGTTTACAGAAAGTTTCCATACTATATATAGTGAATACCTGTAATAGATCTAAAGGTACATTTAATGTAATTTCACGGTAAAATACCGTTAAATTTACCATTTTTGGAAGTGAAACATAACAAGTTATTGCATAATTTACAGTGAAAAACCATAAATCGACATTCACACACTTCCCTGTGTGACCCTTCACATTTGATGTATTTTCATTGAAATACTTGATCATTTATGTAAATTAGGGTTTTATGTTACATCTAATGTTGTTAAATAAATGTTTATTGCATTTTTAAAATTTCATTACCATGATGGTGTTTAGTGTTTGTGTGAATGACACTGTATATTTGTATTGTTCTTCTCAGCTTTTTGATGAACTTTGATTCATCATGTGACTCTCACCATTGTGTTTGGTGGTTGTCAGTGTATTACAAAGGTACAAAACAGATATTAGTACTTCATTGGGTTGGTAAATTAACATTAAATCAGTTAATGAAATATGTTTTTTACCATAAATTTAACAGATTTTTTTTTTTTTTTTTTTTTTACACAGTGTGTAAAATAAACAGTTATGAACCATAATTCTTGCAATATAAACCTTTAAATTATATGGTTTTGAACTGTAAAATAGACAGTAAACTAAGTGCTGTCCCATAAAACCTAAAACATTGTTACCGTATTTTTTACGGTAAAGTTCTGGCAACCACAGCTGATGTTTTTTTTTGTTTTTTTTTACGGGGATTTTTTTTTTTTACAGTGTATATTTATCATCCTAACAAATTCCTCCAATCAGATCGATCAATGAATCAATCAATCATTCAATCAATCAATCAATCAAATCAAATCAACCAACCAATATTGACGTTTATAGGGACATTTGGTAGGGACAATAAACATAAAATTTCTCAAGAGCAATTTTTTTTAAGGGGACACAAATAATACAGTCAAAATTGTACTTATAAGGATATATGTAACTTTGCACAGAAGAAAACCTATTATTATTAGTGTAGCATGTGACATGCTATTATGCTCAATGCTCTTTGGTTCAATGAAAAAACTGACTAAATTGACCAAAATATTCTTCTTCTTTATTTATTGCAATATTTTTGACGTTGTTTACAACCAAGTCACCAAAATACGATGAATACACATTGAGCAAAACCCAACACACAATAGTAAATCTATTAGCCTTATTATAGTTCACACATATGCTTATCACAATGTTAGTTGTAGTTGGTGTGGGTAACTTAGTATCCAACAATCTATCGTAAACAAGCTACCAAACAAGCTAGGTAACATTATAATTGCTAACATAGCGGACTCACAGAAAAAAATACATCAGTTATCATCATTTTTTATGACTAATTACTCAGCATCATCTGTATTAAAGAGAAAATAATCACTTCCTGACCCCCTCGCGATTTACGCCCCTGGTCTCTGCCTAAGAAGAAAGTGAGAGTATGGATGCGCATGAAGAATTAATAAAGCTGTATTTGCTCAAAATTTGGCTTTCCTAGACCAGTTCGTCTAGGATGAATCCAGCTAATTATTCGTTTTAATTTTTTTTAAACATGTGCCTCCCTTTATATCTAAAGTCCTTTATGTCTATGGCTCTGCTCGCAATAAACGCTGTTAGAACTGAATGAAAAAAAATAAGATTTTCTCTGCCACCTGTAAGGATTCGTTAAATCCAACAAAGTGGTTTAATAAAGGGGTTTGATCTCTTGATCTTGTGAAATTAAATAGGTTTTAGTATACACAAACCGGAAATTGTAACATTTACATTTATATTGTAAATATACAGATACATTAAACAGATATATTTTTTATTTTTGCAAAGGTCCCTTTAGGGGCTTCGTAATCTTGATAGTGAACATAGTATAAACAAGGTACAGTCCCATCTCAAAAGACATGGTAATAATATTATACTTTTTTCAATTCTTCTGGATTGTATAGCACAGTAAATAAATAAACAGAGACAAAACATGCGGTTAGCTTTTTTCAGTTACAATAAGGTCAAGCAAAGACTTAGCTAAGTGTATAAATATGAATCAAGTCAAAGGTACAACAGAAAAAACTGAAACATTCTGCTTGATTTACAACACATGTGTGATAAGCTATTGTTGCAAACATCACAAAAAATCATTCCAGCATTTCTTTCCTTTAAAAGAGAACAAAGTGTCCTCAAGCCAGATAGCAAAGGTCTTTTAAACAAATTATTCTGCTTTTGGTGGCATTTTAGGCCATCTAATTACTGCCTGCTTATCTTACCTGCACAATTATTGTGACCTGACAGAGCAATAATGATGAGGACAGATGGATGAGATGAAGTGTGACATTGCACAGCATCCTTTATCTGCTATTTTGCTTAAAATAAATTATTAAATCATGCCGAAATGTGATTAAAAACTACAGAGACTGTGAATCAACCAATCATTTTCATTTTCATCTCAAAGCGATTACAAGTGATCCTATTATAGTTAGTGATTAGAAATATTCCTCATGTACAACACATTGACTATGATACTGTGAACTAGTTAGTTACTATCGATATATGCAAGAAACTGAAAATACATTCAGTTAGTGACATTAAATTTAGTTTAGAGCAAATGCGGTTGCTTTTGGTGTTAATTTGGGAATGTTCTCATTTTGGGAGTTTCATTGACTTCAAAGAGCAAAAACTTGTATGGAAAGATAACAGATGACAACAGTTGCTAAGGCAGTACTGATCATGCAGTAACGTATTAAGGTGGGGATTAGTGAAATGAATGTAGGTGTTGAGTTTTGAAGATATGGTCAGAAAAAAAAAAAAAAACGCAATACATGAAATTATAGAATGAGAGAGGGAGAGGAATGAAAGTAGGGCAGAGTGTGATGTTTTTCACAGTGGACTGTCAGAAAGATCGAGTGGGAAAAAAAAAAAGAAAGTTGATTATATTTCTTGTCGAGACTTGTAGCATGACACAGCCCCACTCAGCAACTAAATACGCCTCAGTTGAATATGTATGAGCCACAGTACAAGGCTGTAAATTGCATGTTCCTTTGATTGCTGACTTCTTTTAAATTATTAACAAGCAAGTCACAGGAAAAAGCAGCTGTGAAATAAATAAAGGAAAAAGTGAGTTTTGAGAATGTACAAACAGACCCAGTGTCTCTCCCTGTCTTACAGACTAACTGTTCATAACTCACTTTATTTGATCTTTGCTAAATTTCCTGCAGAGGTAATTTAAAGATATTTAAAGTTGCACTTTCGACAGAACAAAGCAAAAGTTCAGTACTAGGTACACCACACAATCAAAATAATAATAATAGCTTGTGAACATTATGTGAAATATTATGTAAATAATGCTTCTAACTACACAAGCACATGTTCCAAAACAAAATTCGTAATTCAATGCAATTCTCAACCTTATCGCTAGCTGCATGAATAGCACCTGGATAAATGCCACATACATTTGAGTACGGAGGTTTGGTAGATCAATGGTTTTTAATTGGTGGGTCACAACCCCAAAATGGGTTGCGGGTCTAGACAGGAAGGGGAAAAATGCAATTAATTCATGCATAAAATAAAAATGTCCACTGCCATTATTTTGCTTGCTTTGAGGCCTATGCATTTTATGGTAATTTCTCCCAGTTATTATGGAAATTTAATCCAGTTTGACATTTTTGTTCCTTTAGGAACCATATTTTACACTGGACATTGAGCGGTGACTCAACACAGTACTAAAACTGTTTATAGTACTAAAGTAAATCTAGTTTTGGACCACTGGTGTAGAGGTCTATGTAAACAACAGTCATTTTTAGTTTGGTTAACATCCATCTGAAAACCATTTCCCATCACCAGCCAGGCCACTATGACCTTCAGAGTCCTATACAATTGCATTTAGTCCAACCCCAATCCAATTACAATAGATCCGCCTCTAGCCATGTGGCTTTTGTTTATTTATTAATCTATTTAATTGCATATTACATTGGATTAATATCATGCGACTGCAACTGCCGACCCTTCTCTATGGAATCGGTCAGACTTGCATCACTATAATGCAGCACAGAGACTGAGTTTCCATGTAAAGAATTCAATTCATGTGTGTGTGTATGTGTAGGTTCAGTTAATGAGGGTCTTTGGAGGTGCTATGAGTTACCGTAGTCACATATATCTATAATATGGCACTATTGCTGAGAAAAACAGACTTGATTGAAAATGGTTAAAGCAACACTATGTAGTTTTTTGACCTTAATTAATGTCTCTAAAATAGTTTTTGGTGGTAGAACAACTCTTAACCGGACGAATATAACTGCCCCTGCTACCTGAGCAGCCTCTTGGCAGCTACAACCACACTCTGCAAGTTTCGTTTTCGGGTCGGTACACACAGCCCTGCCCATCCCCTGCCAGCGGAAGAGTGTTATAGCTAACTATAAGATATCTATTATGCAAGTCTCAAAACCAACACCATGACAGAGCGAGCAAAGAAACCAAAGAGGGTTTTGTTGGAGGAAGCAAAGAAACGAAAGAGGCAGAGTGATCGGACACGAGCCCGAACACGAATCAATATCGGACAGGCCTAAACTCGGTGGCGCGAGCTGAAAGTGGCAATGGGTTGCAAAACGGATGGAGACCTAGCCTTCCTGCTACTGGATTTGTAAGCCTTAAGGCCCCGATATATTTCAAACGAAGTTGTTTTTCGTTTAGGAGTAAACCGAAGTTCGAAATGCGTGACCAGCGATATACTGTAATCGAACATCTGACGCCACCCACACTGCTGAGAGTGACGGTTAGATGAATATGTAAATGAGCGATGTACACTTTCTTATCGGTAATAAAATAAACACAACAAAAATGAGAAAACTGCAAGCATTTTTATAGAAAGCATAAGAAAAGCGTCTAGCATTAGTATGTTAGCACGAGCTCTGCAAATTAGCACTCCAGTCACGTCATGTTTATTTATATAGCACTTTATTCAATAGATTGCTTAAAAGCAAGCAGCTTTACAGTATCAAACATGAAAAACAGTGTCAGTGCCTCATTTAATCAGAAGCACAACTTCATTTTGTACTATAAAGCGGCTATCCAGTGTGTTCATGTTTTCAACTGCGGAGCTCTTACCTAAACAAACTCTACAGACGAAATGAGTCAGAGAAGACTTCCACGCGAAAGAAGGAGGAGCCTCGGCGCACACCTCCTGTTACCTTATCGTTATGGACCAATGGTAGTACGAAGGTGTTTTGCAGCTGGAGTGAACTTTTCCTGAAAGTTTGCTTTGGCAAACCGTTTCGAACTTCCAAAAAGAACACAAAACGAACTTCGTTTTGGCCTGATTTTGTTCGAAATGACGTCACATCAGTTCGTTATTCGATTTCATTGTATATCGGGGCCTTTATATATATACATTTTTCCTTACCGTCCTGTACTTTTGAGCTTATTTGTTTTTAGCCTGTGTTTAGGTTGTTCATTGGCAAACTACTGGTTCAAAATTTATAACCATAAGCGAGAGATAAGGATATATATAAACGAGAGATAAGGTAATGTTGCCGGAGTTGTGCCGCCATATTATTACCCCCCTAGTAATGGTAGGTTTAGGATATCAGTGTGGGGGAGCGGTTAGGATTAGGGGTGGGGTTAGGATTAGGATTAGGCAATCAGATAGCAACTTTAACAAGGGGGGTAATAATTTGGCAGGGAGTCAGTCGAAATTCGGCACAACACCGGTCTCGATAGCTTGCACGTTATGATCTGATGTAACACGGGCTACTTTACCTGGTCGGTGGACACGTTTTCCAAACGTGGTTTCTGCATTCACCGGTTCCGTCAGCTTAGTCAACAAATTCACGTGAACTGCGCTGCCCACGGGGAAGCTTATACAGCGACAGTATTTACGACACTGGTAACAGACTATTGCGCTTATCAACCACATGGGGGAACCGTGAGCAAGTGTTCCATTGTGTTGCTTTAAATTGTTCAGTGCATGTTATGGTAATACAACACAGATTAACTGAAATCACTCATTGAGCGCTGAAAATACACTACCGTTCAAAAGTTTGGGGTCAGTAAGAATTTTTTTTTAAAGATAATTTTATTCAACCAGGATTCAGCTGAACAAACGTGACAGTAAATATATTTATGAATGTTAAAATTAAAATTAATTTTCTATTCATCAAAACACACACACACACACACACACACACACACGGTTTCCACAAAAACAAGAAAGAAAGAATTTTCTTTCAAAAACAATGAAAAATCTTACAGCCCCCAAACTTTTGAACAGTAGTATATGTACAGTAATTGCAAATGCATAAAGTGCATCATCACATGATTCCATGACTTCCATTTAATGTTATGGCATGAAACTGGGACAGAGATCTCAGCAAAATTTAACATCAAAGAAAACCAAAGGAAATCTCAGGTCCGAGCTTAAACCAATATCCTGAGCCTTCTCCTCGCCGCAAACTCACCCCTTTCAAAAACGCTGATTAAATATTTTGATGCAAAAACGCATTTAAGCTGATTAGAGATTAGTGTCTCTTGGTAAAAGACGTCAGATGGGGGCGGAGGCGATAGCTAGTGATGAGTGACGGATGGGGTGTGTGTGTGAGAGAAAGACGGTGAATAAGACTGAAAGAGAGATGGGTTGATGCTGAGGCTGGTTTAGGAATACATAAGCCCTAGAGAAAGAGAAGGATTGGCAGAAAGGAAGCTGTATGTCAGTTTAAAAATGCACATGATGCACTTCCCTCACCAACAAATGCTCTCATACAGCCTTGATTAAATGATTTTGCAGAGTAAACATTTCAAAATATACAAGTATTGGGACACTTAACCACATGAATCATTATAAATCATAAAAAACATCAAATGGCTTTTTTTTTTTTTTTTACAGAAATATAGCATGAACATATTTTCAAATGTATGTGTGTGTGTGTGTGTGTGTTAGCTGCTGACAAATTATTGTAAGTTGATATATGAGCTGCACATTTGTTGATTGTTTTTTTCCCCCTTTTTTTCTGAAATTAAACCTTTTTATAGCTTTAATTATAGAATTATAAACACTATAGAGTGCAAATAATGAATATATTTATAGAGTTTAAAGCTATAATCAAATCTGAGATGAATCACAACATTACAAACTTTGATTTGAGGCAAAAGAAAAAAAAAACATATTGATCAGAGAAAAGACAACATTAAGACATGAATAATTTGTATTGATTTTGTATTGATAAAACAGAAGATGATGCAATTAAAAAATGGCACAACATAAAGCTATTGTTATATTTTCATTTTCATAGTACGACAACAATATGGTAATACATTTTAAATGCAAAACGGTATTATTATTATTAGCATAATAAATACTTTTACTATTTCTCCTATTCTACTTACGGAAAAAAATCGAACTGGCGCTGCGTTCGTTCCGTAAGTTGAATAGGGAAGGCGTAAGACATACAGCGTAAGCTTTTTGAAGAATACGAAAGTGTGGTTTTGGTGGAACCATATGGAAGGCGATCATTTGTTTATATAAAGCAAATACATTTACAATTTTTTCGAAAATGACCAATTGTTTCACTAGATAAGACCCTTATTCCTCGTCTGGTATCGTTTAACCCTTTAAGACCTGAAGGCTTTTTTAGAGTTTTTTTTTCTGAGCGACACACACAAAAGTAAAGACTCATAACTCCAAAACTCTAGCAAGGAGGGTCAAAAGGTAGGTATCATTTGAAAGAAAACATTTTAAATTTTAAGAAAATATAAATTACATTACATTTGGACATTTTCTTGCTGAGAAACAGCTGATAAAAGCCAAAAAATATATATATATTTTTTTAAATAATTTTTCTTTTTTTTTATTTGACATGGAATAACTCAGGAACACAATAAGATCGCAAAAAAATTCTTTTTTGGTGATGCTCTCCTATATGTGAGCTGCATCTGGTTCAAATTTCGTGCTGATAGCATAAAGAATAGTTTGAAAAATTGTTGTTCATTTTTTCCGCAGCCAGGTGGCGCCAACGGGCGGTAAACTCCGGTTTAGAGGTGCTTCTCAGCACTCGTTAGGAGTTTTTCAAAATGGTTAGATGCATTTAAAAGATGAGATTCTAAGCTTTAAAATGATATCTATTATGTGTTATTCCACGTTGGAAAACGAACATGGATGGGTCCGGGAACATTGGATACACACTGCATCCCGGAGAGATGAGAGACATGTTTTTAGCCAAGTATGTTAAATCATTCCGTGAGTAATATCTTGTGATCAACGCAATATATTATATTGATTTTGGATTAATTTTAATCTTGAGAATCTGCTTTAAATATTGATGTGCAATTTTCTATGATCTGTGCATTTTTCATGAAGTTATGAGCACGTGAAATATACATACTTGTATTCAGTTAGCGGCTGTGCTATTTTTGTTGTAAACGCATATTACTCAGACTCATTAGAGGGTGAAAACAATGCAACAGAAGCATGTTGGAGGCTTGATATGAAACTTTAAAGTCTCTGGTTTTGTATGCAAAAAGAATTTTTGTGCTACCTATATGGATTCAATTTTTATTGGCTTTTAAAGAGAGACACGCAAATGGGAGCGCCAACGCTCCATCCGGTCTTAAGGGGTTAAAGCCCTTTGAATAATTTAAATAATTTTTTTGTAATTTTGACCTTCAACCGTTTGGAGGCCATTGAAGTCCACTATAAGGAGAATTATCCTGAAATGTTTTCATCAAAAACCTTAATTTCTTTTCTACTGAAGAAAGAAAGACATGAACATCTTGGATGACATGGGGGTGAGTAAATTATCAGAAAAATTTTATTTGAAAGTGAACTAATCCTTTAAGCCATATCCGACTGTACATGAGATACTTCACACTATGGACATTTTGGCAACTATGTGTGCATTTGACCATTTCAGCGCAATGAGAACTGACCACGTGCTGAGAGAACTGAATCATGTGCAAGGAGAGAGAGAGAGAGCACTTCTGGTGTGTGTCATTCAGCGTGATTCCGCCTATCCCGCCTTCACTAACGGCAAGTTAATCGATAACGAATTGTGATTGGATGGTAATTTTGTTCTACGACTAATTTGATGTGGCTGTTTTCACGTAAAAGAACACCACCACCACCACCACTACTACTACTACTACTCGTTCTATCAGTCAAAATTTTAGAAAAGATGAAACAAAACATGATTTTTTCGTAATAAGTCGGGACACTAAAAATAGAGCTGAAATACGGGACTGTCCCGGGAAAAGCGGGACGTCTGGCCACCCTATACTTACAGCGCCTGATTGTACAGCAAACGTATTATTGCATCTACTGAAGTCAAATGGGAAAATGGGCATATGCATTTACCAGAACCGCACGAGTTAACAAGGTTAACTTAATCCACAGTCACTGAAGTCTCAGACATCAGCTCAAGTCACCTAGCAAAAAATAAATAAATAAATAAATAAAAACCACACATATTTACAGGTGCTCGCTCATATGAAGGCATAGATTGAGGGAGTCCCTCCTGCTGCAGCAATTTCATTTTAAAACTGCTCTTTCCTCACATGAAAGAGAAAATCACAGGTTTCATTTCTTTAATTTGCATTTTTTCACTCCCCGAACCATTTTTAATCACTCCCTTGTGCGCACGATAATTAATGTATTCATTCAGTGACACCCCCTCATCCTGTCCTCTCCTCACCTTGCCTTTCAAATTTTTTTCTGCAGTTCTGGTCACAGTGGCCTTGCATTGCGGGTGGAGCAAAAGAGTTCATCATCAGCCACAGTCGATTACCTGAGCATGGACCCCCGATAGTTTTCACGCTTCTGAACTTATCCAGTTACCTGAAAGAACCCCCTTAAAAAATAATAGACACCCTCAGACCTGTGGATGATTTCCATTACAGTAAACGAAATTAATCACAGCATGACAATCACAATCCTACGAGCCGGCCCTCCCCAACTCTCTCCTGTCTATTGTGTTCACCGCTTGCTTTATTGTATGTATGCGAGGAAAAACATTTCTAGGGTGGATATGGTGATTTAATAACTGCAGATGACCTCACCTTGACCTGATAAATAGCTTGACAGAATAGTTAATATTTGCGTCAGCACTCATAAGCAAGGAACGAATGACAGAGTGTAAATGAAATATGAGAAAAGCACAATGACATATACACTGCCACCAGTATACACCTCCCACACTCTTCAAACTTGCACAAACTGCAGTGAGAATTTAAAGAAATAGTCAAACTTTAAATAAAAAAATGCTCTTTGCCACTGTTGCTGCCAGTTTCATAGAAATTATTTTGAATAGTTAGATAAAATGAACAAAATGTGCACAGTAATGCATTAACAATAGAAGATGAACAGGCAAGCAAGCCAGAGGGGTTTAAAGTAGAAACAAAAAGAAAGTAACAGGGTTGGCAAGTGATTCTCATGCTAACACATACTATGCTAACAAAGCAATAAGGTTGTACTATTTAAATAATGCAATGTATTTAATGTGTATCTGTTAGACTTCCAACTTATTTCTAATCTCTGCATCCAAAATCGCATACTTTTATAGTAGGTGAAAAACAGTATATGACAAAAGTAGTATGTCCGAATTCACAGTACTCATAAAAGAGTAGGCAACATGTACCCAGATGACCTTCCAGCAAGATTCTGAAGTGTGCATACAATGGACACTTTACTATCCCATGAGGCCACAGGAGAGGATATGTGAATGGCGGTGACGCGACGCAACACAACTGACGCTGGTAGGTCATGTGATAAGGGCAAAATGACAAATGTAGTACATAAAAATTACATTCATAATATACACACTCATACTATCAGGGATGCAAAGAGGTAAGGGGGAAAAAAGGTGAGAACATTGCGTGGGGCGGGGACATGTTTTGCACGGAATTTTTTTAAAAAGATATTTGCTTTACATGCTAATTTGTAGTTATTTTAAGGGATTTTTTAAATTTATTTTTTATTACCTTATATGTCCAAAACTATATTTTTTCACTAAATAAATAACATATTGTTGCAACATTTGGTCAACATATCATTTTATAAAATAAGGAAGTGCTATGGAGGCTATTTAAGACAAAATTGGCGGATTAGACAGCAAAACTGAGCTAAACTGGAAACTGTTTTCCCTCTCTCTCTTCTCCGTTCCCACATCTCAGACCTCAAATACATCTAATATTATCCTTTATAGACATAGTTTTTAAAGTGAAGAGTAAAGGAAACAATGTACAGTACTTATTGAAACAACCAGTTCATTATTTACCCTTGTAAGTTCACATGTAGGGTACAACGGGGCTATGGGCACACCTTAAGAAAAATGTGCTTTTCACTACTCTCAAAGTGTAGGATTGCAGAAAAAATATATATGTTTGTACTGAACATTGATGGAGAAGCTAATTTTGTGTGGAAAGTAATTCATTAAAGTGGTTTATTTTGTTTAAAAATCGTATAAATGTTTGAGGTGGCCTTTTACCCCACACATGGGGTAAAAGGTTTCCCAGCATGGGGTAAAAGGCACACAGTATTGATACAAATACTTTAGCTAAAATATTATGTTTTTAATAATGTCTAGGTTAATACTTGTTCAAAAGAATCACTTTAGCAAAGTTTGTACTATTTTCTGTTTATTTTTATAAATAAAATAATTAATTTTCGTTCAATAAATATAGGCTACTGTCATTAAAATATGTTAATATAAAAATATATTTTAAAAAATACAGAAACAAAATTATTTTAAAAAGTAAAAGATTCTGATAGCGTTGAAGGAGATCCCATAATATTTACTAATATAGATTTACAGTAGTAACAATAAGTGATATTTTATTATGATATGATTAATATCATATTTTTAAATATGATTGCTTTGTTATAAATATGGGTATTATCTCTAAGGTGGATACACAATTTGATATATGATATTTACCATCTGTATCTAGCCATATCATGTCAACAAATGGAATAGTCAGCCAGCTATTCATTATCATGTTAATTATTGTGCCTTTGCCCCAACAGCTGATGCGCTTTTTACCCCAAATACCATACTTTTACATATCCTTCCGAAAAACTGTTGCTTTAATTACCTTGAACAAAACTGAAAATCATTAAGAAGACCTTTGTCTGAAAATACAAACATTAATTTAATTGATTTAATCTCAGAATCAACTTTGCGCTGCTGCCCGCGATTGCGTCAAGGATCAGACAAATTTTCACATGCATTTTGAAAAGCGGATATTTAGGAAAGTTCTACGTCAAGTTTTTGTGCCACCCAGTGGTTTAGAGGAAAATAAAATCAAAGGCGTCTTTTGCCCCCTGGGCAAAGTACCTTATAAGACCCCCCATGAACCGCTCCGAGTAGAACGTCACAGGAGGAACTGTATAAGGTTGCTGCTGTTTGTCTGTGGTGCTCGGTGACTGATGTCTGTCTACAAATCTGCATAGTATGAAATGCGTTGATAATGTGTGATGTCCATGTGAGCAGGGAGCGCTGAGGTCTGGAAATACGTACGTTGACGGGTAGGTAGGACGAATGCAATTATTGTTCCTACACCTTCCACCAAAGATATGTTTATATAAATATATTTAGATCACTTTACTTAATGATTGCTTTCAGGATTTTAAGGGACTTTCAAACAGCATAACAAAAAATGTTTCTGGAAAAAAAAAAAAAAAATCGCCTACCCTGCCTTTAAAGGATTAGTTCACTTTAAAATGAAAATGACCCCAAGCTTTACTCACCCTCAATCCATCCTAGGTGTATATGAATTTCTTCTTTCTAATGAACACAATCAGAGTTATATTAATAAATATCTTGATGCATCCAAGCTTAAAATGGCAGTGAACGGGACCAATGAGTATGAAGCTCAAGAGAGTGCATCCATCCATCATAAATGTACTCCACACGGCTCCTGGGGGTTAATAAAGGCCTTCTGAAGCTAAGTGATGTGTTTGTGTAAGAAAAATATCCATATTTAACAAGATACAAAAGTAAAATTTTAAGTAGCTTCTGCCAGACCGCCTTCCGTATTCAACTTAGAAAGTGTAATGCCTCTCGCAGTTCAAAACGCTTACACTACGTTCTACGCCTTCTATATTCAACTTATGAAAAAGTTGAATATGGAAGGCGGTCTGATGGAAGCTAGAAATTTTACTGTATAACTTGTTATATGTTATGATGGATCAATGCACTTTCTTGAGCTTCATACTGGTTGGTCCCATTCACTGCCATTATAAAGCTTGGATGCGTCAGGATATTTATTAATATAACTTTGATTGTGTTCATCAGAAAGAAGAAAGTCATATATACCTAGGATGGCTTGAGGGTGAGTAAAGCTTGGGGTCATTTTCATTTTATATTGAAATAATCCTTTAAGTCAATTAGGAATATTCCTGTAGTACAATGCACTACTACTCTTTACCCCACCATCTCTGAATCAGCATCCCTTCATATTCTGAAACACTTGTGTGAGTGTGTGGGAAGGCAGTTATGGGAGATAATCTTTCTTACAGCAGGCAGTGACACACTGCCTCTCCAGCGCAACAAAACCCTCTCATCAACCCAATCATACGGGTCCTCCAGCAAGACCCCCGAGCGCTCAACGCTGCCCTGCAAATGATGAGGTGTGTGGCCCGCCGTGGAGGACTCTCCTCTCCCCTTCCACAATCACTGCCTATACTCCTCCTCCCTGATTACCAGCCATTTCTCCTCTACCCTCTTCTTCCTAGGACGAGTTCCATGAGGAGAACGCAGGAATTCTGCTCATAATCCAAGCGTTATCTCTCCTGTCAATGTCTGTATAAGCCTGCAAATGTGTGACCTTCATCCTGAGTGTGGCAGCACATTTGTGTTTGCTAATGGGGTTTAATGAAGTGCAGATCAGAGTCAGTCAATGAAAGTGCACAGCTTATATGGATGCTTCATCTCACGAAATATCAATATATGCAACACAACAAGACCTACAAGGGTACAAGGGTCATATCATAATTGGTCATAATCAAAATCATAATTTAGGGTCTAAAGGCCATATTTTGCCCTCTCTCTATAACCTGTTCATCATGCAAGTAAAACTTCAATAAGTCAAAACTAAAGTTTTGTGGGTTTTAGCCCATGTCTATTACGCTTTCACGTGTTTTTCAAAAAAAATTAGGCAGATAACCTACTGACTACGCAAAAAATATACACATATACTTACAGTATGTATATACATACAAGTTTACAGTCAGTTAAATTTATTTTACTTTCAGTCAGTCTCTTATGCTCACCAAGGCTGCATTTATTTGATCAAAAATACAGTTAACCGTAATATAGTTTTTACAATTTAAAATAAGTGTTTTTATTTTAATATACATCCCGAATTCCGGAAATGTTGGGACGTTTTTTTATATTTGAATAAAATGAAAACTAAAAGACTTTCAAATCACATTAGCCAATATTTTATTCACAGTAGAACATAGATAACATAAATGTTTAAACTAAGAAATTTTACAATTTTATGCACAAAATGAGCTCATTTCAAATTTGATGCTTGCTACAGGTCTCAAAATACTTGGAACGGGGGCATGTTTACCATGGTGTAGCATTTCCTCTTCTTTTCAATACAGTTTGAAGACGTCTGGGCATCAAGGTCATGAGTTTGGTGTTTTCGTGTTGGAATTTGGTCCCATTCTTGCCTGATATAGGTTTCCAGCTGCTGAAGAGTTTGTGGTCGTCTTTGACCTATTTTTTGTTTAGTGATGCTCCAAATGTTCTCTATAGGTGAAAGATCTGGACTGCAGGAAGACCAATTCAGCACCCAGACTCTTCTACAATGAAGCCATGCTGTTGTAATAGCTGCACTATGTGGTTTTGCATTGTCCAGCTGAAATACAAAAGGCCTTCCCTGAAATAGACATCATCTGGAGGGGAGCATATGTTGCTCTAAAACCTTTATATACATTTCAGCATTCATAGTGCCTTCCAAAACATGCAAGCTGCCCATACCGCATGCACTTATGCATCCCCATACTATCAGAGATGATGGCTTTTGAACTGAACGCTGATAACACACTGGAAGGTCTCCCTCCTCTTTAGCCTGGAGGACACGGCATCTGTGATTTCCAAAAATGTCAAATTTGGACTTGTCTGACTATAGAACACTTTTCCTCACTGAAACGGTCCATTTTAAATGAGCACTGGCCCACAGGACACGACGGCGCTTCTGGACCATGTCCACATATGGCTTACTTTTTGCATGATAGAGCTTTAGTTGACATCTGCAGATGGCACGGCGGATTGTGTTTACCGACAGTGGTTTCTGGAAGTATTTCTGGGCCCATTTAGTAATGTCATTGACACAATCATGTCGATGAGTGATGCAGTGTCGTCTGAAGGCCCGAAGACCATGGGCATCCAATAAAGGTCTTCGGCCTTGTCCCTTACGCACAGAGATTTCTCCAGTTTCTCTGAATCTTTTGATAATGTTATGCACTGTAGATGATGAGATTTGCAAAGCCTTTGCAATTTGACATTGAGGAACACAACAAATTATTCCACAATCTTCTTATGCACTCTTTCACAGATTGGAGAGCCTCTGCCCATCTTTACTTCTGCGAGACTCTGCCTCTCTAAGACATCCCTTTTATAGCTAATTATGTGTCATGTTAGGCACAGAGACAAACAGGTAAGGTCCATTTGCAGCTTTTAATGGGGTAATCCAAAACGTAATCAAGAACAGGCGGGGTCAAAATCCAATAAGCAGTCCACACAACACAAGAAAACAAAAACAAAAAACCAGTGACTGTAAATGAAACCTCGATAACAAAAGCAGAAACAAACTCAGTATAAATAGACAGACACTAATAACATAATACAAAACAGCTGGGTGCAATGAAGTGCTAATGAGTCCGGGAAGTGGTTTATGAGAAATTAAGTCCAAAAGAAGTGAGAAACAGTCCGGGTTGGAGTGCCCTCTGGTGGCTAAATAGGACACTCCAACTTGTGATCATGACAGTACCCCCTCCCTACGGAGAGGATACCAGACACTCCACAATAATAAAAAAAAAACAAAACCAAAAAACAAACAAACAAACAAACAAGGAAAAACTCTCAGGAGGGATGTGGACTGGAGGAGGACCAGGGGGAGGGATGGTGGGCCAGGACCAGAGCCCCTGACTGAAGGCCAGGGAGGAGCCGTAGGAAGTCGGAGTCCTGGCTGAGTGCCAGGGCGGTGCCGGAGGAACTGCCCAGGCGGGCTCTAGCAGGTCCAGAACCCCGGCCGAGTGCCAAGGCGGTGCTGGAGGAACTGACCAGGCCGGGCAGACGGTCTGGGCGATGACGGCAGGGCAGACGGCCTGAGCGGCGCCGGCAGGGCAAGGCACTTGGGGAGCGCAAGAACGACCTCTGGGGTGGTCTCCAGGCCTACCACGGGCTCTGGGAAGGACTCCAGGCTTTGAGGGATGGAAGAAGCATTCTTCCTCCTCTTGCGTGGGTAAGGCGGTGGCTCTGTGCCTACCTCCTCTGTAGGCAGTACAGCGACCTCACGGGCTGGAACGGGCTCTGGAGCGGACGCCCGGGCTGGAGTGGGCTCTGGAGCGGACTGACTGGCTGGAGCGGGCTCTGGAGCGGACTGACTGGCTGGAGCGGGCTCTGGAGCGGACTCACTGGCTGGAGCTGGCTCTGGAGCGGACTCAAGGGCTGGAGCGGGCTCTGGAGCTGGAGCTGGCTCTGGAGTGGACTCACGGGCTGGTGAGGGCTCTGGCTGAGCAGGTGTTGCCCACTGGCTTCTATGGGTGAGATAATTGACAAAGCCCCAAAAATCCAGGATTTGAAGCCCCTCCAACTCCCATTCAGGCAGAGGGTCTTTCAGACACTCATTAAAAATCCCCTTAAGAGCAGTCTCATTATAATTAAGCCCCACCACCATCATCCAAAAGGTCTGGGCAAAACATCCTACCTCCCATCCCTCTTGACGTAGAGCCATCAATGCCCGAACTCGAGCCGTTCACTCCCTCACTGTAGCTGGAGGCAGGATCCGGAAACCCATGCTGCTGGACCTTTGCATGATCGAGGTTTCTGTCACGTTAGGCACAGAGACAAACAGGTAAGGTCCATTTGCAGCTTTTAATGGGGTAATCCAAAACGTAATCCAGAACAGGCGGGGTCAAAATCCAATAAGCAGTCCACACAACACAAGAAAACAAACACAAAAAAACAGTGACCGTAAATGAAACCTCAATAACAAAAGCAGAAACAAACTCAGTATAAATAGACAGACACTAATAACATAATACAAAACAGCTGGGTGCAATGAAGTGCTAATGAGTCCGGGAAGTGGTTTATGTCCAAAAGAAGTGAGAAACAGTCCAGGTTGGAGTGCCCTCTGGTGGCTAAATAGGGCACTCCAACTTGTGATCATGACATCATGTTACAGACCTGATATCAATTAACTTAATTAGTTGCTAGATGTTCTCCCAACTGAATCTTTTCTTCAAAATTTCTTGCTTTTTCAGCCATTTGTTGCCCCTGTGCCAACTTTTTTGAAACCTGTAGCAGGCATCAAATTTGAAATGAGCTCATTTAGTGGAAAAAAGTATAAAATTTCTCAGTTTAAACATTTGTTATGTTATCTATGTTCTATTGTGAATAAAATATTGGCTCATGTGATTTGAAAGTCTTTTAGTTTTCATTTCATTCAAACAAACAAACAAACAAACAAAAAAAAAACGTCCCAACATTTCCAAAATTTGGATTATATTTTAAAATGCAGTTTAATCCTTTGATGCCAAAGCTGAATTTTCAGCATCATTACTCCAGTCTTCAGTGTCACAAGATCCTTCAGAAAACATTCTAATATGCCATATTTGCTGCTCAAGAAACATTTCTCATTGTTATCAATGTTGAAAACAGTTGTGCTGCTTAATGTTTATTGAAACAGATACTTTTTTGTCAGGTTTTGATATATAGAAAGTTCAAAAGAACAGCATGTATTTGAAGTAGATTTATTTTGTAACGTAATTGTATTCGTTTCTTTAAAAAAAAAAAATTGTACTGACCCCATACTTTGTGTATACAGGAGAGATCCCTTTATTTATTGAGCATGCACACTCAACTGCCTCTATTCTCTCAGAGTTTAAATTCAAAGTGTTCATCCAGTAGCATCACGCTGCTCTAAATCACACATCAAATGCTCAGCTGGCCTGATCAAAGTCCAACATTCCTGCAAAACCATTAAATACCCAGGCAATAAAAAGTCCAAAGCCAATGCAGCTATAGTGTTCAAAAAGCATTATTCTAGCACCATTTGAAAATGGATGAGTGTTTGGATTTGATGAAAAGGTGAGAGAGAGGAGTGTGAACTACAGGTGCAGGATGAGGGGAGAGCAGCATGACTAAAATTGTCCATTCTGCTGTCAAATATTTTTTGTATAATGAAGTAAACTGTTTAACTGTCTGTTGACCCTGTAAATTTCATGTCTCTTACATGATAAAATACTGAGTTGAATTTAACGCGTAAGACTTTTGTTAATCTTCGGAACACAAATTAAGATATTTTTAATGAAAGCTGAGAGATTTCTGTCCCACCATTGACAGTACACCACTTTGACTCTTCAGTATAGATAGTTATTTTGAATAAGTAATTACTTCACGACCGCCAATAAAGTATGTTCTCTTTAGTACGAATGTGTAGTATGAATGTAAAGTAATACGGACGTACTACTTTTGCCATGTTGCCCTTATCACATGACCTACTGGTGTCAGTTGCGTCGCTTCACTGCCATTCACAAATCCTCTCCCGTGGCCGATAGTAAAGTGTCCATCATATGCACATTTCAGAATTGTGCTTATGAGTACTGTGAATTCAGACATACTTATTTTGTCGGATATAGTTTTTTGCCAACTATATAGCAGGGAAGTATGTGATTTCGCATGCAGCCTCATTGGTTCTAGCACATCAAGCAAACATGATTGAGCTTCCATTTACCATAACTGATGTGGGTGCTTATATGTTAATAAAGGCCTAAATTCAATCTGTTCATCATATAGCGATCATGTTTCCTCAGAAAATTTGGACTAAAACGCTCAATTCTTATGGATTAGTTTTACAATCTCTTCTTTTGAAGTGTCACAGTGGTACAATAAACAACTAAACACAGCATTTTGCCAAACGAGAACTCCTTAATATTAAGTTTTTCCTCATCCTGCTCTGTACTTTCCCCTTACAAGGATCAATAACGTAAAGCAGTGCTTCCCAACCTGTAGCTGCTCAAATATGTCGACTATAGCTGCAGAATTACTAATAGTCGATACAGTATATGTATACACCACCATACTGACCAATCTATGCAGTTCCAACTTTCACCTTTTTGCTTAAAGCTCTTTTTCTCTAATACAACAATCATATGCTTTAGAAATCGGAAAATGAGAGCAAGAGAGAGACGAATAGTAAAAGACACAGACAGGATAAGAGGCAGACAAACTGAATGAAAAAAGGAAACCGAGCCGGAGAGAGATGAAAATAAGAATACATAGAGAAAAAAATAAGACACCCACTCATACATAGGGGAACGCCGCATGAATTAATCTCCCTACGTACACAAAAGCAATAACATTTGCTGCACCAATTCAAACAATTATCACCAAGTGAAGAACAGACATTGAATGAATAAATACATGAGCTTGGAGAATTGTCACAAGTTGTTCAATGTACCTTAAACAATCACATTAGAGTCCTCCTGATTTCTTTTTCTCCAGCCATATGTTTCCAAATCCCAGCTTGGCTGAACCTGAAGATAAACCCGTCACTTCCTCTCAGCTGATGTGTATCTTTCATTTGACGTGACACTGAATGGCCCGTGACAGTGGAGGTCAGCTTTTAATATATGTTGCCATGGCATTTCTGCAGTATTTTCTTTTTACCGCTTTTTTTCCAATTCATCTTGATGCCTGTGCAATGGATTGTTGGGTTCATGGGTGAGAAAAGCTCTCCAAGGTCCATCAGCTTGGACAAACGTCAGACAGAATGAAGAGCCTTTCACAAAAGCAAACAGAAGTCATACATTTTCAAAGAGAGGTAGTGATTTGAGGCAACATGAGGGAAAATTGGCGCTCTGACAGGCCACTAACCTCAACCGTGATCCTTCAGAAATCATTCTACTATGCTGATTTGGTGCTCAATTTTAATAACGATTCTCATTATTATGAATGTTGAAAACAGTTTGTGCGGTCTAATATTTTTATGGAAACTGATACATTTTATTCAGGATTCTTTGATGAATAGAAAGTTCAAGAGAACAGCATTTATTTTAAAAAAGAAATATTTTGTAATCTTTTACAGATATTAATCAGCACAACTGTTCCTAATGTCGATAATATTAAGATTATTGTTTTTTGAGCAAACCAGCATATTTAAAAGATTTAACAGGAACATCACAGGAATAAATTACAGTTTAAAATGTATTCCAAAAGAAAACAGTTGTTTTAAATTGTAATAATATTTCACAATATTACCATTGTTTTGACTATTTTTGATCAAATAAATGTGTCCTGGTGAGCATAAGATACTTCTTTCAAAAACATATCTTAATTATTTCAAACTTTTCTTTTTTTACCAGTAGTGTATATCAAAAACAACATATGGAGACATTCTTACAGGGAGTCATTCACTAAATTAGTTCCTTCACCAGGTCCAAAACTCGACCTGATTGCTGGTGGTTTCTCCAGAGACATGCTAAGAACAAAGGGGGAAGAAGAAGAAGAAAAAAAAACTCCATCCTAATCCATCCCCACTTTGGATTGCAATTAACACTGTAATTAGAAACACAGCAGTGGTTTTGTCCGTGTTGTGTGGTGCCGGGTCTCTGTGGAAATCTGCAAACACAACGTGCTACTGCTCCATGGGTGGGAGATGCAGGTGTGTGTTTGTTTGTTTGTGACTGATCAGACGGAGGAAATGCGCTGAGGAGAATCATTCTGTATCGTTTCTGAACACACTGACCTCATGAAGATAATATGCTGAACACTTTTCTCATTAATATAATTGGGGGTTCAAAAATTAACTCTAAATGACAGTAAAAACTGGCTCACCAAATTGGCTGGTAACTTCAAAAACGTAAATTCTAAACTTGAAAGAATGGCAATATACTGAATATATGAACTGCATTTTTTGCACTTATTGCATAGTTGATAGTATAGAGTAGTGGGAGAAAGAGGGGGACAAGTTTGGTAAAGGTCAATGAACCGGGACTCAAACTCGGGTCGCCTGAAGGGCAATCACGCTAAATGTTGCAGCGCTGCCCACTAGGCTATCGGCTCCGATGAAGAATTATATTAATATAACATTCAGTACTTTCATTTTTTACACAATTTTGTTCTACTTAATAAGCAAACTTTGCTAACCAGTTTAATCTAATTAATACATAAACAAAACATCCATTATTTGTCAGTACAGTGTACATGTTAGCATATTAGATTACAGTTGTTGCCATGAAAGCCAATTAATCAACTATGATGTTGCCTTCAAAGTCATTAATGAATGTAATATGACATGAATGCAATTATAATTGCACAATTAATAGTAGGACTTTTATTTAAGAAACAACTTTATAAGTTGATAATTACATAATCCTGGCAGAATCTAATTGGCAGTCAACTGGTCATAACCGAGCTTTTTTTAATATTATTTTATATTACACATTTTGTGTACTGTTAATGAAAAGAAAAAAGAAGCAACTCTGTGGCAACATGGAAATGATAAAACACACTGATAAAGCATCAATTATACACCTAACATGCAGCCTTTGCTCTTTATTATGTCACACTAGTGCTAAAAAGCTTCCTGTCTTTGTCAGGAAGTGAAAAAAGAAAAGAGAAATACAGCATGAAAATGCACAAAGTGTCCATTTTACTAATTTAAATTAAAATCACTTGAATGCACATAACATCATAATTATAACTTCCGAACTCGTAATTAGGAACTTCCCGAGAGAACATGAAGGCAGCATGAGTGTTAGTTGAATCTCTTGCACATCTCATAAGGAGTGTTAATTGTGTGGCACGAGACTGACTGTCACCGGAGATCCTGGTTATGAAGAGTGTTTCAAATCATCACTTATGAGGATCCATTTCCAACATGCAGCCTTAGAAGAGAGCTGACTATGTAGAAAGTAGGTGTTGAGGCACGTCACTAGGGTTTGGAACAGACTCTACGTTCCTATGCATCTATAAGTTCCTCAAATCTAGACAACTTCTGGTTAAATGATTGGTAAGAATTCATATAACATAAAACTCTGCTATCGATTGTTAAGAATGCCAAACATTTTCATAATTGAGGGGACATATTATTAGAAAGTGCTTTTTTTTCCTTCTTGATTTAGGGAACTCTTTTTTTTTTTTTTTCTTTGGCCTTTTATAACAGAGCACAGTGCCACCTTCAACCAAATACTTTAGAAAAGGTTAGTCAAGTAGCATCCCTAAATGAGTAGAGCATAAATGAACAACTATGGCATTTAAGACCCCGAACTCCATCTGCTCGACTAGAGCTGCACGTCAAATGCTTGTGGCTTCTTTGTATTACCTCCAGTTTTTGATTATGACCTGCTGACTGACTGCCCAATTAGATCCTGCAAGGCCTCATGTTCAAGGACACATAGCAAAAACACAAACAAGCAATGGCTCAAGCGTCACACAACACAAAACGACATGATCAGATTAGTTTGTTTCTTAAGTACACACATTTATTTCAGCACTGTGAGAAGTGACACTTGATGTGAGTGCTGATGTCACAATAGCTCTGCAGACATCAAAATACATTCTGCAACTAGAAAT
The DNA here is from genome assembly GCA_036281575.1 of Ancherythroculter nigrocauda. Classification (NCBI taxonomy): domain Eukaryota; kingdom Metazoa; phylum Chordata; class Actinopteri; order Cypriniformes; family Xenocyprididae; genus Ancherythroculter; species Ancherythroculter nigrocauda. The sequence goes on from VTFQ01000005.1 coordinate 23,883,311, forward strand.
GGAGGTTTCTTTGCAAACTTTAAGCTGGCTTGGCAAAAACAGCTTGGTGATCAAGGGGGATCAAAAAGGAAAAAAGAGGAAGAAGCTTTTAAGAGCAGGGACAATAGATGAAACTCAATTGAAGGTTTGGTGGATGGTTGGAGTTGGAGTTTTAACTGTAACTAGGTCAATATGGGGCAGAAAAAAATAGCAACAGAAACTGAATGGATGTGGCTTATAAAGTTGGAATTGGCTACTGCCAATAATACATGTTTGGTTCGATTGAGGAATCTGAATCCAAAATTTCTTAGTGTATCTCAATGGCAACCTTTTTTACACATACATATAAATGCCTAATGTCGAAAGAATATACTCACCAGCCACCTCATTTTTGAAGTTTTAAAATAAATTCACTTATATTTTAGTGTTGGTTTAGTCAATCATTAGAGTAAACTCAACTTTTTAAGTTTATCCCATTCATTCAGTTTGAATTTAGGTAACAAATCTAATTAAAGCTGTAAGCAGCGATGAAAGGGCCCTCGCACCTGTGCCACTGTCACCCGGTGGCTTTAGGAAAACAGAGCATGATGGGCAATATGCATTTAAGTATATAAATATAGAATGACTACATCAGAGATTTGTATTTGCCACACGTCCTGCTACCAGCTGCTGGTGATATGACTATAAATTTTGGCATGTAGATGTCTTCAGGCCAGGGCACTTATCAAACATGTGAAGTTTGAGGCAGATTGGACACTGTATGCTTGAGCTACAACAACTTCCTATTTCATGACGATAATCGCATACATTAGCACTTAGCCAAGTGTTCATGATTTAACGTGTTTCTAGCATGTTTGGTACTTCATGGCATATTTAAATGTGTTTCAGGGAATGAATTACAGTGTAAAGCATGCCATTTCCTGTTGCCAGCAGGTGCCGCTATGACTAACTGAATATTTGCATGATGATGTCTTCAGGCCAGGACTCTTATCACACATGTGAAGTTTAGGGCAGGTTGGACATTGTATGCCTGACTTACAACAGCTTCCTGTTTCATGGCAAAACATCACTTTGTCAGGCCGCCACGGACACGCCGTTCAACAAAAACTCAAGATCTTCGCAATTTAACATCGCTAAGGCCTTAAGATTAGACTGACGAAATATGATGTTGTTCTGGTTAAATCTCAATGAGGAGTTAATCACAGTGTAAAACATGTCACTTCCTGTTGCCCACAGGTGGCGCTATGACTGTAACTGAATATTGGCATGTAGATGACTTCAGGCCAGGACTCTAATAAAACACGTGAAGTTTGGGGAAGATCGGACATTTTATGCTCGAGTTACAACAACTTCCTGTTTCATAGCGAAACATCAAATCTTGTCAGGCCACCATGGACACTCTACAGCAAAAACTCAAGATCTTCACAATTTAACATCGCCAAGGTCTTTAGATTAGACTGACCAAATATGATGTTTATCTGATAAAATCTCTAGAAGGAGTTTGTTATAGTATAACATCTGGAAATGGCAAAAACTGCAAATATTTTGCAGAGAAAATTCAAAATATCTCACTTGTTGTTTCAGATTTTGCTCCCAGGGACTTCACACCATCGGTGCTCGAGCCCTAACCAAGTCATAACTATATAGCTATATAGCTACTTAAATGGTTTGAGGAAACTGATGGCCTTAAATGATTTAAGTTTATCAAACTCAAAGTAATAAAGTTACATAAGACTAAGCAAATACTAACATTGGTACAAAGCAACAACATCCTCTCGTACCACCGTTTGAAGAATTTATCTTCCAGAATCTGGCAGTAAGTTTGGGAGTTCATTTTTAGTCAATCTCCTACCCTGAGAGGTCTGTCTTGCTCATGGTTAGTAGCAGCTCACAGCACGATTCCCTCGCCACCGCCGCTGTTGTCTGACTTGAACTGGTGCTGGTCCCTCAAGAGTCACTCTTAACCTCTTAATCTGTCTATAAAGCCTTCAGACAGATAGGTTATCTATAAACAGTCTTCATGTATTTCACAACACTTCAGCTTGTGATTCTTATTAAGTGTGGGTCATGTTTCAGAATCCTTTACCATTGCACCTTGTACTTCTGGAGACTCCAGGTAGGTTGCAGTTCTGGAAAATGGTGGCACTGGAGACTAAAGGGTTCCTGATGGTTTCATGCCCAATTCTTCACCTTAATTTTTAATTTCTTTTGCAGTTAACACAGTTAACGCGTCTTTTCTTCTAGGCCTGTTTTTGCATGACCCTGCTGAACCAATGAGCGTTTTTCTGTCCTTTGGCCACGTCTATTTTTTGCAACTTCTAGCATTGCATTGTTCTCATGAGCATTTAATATTTTTTTTTACTTTTCAGTGTGAGTTAAATCTCTTTTTTCGCCCATTTTAACTGTAAAAGAAAACTTGCTTAATTATGTACACCTGAATATAAGGCATTTTTCACTTCCAGCCTTCCTTAATTATATCACTGAAAAAAATAATGAAGGGTTAGTTCACCCAAAAATGAAAATTCTGTCATTAATTACTCACCCTCATGTCGTTCCACACCCGTAAGACCTTCATTCATCTTCAGAACACAAATTAAGATATTTTTGATAAAATAATTATCTTGCTGTCAATGGATAACACTTTCAAACGCCCAGAAATGTACTAAAAACACATTTAAAACAGTTAATGGGACTACAGTGGTTCAACTTTAATGTTGTGAAGTGTTGAGAATAGTTTTTGTGCGCCAAAAAAACAAAATAAAGACTTTGTTCAACAATATCTAGTGATGGGCGATTTCAAAACACTGCTTCATGAACCTTCGAAGCTTTACAAAACTTTTGTTTTGAATCAGTGGTTCAGAGCATGTATCAAATTGCCAAAGTCACGCCCCCCAGTGGTGAACCATTGCAATTTTGAAACACTTATGACGTGAGGAAGCCTCGTTTACTGAAATCACGTGACTTTGGCAGTTTGATACGCGCTCCAAACCACTGATTCAAAACAAAAGATTCATAACGTTTTGAAGATTCATGAAGCTGTGTTTTGAAATTGCCCATCACTAGATATTGTTGAATAAAGTCATTATTTTGTTTTTTGTTTTTTTTTGGTGCAAAAAAGTATTCTCGTCGCTTTATAACATTAAGATTGAACCACTGTAGTCACATTAACTATTTTAAATATGTCTTTAGTAGCTTTCTGGGTGTTTGAAAGGGTTAATTATTTTGCTGGCAAGAAGATGAACAAAGGTCTTATGGGCGTGGAACGACATGAGGGTGAGTAATTAAAGACAGAATTTTCATTTTTGGGTGAACTAACCCTTTAAATACACAATTAATACTAGTTATTAAGATAAATGGGGTTTGGAATTGGTAAAATGTGCTTGAAAAAAAAATGCATAATTATTTACACACTGTATATTGTTTTGGACAACAGAATTTAATAAAAAAAAATTTCAGCGACCAGCTACATAAATCCACATATAGTTTTTTTTTGTTTGTTTGTTTGTTTGTTTTTTTTGTTGCACATTTGCACAGCAGGTCATTGTGTTGCAGCATCGTACATGAGATGAGTCAGTCTCTGTCAGTGAAAATGCACCCGTCACAACAACCTGATGCCCCATTGTGATTTTCTTTTTCTATTTTTGCTTTGGAGGCTTAATGAGAGGAATATTTGCCACATGGAGTTCCAGAAAATTACTTGAGGCATGCCAGATAAGCATCTGAATGTAAATATACAGAAGGTAAAAATCATCAGAAGATGCCTGAGTCACAACAGATGTTTCCTTGTAGCCGGAAGCCTTAAATCAGGGGTCTCGAACTCAAACTGGCTGGGGATCGCTTGCTGTGATTGACACCTCATAGGAGGGCCATTTTAACAAGCATATTAAAGCACAAAAAAAGCACAAAATTTCTGAAAATTTACTTTCCTTTGCATCATTTTTTTCCATTTACTTCAAATTTCATTACTAAAATATTTTTGCCATACTTAAAAAAATGTAAACAGCAATGTCTCTATCATTGTTACATACAGTATTACTTTTTAACAGTGGTCTCTCCAAACGGTTGAAGGTCAAAATTACAGTTTCAGTGCAGCTTCAAAGGGCTTTAAACAATACCAGACTGAGGAATAAGGGTCTTATCTAGCAAAACGATCAGTCATTTTCTAGAAAAATACAAATGTACATGCTTTAATCAACACAAATGATCGCCTTGCACGTGCTTCCGCTTTCCATATTCTTCAAAAAGCTTATGCTGTATGTCCTACACGCCTTCCCTATAGCTACTTTAGGAAGGAACACAGTGCCAGTTCCGTTTTTTCCGTAAGTAGAATAGGAAAGGGTAGTCCACTATAAGGAGACTGGGTAGTCCACATTGAAGTCCACTATAAGGAGAATAATCCTGGAATGTTTTCATCAAAAACCTTAATTTCTTTTCGACTGAAGAAAGAAAGACATGAACATCTTGGATGACATGGGGGTGAGTAAATTATCAGGAAAATTTTATTTGAAAGTGGACTAATCCTTTAAACTACGCCAGAGCGCATACACACCTCAAGCACCGGACGCCTGTGCACAAGGCAGTTGGACATAGTGGTGTATTAGAGGTAAAATATGATATAAATGCTGTTCGGTTTCTCGCACAAACCGATCAGTTTCGTGTCTTAGGACATCAATGTGTCGTCACGAGCCGCAGAGTTTAATTTGGATTAGTTGGATGGGTTTTTTTTTTACTCTTATAGATGGTGTTCCCTTTGACATGCATTATACGACTGTCAGACGGCAACGGTTGGAGTTAAAAATCATCATTTGTGTTCTACTGAAGAAACAAAGTCACCTACATCTTGGATGCCCTGGGGGTAAGCAGATAAACATCAAATTTTCATTTTTGGGTGAACTATCCCTTTAACAACATCGAAAGCTCAGCCAAACAGCTGATCATAGCTGAACAGGGTGGGTTTTTATTTCTCATCTCCATACATATATCTAGACGTAGAGCTAATGCATTGACTAGAAATCAATTTTTCTTTTTCTGAAACTTCCTCGTTATCATGGAGAGCGCAGTTCAAAGGTTAAAAGGAGCTAAAAGAGCTAAAAGGCCCACGGGCCGCCAGTTTGAGACCACTGCCTTAAATAGAGCAGTTCATTTATATCTGCAAGAGTAAGATTATCATTCTTACAATTGAATTCAAAATAAGCAATGTATTATGTTAAAGTTTCTAATAAAGTTATCAACCTAACAGAGTAACTTTCCAAAGCCAGTTTCACTCATATTATGGGTTTCTTGAGTGTTAAATTCGAAACCTGGTTAAAAGATAAGAGAATATTTGCAAGATGGAATAATTAAGGTAATAATAAGTATAATAAAAGTAAGATGCTTATTAAATTTTATAAAGCCAACTTATTGGAACAAAACATTCAGTCAGTAATGATGCTCACATCCTCACTGATGAGTTTCCCCCATAAAACAGAAGCACTGTTTTTAGCATCAGGACGGAAACAAAACTGTGGAATACCCCACAGTTATTAAAGTGACTAATCGTGCAATATTAGCATCGTGTTGCAGCAACAATATTCATCTTTATGTCCATTATAGAAAAGCACCACAAATGTGCCGTGTAAATACTGCAGTTTATTACTGTTTGAAGGAACCATTGTGTAAAAATACTCAATCCTCAATTTCATCATTCAGCAGAATTTCCACTTTCATTCATATTTAATTCTATATATTCACTCAACTACATTAATTAAAATGGAAAGTATTAAAATGTAGAGTTTTGATAACAAAACAAGGAACAAGCCTCAAGCAAATCATGAAAAATATTCCACATTAAACACAATCAGATTGCATAAATAGTTTAAAAGTATGGCACTCAGTTACACACATCACCAAACCAAATCAAATTAAGGAGGTGAAATTCACAAAAACATCTGTGTGAAATGTGTATAATTAGGGCTGGGGGATATATCGCATGCAATTGTCACGCGCATTTCGTCAGTAAAGCCGGTTCCCTGATTACCGCTAAATCGCCATCACCTGCTTTAAAATGGAGCAGCATTTAATAGACAGAACCATAGTTCACTGATAAGCCACGCAATATCGCGTTCATTATCGCAGATGAATCGAATTCGGTTCTGTCTATTAAATGCCGCTCCATTTGAAAGCAGGTGATGGCGATTTAGCGGTAATCAGGGAACCGGCTTTACTGACGAAATGCGCGTGACAATTGCATGCGATATATCCCCCAGCCCTATGTATAATGCGTATGGACCTTTTAATAATGAGGTTGTTTTGTCATTGCCATTTTTTTTTAGACAATGTATAATTACAACGATTACATTTGAGGTTGAAAAATGCTTAATTGTCATTAAAATAATGTCACAATGGAATACAAAACTGAAAGGTTTGAAAACAAGCTTCAGTTTTTACATACAAAGAATATATATATATATATATTTTTTAGTGAAATATGACCTAGACATATTCTTGTGTTAAGCAAACACACTTACCCCAGTACCTCGATAAGACTGACCCTTTTTTGAGTTCCCAATATAGCAATTCTCTACCACACAAGGCCTTAAGAAGGAAGCAAAAAGGCATAAAGTTGTGAAGATATAGAAGCTTCAGAAGCTCCTTCCTCTTTATACATATGGGCTCTGGCTTTCTAAAGCTTTCTGAAGTAGTAAAGTGCACTGCATGGGCTGCTTTTGGGGAAATGTGGTCAGACATTAAAGGTTTTCACACTGTTGCTTTTTGACAGAGGCATAGTCGTTAAATTGATTCTTCCAGTCCAGCATGTAAGAAACCCAGCGGTGGAACTGAGACTTCCACTGGAACTCCACTTCATCAATACTCACTACGGCAGAGAAAAAGAGAGAGAGGGGAAGAGAGAGAGACAGAGAGATTGAGGCAGGTCAAGTTTGAGACATAGGGATATTGGATTTATCATACTGCAAATGAGAAGTGAAGTCACTTAGGCCTGACAAACATTCAGGAGGCCTAAACAGTACCCGCATGATTTGAGTTTGTGCAGCGGTGCATGTGTGCATTATCGTGGTAACAGCCCTAATGAAAATATTATAAATTGCTTTACATTTTTCTCATCATGAAGCCATATATCGACTTTGATTTAGCAGAACCAAAATCTCAATTAAATTTTCCAAGCTCTGCTTAATGTTTTGGCCTGTTAACAAAATGCAAAACTGTCTTTAATAACTGAAACCCAAAATAATGTTGGAAATATTCCCTGATGGTAACATGTTAAAGCAATAGCTAAACCAAAAATGAATAGATACTGTGCTATCGTATCACACCAGAAGACTTGCAGTGTACAATTTGTACATTTACAATTTTATGATGCATTTTGTCATATATTTACAAAAACTTGATATGTTGCATTTGGAATGTTTTTGACTGTTTAACAATTCTTCTTGTGTTTTACAGCATAAAACATTTTTAGGGGAACTGTTCCTTTAAGCAGCATGCCAACTTATCATGATTCAAACTACCCAGCAGAATGACATTGTAAATTGAAAAAAAAAAAAAAAAAAAAAAAGTTAATAGCTAGTTAATTCTTCGGTTATTTATGGGAATTCTATGCTAAAATTCCTTTTGAATAAATTACTAATCTTATTTTCACAGAGCATTCAGTGCTGCTGAAAATGCTATCAAAACATTATATATATATAATAGTATATAATAGGGGGTATATAATAGTGTTCTTTAGAATGAAATCAAGTCAGGGACTTCTTGCAATCATGAAAATATTCTCATGACAGAATCACTTGAACTCAGGAATGAGCACATTTGTGCCTAGTCTATAAGTCAACAATTAAAAAATAAATAAATAAATAAATAATAATAATAATAATAATAATAATAATAATAATAATATACTTATTATTATTATATTTATATATTTAAAAAAAAAGTGTAACTATGCAACATGATTCATTCCTGTTATGCAGTAACTTTTAAACTATGCAACTTTAAACAAGAAATAGGGCTGTGATACACATTTTTCTAAGGGTATACTACACTTTCAAAAAATATGCGTAAAAATTTAATTAATACTTGATTACTGTATATGCACTATGGCGAGAAAACATCAAATCCATTAATACATTTGTGATGTTGTTTTCCATCCAATATGTGACCCTGGACCACAAAACCAGTCATAATTTGTGCCGGTATAATTGTAGCAATAGCCAACAATACACTGTATGGGTCAAAATTATCGATTTTTCTTTTATGCCAAAAATCATCAGGATATTAAGTAAAGATCATGTTCCATGAAGATATTTTGTAAATATATAATGTATTTTTGTAAGTGTTATGCATTGCTAAGGACTCCTGTTTGCATGTCTCGCTTTAAGAGCCAAAAGAAACTGAAACCTAGTAGGTAGCACAATAATTATTTTTGCATACAAACTGTACATGTTCAGATCATGCCTCCAACATGCTCCTATTGTGTTGTTTTCACCCTCTAATGAGTCTGCACAAATTGAGTTTACAACAAAAACAGCACACAGGCGATAACTGAAAACAAATATGTAGATTTCACGTAGCGTTTTTGCTCATAACTTCATGAAAATTGCACAGATCATAGATCATCACATCACCATTTAAAGCAGAATCTTACGATTAAAATGAGCTCAAAAACAACATAATCCATTGTCTCGATTACGAGATACTCACGGATTGATGTAATTTGGCTAAAAATATGTCTCTCCTCTTTCCGAGATGCAATGTGTTATCCAGTGTTTCAGGAACTGTCCATGCTTGTTTTCCAATATGGAATAACACAAAATAGTGTTTTAACACCTAACAAAAAAATGTAATGGCTTTTTAAAGGTGCCCTAGATTCAAAAATTGAATTTACCTCGGCATAGTTAAATAACAAGAGTTCAGTACATGGAAATGACATACAGTGAGTCTCAAACTCCATTGTTTCCTCCTTCTTATATAAATCTCATTTGTTTAAACGACCTCCGAAGAACAGGCGAATCTCAACATAACACCGACTGTTACGCAACAGTCGGGGTGTACGCCCCCAATATTTGCATATGCCAGCCCATGTTCCCAACATTATGAAAGGCATTAGACAAGGGCAGCCAGTAACGTCTGGATCTGTGCACAGCTGAATCAACAGACTAGGTAAGCAAGCAAGGACAATAGCAAAAAATGGCAGATGAAGCAATAATAACTGACATGATCCATGATAACATGATATTTTTAGTGATATTTGTAAATTGTCTTTCTAAATGTTTCGTCAGCATGTTGCTAATGTACTGTAAATGTGGTTAAAGTTACCATCGTTTCTTACTGTATTCACGGAGAGACAAGAGCCATCGTTATTTTCATTTTTAAACACTTGCAGTCTGTATAATGCATAAACACAACTTCATTCTTTATAAATCTCTCCAACAGTGTAGCATTAGCATGTTTTCATAATTTATTTAACTAAAAACAAATATGTAGATTTCAAGAGGCATTTTATCTTCATGAAACATGCACCGATCGTAGAAAATGGCACAGCATTATTTAAAGCAGATTTTAGGAATTAAAATGAGTCCAAAATCAACATAATCCCTTGAGTCAATCACAAGACTTTCCTCGTGGAGGAACGATTTTTAAAATGCCCATTAGGGGGCATCAAGGTCTAAATAAAAAGGCTTTCTTGGTTCCAAATGCTGTAACCTTTGATCACTTTATGCTATCACCACAAAATTTGATTTAGATGCTTTTTATCAGCAGTATTTCAAATGGGAATGTCCAATTGTAATGCCATTTATATTTTCTAAAAAATTAAAAAGTGTTCTATCAAATGATACCTACCTTTTGACTCCCCTTGCTATAGTTTTGGAGTTATGAAGTTTTACTTTTGTGTATGTCACTCAGAAAAAAAAAAACAACTCCTCTAAAAAGAGTAAAGGGTTTTAAAGGTGATTTTCTCAAAAAAAAAAATGTTTTTAATTTTTTGCACCCTCAAATTCCTTATTTATTCAACTTTCAGATGATGCATAAATCTCAATTAAAAAAAAAAAAAAAAAAAAAGACCCCTATTGACTGGTTTTGAGGTCCAGGGTCACATATTATATGTCACTTACTAGAGGAGGATGTTATTAAGGAATTGGCTTTTGTTAGTTAAAGGGATTTTACAAAAGAGAGACAGGATGGAAAGTGATTTAGACTTAAGGAAACACAAACTAATTATGAATTAAAGTGATTAAATATTTTAAACATTGTTTACCCCTGTACCTACTTGTTTGAGAAATTGTGATTAAAAAAAATCTAATCTAATATTCTGAGGTATGAGGAGGACATGTAAATGTACTGCATTGCAGAAATGACCCAAATAACATAGCTGGTTTCAAATACCTGCATTTTCTGCCTGCTATTCTAATGTTCAGAGCTGGCTGCTGGTTCAGTCCCTGCAAGCAGTGTGCCATGAGCTATCAACATTGTGCTCTTGATTAAGACACTTAATCCCAGAATGCCCCAGGGCGATTGTATCTGAAATAAGTTTATAGCGTCTACTTGGTTCAGACTCCATAAATCACTGTTTACCTTACATACTAGTGTATGTTATAAAAGCAGGGGGCCAAACGAAGTTTACCATCTAGACATGATCCCACTTACATGCCTTTCAGCAAATCAGCTACTACAACTGGGTGCTGCATCTCTAATTAATATTCATAAGCCAAGTTGATAAGGTTTCTTTGTTCCTATGCCCCCACATAAAAAAGTCCTTCATTTGTGCATAACCATTGCAGTCTCAAAAGAGTAAGCGAGGTAGCGAATCCTCTGGGAATGGCACTGCCGTCACAAGCGCCAGGGAGACTGCACACTGCCCGCAGTGACAATAATTCAATTTGCGCATATGTGCATTTGTATGCGCAGTCACTGGTGTCTGACCTCCAGTACATAAACAAGACAAGTCTACTACTTCACCTAGACTCAAATCAGAATCGATTCATTCCATTTCAGTGTCAAATTCAATTCTGCTCCCTACGGTTGCACTACCTGGATCTCTTCCGCTTTCTACCGCTGATAATACTGACAGCCAGAACTTTGGGAGTTTCCAGACACTACACTATTGAGCGTCACCTTGCAAAGACCTCCAAAAAGCAGATTAAAAGCATCAGTTTATATTCATTGCTTTAACCAGTAATGACAGCTGTGAAGACACCCCAAGGTTTACAAGATGATTTTAAGTGTGCCAAAAGCTGTTTAAATATACAAACGTACAAGCAGCAACTGCTTCCAGTACATAATGCTGTGACTTGCTCTCCCACCTTATGTTTAGTAACGCACTTAAAAGCACACATCTCTCACCGCAGGGCTAGAAACAGACCACAAGCTACATGTTTAGTTGAAAAAGGTTTAAATGAGCGAGGAACTACAGCAAAATGCTCTTCACTTTCTCTTCAAATAGCTTCCGCTGTTGAACCTTAGCAAAATACTAAAAAAAAAAAAAAAAAAAAAAAAATCACTAACAAATAGAATATATAACCTACTATACCTAAAAACACCCTGATGGTGGGATACCTGTATAATGGATAAAATGGATTAACAGCCAAGACTGAAGCATTCAAACCCATTCACACTGAATTTAAATTCATAGCGTTTTAAATTAGCACCATCTCAGAAACATATTGCTCCATTATCCATGTGTCCTTATGAATACATTCTGAATGCATTAAAGACAAGTACTTGCCATTTATGGCGGGGACAGAACAGCTTTTGAGAAAAGTGTACATTTTAGTCCCAAGCTTCTGGATTCCAGGCCACATCATTTTAGTTTGTCATGCAATGGAATGACAAAAAATGAGTAACTGTGAAAAAATAAAGATAGTGACAGGCTATTTCTTGAAAAGCATTTCTATCTAACCCAGGTAGAACAGTTTGGTTCATACAAGCCGGAATATTATTGGTGGTGCTTGCTAAGGCAACTTGTGCCACATTGTTTATGTTATACAGACATAAAAAAAAAAAAACATATAGCTTGTTGAGGACAGGTGTAATATTACTTTAAAGACTTAAAGGGTAGTTCACCCAAAAATGAAAATTATGTCATTAATTACTCACCCTCATGTCGTTCCACACCTGTAAGATCTTTGTTCATCTTTGGAACACAAATTAAGATATTTTTGATAAAATCCAATGGCTCAGTGAGGCCTCCATTGACAGCAAGATGACTAACACTTTCAAATGCTCAGAAAGGTACTAAAGAAAACAGTTAACTGTTTTTTGTGACTACAGTGGTTCAACCTTAATGTTATGAAGCGACGAGAATACTTTTTGTGCACCAAAAAAGAAAAAAAAGAAAAAAAAGCCTTCTAGTGATGTCTAGTGATGGGCAATTTCAAAACACTGCTTCACGAAGCTTCAAAGCCAGTGGTTTGCGTGATTTCAGTAAACGAGGCTTTGTTACGTTACAAGTGTTTCAAAACTTTTTGAAATTTCAATGGTTCACATTACTTTGGCAGTTTGATACATGCTCCGAACAACTGATTCAAAACAAAAGATTCGTAAAGCTTTGAAGCTTCACGAAGCAGTGTTTTGAAATTGCCCAAAACTAGATATTGTTGAATAAAGTCATTATTTTTATTTATTTATTTATTTTTTGGTGAACAAAAATTATTCTTGTCGCTTCATAACATTAAGGTTGAACCAATGTAGTCACATGGACTGTTTTAAATGTCTTTAGTACCTTTCTGGGCATCTGAAAGTGTAAATGAACTTGCTGTCAATGGAGGCCTCACTGAGCCATTGGATTTTATGAAAAATATCTTAATTTTTGTTCCTAAGATGAACGAAGGTCTTAAGGGTGTGGAGCAACATGAGGGTAAGTAATTAATGACAGAATTTTCATTTTTGGGTGAACTAACCCTTTAAGTTTTTCCCACCTGACGAATGAAAAAACAGGTTAAAGAAGTCAAAATAAACTCCAAGTCATCAGCGATTTTGCCGTTCTCGTAATGTATAATGACAGCAGACCCTTCTTAGCCGCTCCAGCAATGGACGCAACGCGGAAAAACTATCAGGTATGGATTTTTGTAGATAACCGATTGTTCCAGCAATTGTTTATCGGTGCCAATTAATCGCCAAACCCGATCAATCGGTCGACCTCTAATAAAAAGAATCCATGGAAATGGGTACTTTTGACTTAGAAAAGCAATCACCTAGCAACCCTCTAAAAGCAACTCAAAAGAACAATCTAACAATCTAACTGTACAGTTTAATAATCTACAAGCATTCTTGTAGCTCAGAAAGTTCATGCATTCTCTGAGAATCAAACAATGACCAAACGCAAAAATGTAAATAATTGCTGTGCTTTTGAAAGACTCAACCACCTCCAGTCCCGCATTAAGCTCCACTATATAGCTGGCCAGGGCTGCACTACAGGTGTCCTCAAGAGACTAGAAGATGACACATGTGCTGGCCAGGCAGAGCTGGAAAGACAATCAGAAGCGAGCATGTCACGATTTTCTTTGTTTATGTGGTGTGGGTGGACGGTTGTTCTCATTCTGTGACTCTCACCTGTGACACACTGCAGTTTTGGCAGGAAACTGTCCCAGAACTTGCACTGCTGGGCTCTGAGCATCCGGAGTGTTTGTGACAGGCCAGTGTTAAGCGTGACATACTGCTGATGTTCCAGCGTGAATAGCGGCCAATCTGCTCCCTCCACACTCGGATCCCTGAAACATCAAGTGAGGAAATCAACCAAAAGGTCAGTTTATGTATGGCGCCAAGTTACATCAATACATTTCTGCCCCAAAACAACTCAAGCCAAATAAATAAATAAATAAAAATCAATGCAATGACTCAATAGCTACGACGTTTACATGCTCTTGTAAAGAACGCCTTGCAGTCCTTTACAACAAGAGGCTTTGAATCTTAAATGCACAATCCCAGCAAAGCAAAGTCTTCAAAATAAGCTATTTAAGGAATTGCACCCGATACTTGTCATAAGCGAATCTGCCCATTTCAGGAAAAGATTAACTTCGGCGTGTTCCAGCGTGAAGTGTATGAAGTGTTAATTGAAAGAAACTAAGCTTGCTCACAGCCACAATAAAGGCTGTTTCTGCCTCTCTATAATTTATGCCAAACAAATGAGGATGCTAATCAACACTAGCCTGCCAGCAACACCAAGACTTTTTTTTTTTTTTTTTTTTTTTTTACACACAACTGAAAAAGTGTGAGCAGATGAAAGCCTGTCTCATCAAGATATTATGGATTAAACTTCTCCAAATCTGCACTGGTTTATACTTTTCACAGAGATAAATATAAACAATTCCCTCACTGTGTTTAGTAAATATATACAAATACATAGAAATGGTCTTGTAAACACAAATGTGAGAACGATATTCTCAGTATTAAAGAATAGTTTGGTCAAGAAAGAAAATGTTTCATTTCGACACTTCATTTTTTTTCTGTTCTATGGCAAACAAATAGGCAGAATGCTTACACAGATTTTCTCCAATTAGTGAAAGAGAAAAATATCCTGTCAAATGCTTTAAAAGGAACAAAAAGAGCACCCTAAGGGTAAGGGTAGCCCACGTTTTGTACGCCACAATTTGTATGATGCTACAAGTCACAAGATGGTTTTTATGTGTTAAACAGACCAAAATTTAAGTTGTTATTCTCTGACAATGTTCTAGGTAGCTTTCAAGCCTAATTCACACTTTGGTTATGAGGCATGCAACAGCCAATGATGTCTGACATTATTGATGTCAAAACCTGGCATGTTTTGTCTGCATAAGCGATATGAATATATGTAAGAACAAATGAGATTTGACAGCTGCTACAGAGAGCAAGACTAAATATTTTCCACACTATCAGAAAAAAGTGTGCTACAGTTGTACCTGTCTACAGGGACCTTGTCACACAGGTAAACTCAATTTTGAATCAAATTTCAATTGGATAAATGCATAGATTTGATTCTAGTTCATAGTTTTGTGTTACTTTTCCTATTTGACATGCGATAGGCAGTTTAATAGGTCTTGAAGAAAAAAATCCCATTGAATTAAATGCGAACCTTGAAATTAATTTTGTTTTTCTTCTCATTTTAATCAACCTAACATTATAAAACACTTAAGATGACAGCAATCATTACACATTTAACCCATTTAAGCTGACAGCAATCATTACACACAGTCACCGTGATTTTGCCCAGTAAGACATGTTCCTGGATCAACATCTTTGTTGATCCTGGAACAACAATCCAATCAAACAATCAGATTTGTGGGACAAGTTTACCGTTTATGACAAGTTTAGGTTTGCAACCAGGGTTAGGTGCTTCTACATCAGTGTTATTCACCTATCTTTCCCCTCTGATTTTAGGGATAAGTTATGGGTAGGATTAGGTTTAGGGGTAGGAATAGGGTTAAGACTAAATTTTCAGACTGGAATGTTGTTCCAGGATCAACAAAATATTTTGATCCAGGAACATGTCTTACTTGGCAAAATCACGGTGACCCAGTACCACACATGGCAGCCTGGTACTCTTCTGTAATAAAGCAAGGCAGGAACATAGAAGCAAATTACAAACAATAGGACAATACAATAGGGAAAAAAAAGAAAAAAAAAATATCAGGTATAGTAGACTAGGTTTATTTAACAAGTAGTAATAAATACAACAGAAACTGAATAATCAAATGTAAAAATAAAACACTGTATAGTCTTTACTGTATGAATTAAATATAAATTGATTCATAGTAAAAGATACAAAGGTAATTCAGTCAAAAGCAGCGAGTGATTTTTTTTTTTTTTTTTTTTTAATTATCAATAATGAAACAAACAGCAACAGTTTCTGAGGCTGCTGTCCCTTTAAGAATGAATGCATGGATCTAATATACTGTTACAAATCCAATTTTCTCCTAACTGTTTACATTTGCATAGGACATAACAGCCTGTGTTTATGTGAATACTCCACACAATGTGCATTTTGACATAATTTTGTGTGTATGTAACCATGCAAGCACAATAAGCTGTGAAAGAGAACTGAATTCAGGATCGTATGCATCTGAAAGGCTCCATCTGTTCTCGTGCTTGGGATGTGTATCCGTCAGCATGAGCACCGCATTGAGTCCTTTTTCACGGTTAACTGTGATTAATGACACTCTAATGTGTCAATAACTAAGTAGTACTCCGATGTTAAAATCTGTGTAAAGTCAATTCTAAGAATTTTTTCTAAACACATTATAAATGTTATAAATGTATAGCTGAAACACATTACAAAGACTGAACTGTGTAGTACTGAATTGTGGAGTTAGACCTTTAAAGTTTTTCACCAATTCTGTGTTCAGGATTTTTTTGGCAGGGCTAAAATGGTGGCTTGATGACGCACTGGAGCCACAGAGTATTGCCCCACCCCTAACACTAAAATAACTACAGCATATTTGCATCAGTGGCTCACCCACTCAATAGCGAGTTACAGTCATTACTGTTAGTTACTACAGCCTACATTTTGCTAGCTAGCTATGCCTCCTTCACACAAATGCATATTACCTGGTTGTGATAGTATACAAAACAGCACAGTCTCCTTATTTAAATTTCCTAAAAACGATGATATGAGGAAGACGTGGATTAATTTTGTGAAAAGTCATCTTGATAGAGAGCTGACAATCACCACCAACACCAGCATCTGCAGTGATAATTTTACAATGGATAGTTATACAAACTTTCAGAGACAACTGGGATTCATTGTTATGATGATCCACTATTATTGACTGAACTGAACTGACTATCTCCCACCTCTGCCTTCATTCTCCTGTCCTGCCGACAACCGATGTTATGGGGCCGGACGGGAGGGTGTGGTTTCAGCGCCGACAGCAGAGCGTTTGACCCCAGAGTTTGAGAGCAGAGAATACTGCTTAATTTTAATTTTAACATTTCATTTACTTACGTTTTTTTTTTTTAATCATTCAAATTTGGCTGGGTGGTTAAAGGCTTAGTTCACTTTAAAATTACTCCAAGCTTTACTCACCCTCAAGCCATACTAGGTGCATATGACTTTCTTCTTTCAGATGAACACAATCAGAGATATATTAATAAATATCCTGACACATCAAAGCTTTATAATGGCAGTGAATTGGTCCAACGAGTATAAAGCTCAAGAAAGTGCATCCGTTCAAAGCAAAACGTATTCCACAAAACGTATCCCCAAGCTTGGGGTAATTTTCATTTGAAAGTGAACAAATCCTTTAATTACACATTTTTTTGTTGTGTGACAGAACACATATTTTAATATTGCTTTGCATGGACTTTAAAGAAGTGTAACACTTCTGCACAATCAAATCGATTTTTGAAATTTGTGGACTGATGTGAATCAGTAGAAGACAGAATCGCGACTCATATGTGAATCGATTCCACCCCTTCTTACTTGCCTCTAAAAAGGTTCATAGTAGTATCCTAAGGTTACTACTCTAAAGTACTAATACATTTTTTTAGGGGTGGTAAGGTACAAAGTAGTCCATTTAAGGGTACAGCTCCAGTCCATCAGTTTTTTTTTTTTTTTCCTGACAGTGCATGGAGGAAAGAAAGTCATAAGTGTTTGGAACAACATCAGTGAGTAAATAAAGACAGATTGAATACTGTGAATTAGGATAGAATATAAGCTTACACAGTAGATTGTGTGTCAGATTTACACTCACCCACATCTGGCAAAGTTGCTCCAATGCGCCATTATCTTCCTGCTCATGGCCTCCTCCTCCTTAGAGAATCCAAAGGTCTGGTTCAGAGGAATCCCAAAAACAAATGGGATCTCATCCCCGTGCATTACACCCATCCAACGAGGCCAGGGGTTGAAGCTGGAGCGATGGTTAAAGAGGAACAATCGGGCACTGCCACCATTCTCAACATACATATGGGCAAAATCCAATAAGGGGCATGAAAAATAGCAGTCGCCCACCAACCAGCCTAGGGCTTCTCTGTTTTTTGGTTTGCTCTGCTCATCTGTCCAATCAGTATACTGAAAAACAGCCGCCTCTCTGGCTATGTCACTGAAACCAGGGAGGCCCAAGGATACACCTGTGAGGAACTGGTCTCGATTGATAAGACTCTGGTTATGGATGCCAAATCCAGGTGCACCATATACAAGGAAGTATGTCCCTTCATTTCTGTTCAATCCCAAAAGAACCTCTGTTTTCAGAAAATGTCCTGACTGGATTAGGACACTTGGCATGTCTACAAGAAATTCTCCATCCACTGTTGGCGGAAAGGGCACACTTATTATCGTGGGATGAGGAATGACATTGAATTGAAGATTGACTATTTTCTCAGGTTCAACTGTTTTTAAGCAAGCCTCCATTTCATCAACAGATGAAAGTGGGCAGTTCAGAAGCTGAGCCAGAGTTAAAGAACGGTTCCAGGCCTGAGCTGGCTCCACGGTCGCCCACAAGGCATTGGGACTTCCACTCTGGAGAATTGCACGGGTGAACAGGCCATGGCTGCCCTGTGAAAGCAAATGGTGTCCCACAGAGCCAGCACCAGCACTCTCCCCAAACAAGGTTACGGAGGATGGATCACCCCCAAAAGCAGCAATGTTTTTTGACACCCAGCTTAGAGCCAGGCGCTGGTCAAATAGACCAGCATTTCCTTTAATGCTCTTACTTTCAGGTACAGATAGAAAACCCAATGCCCCTAACCTGTAGTTCATGGATACCACCACCACCTGCTGGGTCTGGCTGAGGAAACGCCCATCGTACACATCCAGAGAGGCAGTACCTGTGGAAAAGCCTCCACCATAGATCCACACCATAACTGGGACTAAGGGTTTGGCTCGGTTCTGGAGGTTGATTGAGGGAGTCCAGACATTGAGGTACAGACAGTCTTCACTAATCCTGGTGTTGGGATTCCACATTTTAGCTCCAGGGAATTCTGGGTACAATGTATCCAGTTCCTGGAAGCAGGAATTGGAGTAGTGGGTGGCATCCCGTATCCCATTCCACACCTCAGCAGGCTCTGGTCGTTTGAATCGAAGCAGGACCAATGGAGGCTTGGCGTAAGGGATCCCAAGAAAGGCCCCAACATACCCTGAACCTCCCAGCACAGGAAGCCTCAGTCCTCTGACTTTGCCTTTGTCAGTAGAGATAATAAAGTCATTTTGCCCTGCTGCCAGTTGGAAGAACAAAAGAGCCAGAACTGGCCAAGTACATCTGACGTGAATGCCCATCATGGTGTCTTCAAGGCTGATAAATCAAAACATAAGGAGATCAAAATAAGCTTCATCCATCAAAACAAGTAATGTTCTGTTTGGGATTCCAGAGACCCCAGACCATGTTAAAAAATAAAAAATAATAAACTTCTTCATGCTGAAGCATTAGTTTGAATTCAAAAGTTTTCCAAATTGTAAAAGAATTGATTATAAACAAATTGATAACATGCCTAAACTAGCCTCTATATAACAAAAATAACAGACTCTTGAGTTTTTAATTAGGTTAAAGGAACTTACTGAAAGAATATGAAGAAATATTAAGTTAGCATTATTAATTGTTATGCATACCTCATAGGAGGTATGATAACCCCAAATACAAAAATAGCAAATTCAATCGCAACAGAACTTCAAGGTTAACAAAGCATGATGTCATAACAGCACTTTTTTTTTTTTTTTTTTTTCTAAAGGTTGCCTCTCCCCTGTGACAAAACAGCATATTGTGACATTGCATGGCTACACAAGTAAGACAGGAGCCAGCAGAGACAGTCAGACAGCTATTAATGACACCTCGGTTTCAGCTTACTCCAGATGGAGAGGAAAGCTCAGACAATCAAAATGCTCTCTATGACTCACTCAGTATGATGAGACGCCCAACAACCCCTTCAACCCTTCTCTAGATTACTCAGCCCCAAGTGCAAAAAAAAAAAAAAAAAAAAAAAAAAAAAACTTGATTTCTAAAATTAGACTCCTTGATTGCTTGTTGTGATAGTGGGTAAATCCTGCTTGATTAATATGGCCTGCCTGAACCAGACAGATTGACCCAGAAGACTGAGCTTCTACGTTATTGAGAAGAACTACTTTCCTTAAGTAGAAAATGCTCCATACAGAGCAGCTTCAAGAGTGACAGGACAGCTTCAGGGTTGGCGCATCGGGACTGCAAGTCATTAACAAGATGATGTGGTAAATTAATTTGTAAAAGTGTTTGTTTCCTCAAAAACAAAGACTTTTTCTGTCTCTTTACAGTGGTGAGAATTTTTAATTCCGACTCTTCTTTGATGCTGTGATGAAAGGAGACCCACCTAATCTCAAATGCAAACAATAAAATCACTTTTTTTTCAATTCTTGTAGAAAGCAATATGAGCATCTGAAAATGGACATCTATCTAGTCTTGCATGTAAAATTTTGAATAATTGCCACAGACTGAGAAACCGCACACAGAAAACAAGTATTTTTACATTGTTCTGGGTTGCTTACCGGCCCAAATAATAAAAAAAAAGCCCACTTCCAAGTCTCCAAGGGTTTCTGGTCCCTATGTGCTGATTTATGGGATCCACGGGATTTTTGCATCTATTTATTGTTGGCCAGGTGAAAATTGAAAGTCTGATGGTTTAGAAAAGTAATCGCACACCTCTTCTCAACAAGCTGCATGATTTGAGGTATCATTTAACAAATGGTGCAGTACATATTACATGTGTACACTACCTTTCAAAAGTTTAGGATCAGTAAGTGTTTTTTTTTTTTTTTTTTTAAAGAAATTAATACTTGTATTCTTTAATTGATCAAAAGTCACAGTAAAGAAACAAATTAAACACAGAAACAATTTACATTTTAAAGTATATTCAAATAGAAAACAGTTATTTTAATTTGTAATATTTTGCAATATTACTGTTTTAACTGTGTTTTTGATCAAATAAATGCAGCCTTGGTGAGCATAAATTAATTCTTTCAAAAATCGTACCAGCCCCAAACTTTTGAACAGTAGTGTAAATATTCAAGGTTAGGATCATAGATATTAGTAATAATAATCAGCACCACTAATGATTAGATTTTACTTGTAGATTAAGTTTGCTTTGATTGAACATTGATTAATATAATGGTTCACAGTAGATTACTCCAATTTCTAAATCAAAGTAAACTGTAGGGTTTTGCCGTAGGAGGTCTATCCCTAATGAGGAGCCGAAATGAACAAAAGGACCAAGGACTATGCCTCAATTTAATCCGTGACAGAACCAACAGAATGTTAGTTTGTCAATTTAATGCCTGACTGATGTTGTCGATTCTCTCGCTTCTGTGAAAAATCACTCTTCAAGTCTTGGAGTTTTGATGTCAGAAGATGAAAACAGAAAATGTCTATATTAAACTTAAATCGTGTATATTCTGATTAATAAAAAAACCTTCTACACTGATTGAACAAATCAAACAAAAATCATGTGAGAAAGAATGCATTAGAGACCTTTCCAGTCAACATTTAGAAGATGATAATTTGCCAAAATGTCTTTGAAATATGTCAATTTTACTGCCTCTAAGGTTTTTTTTATATATAAATATAAATATACCTTAATGTCTCAGAAGAAAATAACCAGAGAAAGACTGCAATAGAGATAAAGAGAGGAGCAGGGGGTCAAACTACAAAAAGCATGAGATGGCTTGTGGGAGATATATCAGCGAGGCAACTAATGATGGTTTTATCCATCCGACAGCAGCATCATAACACTGGCGCCAGGTTCATGTAAATGGCACGTTTAATGTCAGAAGATCCCCAAAGATCCACAGCACTTTATCCAACCGACAATGCAGAAAGACAACAGCAAATCTCTTGTGTCTGCAGGTTGAATTGAGAAGATAAGACTGTCTCCTTCCCCTTTTCATTTTGTCCCTTTAGACCAAACCTTCAGACAAGTTTGTTTCCCTCTTCACTCATATCATTGTCTCATCTTGCACACAGTTTATTTATTTATTTATTTAACCTTTGTCAAAGAGAAATCAGACATTTTGGTTGAGTTGTCAGAATCCTCTGAAGCAGATCTCAACGAGACCCAAGAGGAGAGTGCTGTGGGACTTTTGTTGCAGCTCTTAAAACAAGTATCATACCTTTGCAAAGGCCAATCCGAACATTTGGCTTAAAGGGCACCTATTATGCCCCTTTTTACAAGATTTAAAATTAGTCTCTGATGTCCCCAGATTGTGTATGTGAAGTTTTAGCTCAAAACACCCCACAGATAATTTTTTTTTATGGCATATTAAAATTGCCACTTTTGGGGGGTGAGCAAAAGCGCACCGTTTTAGTGTGTCCCTTTAAATGCAAATGAGCTGCTGCTCCCGGCCTAAGAGGGCGGAGCTTCAAGACCTCATTTGCCAGTTTCAGGATGCACTAATAATGTCATAAACTGTCCGTAACAGTGCTAAATTCGAACCGGATTCAGACAATAATGCCTACAGTGCCAGAGAATATATGCTGCATGAAGAACAGGTCTGGTTTAGTTTAATTACGGTTATAACTTATGATGTCATCTTGCTTTTATCCATTATTAGTACAAGCCTGTTGTACCGGACCCCGTCCGAATGATGGCCAAACCTTTACTGATGAGTTTTATGATGTTTATTGTTCTTCACACAAAAGATGAAGTGTCTGTTTTCACTCCAGAAAATCACTGTAAGAGCTTAATAAAACAGTGCAAGAAGTGTGCATTAAAATTTTATCCATAAACTCTTTCTCCCATGCATTATCATCAACATACACAGCGAATTACACAAAAACACTTGTTACAATTAACAGTAAACAAATATATATACACAGGTGCTTGTCATATAATTAGAATATCATCAAAAAGTTGATTTATTTCACTAATTCCATTCAAAAAGTGAAACTTGTATATTATATTCATTCATTACACACATACTGATATATTTCAAATGTTTATTTCTTTTAATTTTGATGATTATAACTGACAACTAAGGAAAATCCCAAATTCAGTATCTCAGACAATTAGAATATTGTGAAAAGGTTCAATATTGAAGACACTTGGTGCCACACTCTAATCAACTAATTAACTCAAAACACCTGCAAAGGCCTTTAAATGGTCTCTCAGTCTAGTTCTGTAGGCTACACAATCACGGGGAAGACTGCTGACTTGACAGTTGTCCAAAAGACGATCATTGACACCTTGCACAAGGAGGGCAAGACACAAAAGGTCATTGCAAAAGAGGCTGGCTGTTCACAGAGCTCTGTGTCCAAGCACATTAATAGAGAGGCGAAGGGAAGGAAGAGATGTGGTAGAAAAAAAGTGTACAAGCAATAGGGATAACTGCACCCTGGAGAGGATTGTGAAACAAAACCCATTCAAAAATGTGGGGGAGATTCACAAAGAGTGGACTGCAGCTGGAGTCAGTGCTTCAAGAACCACTACGCACAGACGTATGCAAGACATGGGTTTCAGCTGTTGCCTTCCTTGTGTCAAGCGACTCTTGAACAACAGACAGCGTCAGAAGCGTCTCGCCTGGGCTAAAGACAAAAAGGACTGGACTGCTGCTGAGTGGTCCAAAGTTATGTTCTCTGATGTAAATTTTGCATTTCCTTTGGAAATCAGGGTCCCGGAGTCTGGAGGAAGAGAAGAGAGGCACACAATCCACGAGGTCCAGTGTAAAGTTTTCACAGTCAGTGATGGTTTTGGGTGCCATGTCATCTGCTGGTGTTGGTCCACTGTGTTTTCTGAGGTCCAAGGTCAATGCAGCCGTATACCAGGAAGTTTTAGAGCACTTCATGCTTCCTGCTGCTGACCAACTTTATGGAGATGCAGATTTAATTTTCCAAAAGGACTTGGCACCCGCACGCAGTGCCAAAGCTACCAGTACCTGGTTTAAGGACCATGGTATCCCTGTTCTTAATTGGCCAGCAAACTCGCCTGACCTTAACCCCATAGAAAATCTATGGGGTATTGTGAAGAGGAAGATGCGATATGCCAGACCCAACAATGCAGAGGAGCTGAAGGCCACTATCAGAGCAACCTGGGCTCTCATAACACCTGAGCAGTGCCA
Source organism: Ancherythroculter nigrocauda (assembly GCA_036281575.1). Lineage (NCBI taxonomy): Eukaryota > Metazoa > Chordata > Actinopteri > Cypriniformes > Xenocyprididae > Ancherythroculter > Ancherythroculter nigrocauda. Next base: position 23,907,264 of record VTFQ01000005.1, read on the forward strand.
CAGACTGATTGACTCCATGCACACCGCATTGCTGTAGTAATTCAGGCAAAAGGAGCCCCAACTAAGTATTGAGTGCTGTACATGCTCATACTTTTCATGTTCATACTTTTCAGTTGGCCAAGATTTCTAAAAATCCTTTCTTTGTATTGGTCTTAAGTAATATTCTAATTTTCTGAGATACTGAATTTGGGATTTTCCTTAGTTGTCAGTTATAATCATCAAAATTAAAAGAAATAAACATTTGAAATATATCAGTCTGAGTGTAATGAATGAATATAATAAACAAGTTTCACTTTTTGAATGGAATTAGTGAAATAAATCAACTTTTTGATGATATTCTAATTATATGACCAACACCTGTATATAGTCCTTATGCCTTGTCGGGGGTGCTTAATAAACTGGTAAGCTTTATATCCGTAAACCAACTCCGATGAACTATAATAAAGTGCATGCTCTCCCTTTCATTACTGCCACATCCAGTATCGCTCTGGAGACTGTAAGCTGGATCACGAACAGTTGGTACTGATCCATCCTTGAGTAACAACTTAGCAAAACCGGTGTTTTGTATTGTCCCTTTGTATTGACATTCGTTCAAAAATCAGAGTGGCGTAAAATGATTGATAATGAGACATAAACGAATTTAGGTATATGGGGGCACATTTCCTTCAAAAATAAAACTAATCCACTGCGTCTTCAGTGGCTCTGATGTCAGGAGTACATGGAGACTGTTATGTTCACTCTTACATCCAACAACAAAACACCTCAATGGCTTACGAGACATTCCTGTCGCTGCAGCTGCTCCAGCCTGGAGAAAATGGCGGACTGTGTACAACTCGCTCAGGGTGGTGTCTATGCTTATATGGTAGAATCCATCAGCAGTCGTGGGCATGGCCTGTGCAAAGTGACTTTGTCCAGAATCTGCAAACAGCTTGTTCTGAGATACTGCTTATGATTTACAGGAATTAAAAAAAAAAAAAAAAAAAAAAAGGATTGGGTGGATTTTTTTTTATCATTATAGGATGGTTGTGTACACATAGTACCAACACATACTATGTTCAAACACCATGTAATAGTGAATTTTGCATAATAGGGGCCCTTTAAAGTAAACATGAAATGGCATTTAAAACTCATTTTACTTCCATAATGTAGGGCCAGATTTGGGAATTTACTGGATCATGACAAATGGGCGTTTCATACCAGAATAAATATTTTTTTTTTAAATTTTGATTTCATACTGACATTCAATCCTTGATAGACTATAATTCACTAGTGATAATTCAATCAAATGCTCAATAAAACAGCTCTCAGGCCTTTTTAAACTAAGGTAGCAGTTTAGCTTTATTACTCTGTATGATGATGGTTTAAAATAAATAAATAAATAAATAAATAAACATACTGGGCAGGAATCCATCAGTCTACATATTTTCCTCCTAAATCAATATCAGTTCAGCAAGGGCTGTGGAAGACTCAAAATATCCACCCACAAGCACACATCTTCAACAGACATAGAGTTTACCAAACACTTTTAATAAAGGAAACTCCTATAATATGTCCTGGCACCACAGCTGTGACGCCTGCTTTTAGTAAAAATAGTTAATTGCGTCATACCTGCGTCTGTTTGTGACTCTCCCACAATCCCTCACCACAAACGCCCCCCTGCCACCACTCTCAAATGCCTGCTAAACAAGCTATCAGATCAGTGCTGGGCAGTTTTGAATGAGATCAAGTACATTTCTACATTCTGACTCACTCCAATCACACCATCTCCAATTATTCATCTAGATCAGAGTGAGGGGCACACAAACTGGAACAAACTTCCTGAGTGAGTCAGAAGAGTATGATGGGAGATATGCTGCCACACTGTTTATCTTGTGCTTCATAACCTTTTTAGGAAAACATACAGATAGAACTGAGAATCACATTTTTTTTTTTTTTTTTTTTTTTTTTTAATAGAGATCATGATTCTACGGTGGCCCAGTGGTGCACAGAACAAAGAAATTTAAACAACAGTGGAAACAAGCCACAACACAACTGCAGTGGAAACTACAATCCCACAGATTGAACTGGATTGATACTTCACACTCCTCTGGACAAACACTGCTCCCTGTGCCGGCACTTACAATGGAGCCATTAGAAAGTCTGTTTCTTTGTTCTGTGAAAGTGTGCTGTCAGACAATGCCACTTCTGCCAATCAGCCTACAAACACTGCCATAAACCACCCAAGATCATGCTATACATTCATGACTCAAATGCTATCAGGCATCACATACTTAATCTGAGACTCACAAAAGTGATCAATTTTCCATTTAAAATCATTATTATTCACTGCGTTCTGATGATATAATTCTAAAGCCTTCTGAAGGTTCACAGCTCAGTGTTAGTAACTCAGAGAGGACTGTAACTAAGAATTCAATATCAATATGTGGAAAATTATTTGATGAATGAGTAATTTCTAAAAATAACAGGAAACATCTGTTGCCTTTAAAGTTTGTGTAACTTGTGATAACTGCAATGCAAGATGCTTAGTTTTATAGATAATGGCTTGCTTAGCACAAAATGAAGAGAGATATACAAATTGAGCAGTAATTTAAAAATAAGAAGCTCTGAAAATATATCTGTGCATGACTTTTACTAGCTTTAAAGGGTTAGTTCACCCAAAAATGAAAATTCTGTCATTTATTACTTGCTTTCATGCCGTTCCACACCCGTAAAACCTTTGTTAATCTTCGGAACACAAATTAAGATATTTTAGTTGAAATCCGATGGCTCCGTGAGGCCTCCATAGGGAGCAATGACACTTCCTCTCTCAAGATCCATAAAGGTACTAAAAACATATCTAAATCGGTTCATGTTTGTGACGTCACAGACTACCTTGTAATCACAACAACGTGCCGGCAGGCTTTAGCATATCATTAACTACGACTGCTCTGAAGCAGGAAAGTCTCGAGAGAAGCCAGGTTATCCCGATATATATATATATATATATATATATATATTCTGTTGATATGAAAAAATTGTGTAGATTTATCAATATAGCGAGCCTATTACGATGTTATGAACTATAAGCCTTTCTCCACTGATGTTCTGAGTTGTTTAAAGTATAAGGATACTGATTGTTAGAAGGCAGCTCTGAGATAAAGAACAGGAACGGTGTGTGTAACATTAGCAACACATTATTAGCTGTTTGATAACGTAGTCAAGCAAAAGGCTAATTATATTAATTCATATTAATTAATGACAGAACCGTCGCAAGGGCTGTGCCAAGTGTGCGAGTGCATAGGGGCTCGTGTCAAAGTAAAATGACAGCTGACTTGAAGTAAAGCCAATAAAGTTCATGTTTTTGTCCTTCGAAATATTTTAATACTATAAAACATAGCTAAAACAATATTGCTCTGAGCGTGTGCATGTGACCGTGATTCATGTGCATATGTCAGTCAGTGTGGAATCGCACGTCAAGCTCTGAGAGAGCTATTCAGTTCATTATAAATTCTGATTTTGGCCGCCTCTGGAATGGATCAAACCATAGATAGCCTACCTGATAAGTTCAAGTAAATAGGCTGGAAATCCACAAACAGAGTGGGAACTCCAAAAAGCAACTAAATTGTCATACATCCATTTAGCACATGTTCACAGAGGAAAACGGCTGCTTGTTCTCTCGATACTGTCTGTTTTACTGAGAAATCGCTTCAGGTGATTCAGTGAGAGAGCAGTCCAAATGAATGTGGATGCAGACAAAGGTTTTACAAAAGGTGTTTTACCAATTCATAATTTAAAACAATTTAAGCGTCAGAAATTAAACTGAATATATGAAGCGAAGCAAGCTTTTTTATTAAATATCCACAACACAAACAACAAATTTCTTGTCACTATAGCAACAGTAGATGCTCTGAGCTGGCGTGAGCAAGTGGAGGCGGGGCTAATTTGCATATTCATTGATCCTTGTATATTAAATGAGGCAAGGGTGTAGAGTTACATTCAAGCTATTTTAAGGCATGAAGAAATTTTTCACACTTGAATTTTTTTTAAATATGTCATTTTGGTGATCAAAGATGAGTTTTAAGGGATAAAATAATTGACTACAGGGGGACTTTAATAATTTCAGTTATTTTAAAGCTGCAATATGTAGATTTTTGCTGCTAGATGTTGCCTATTCAAAACAAAGGCGTAGCTTGATGACGGAATCTTGGGAAATGTCAAATCAATATTTGAATATAATATTAATAAATGCTGGGTGGCTTGTGTTGCTAAATGGCATACAATTAAACTTTAAAACATATTGTATGATGGAGAAAATGCTGTATTACTTGCTGTATTACAAAATAGTGTTTTTCTCTGAGGCATGGTAAAAGCATGGTGCTCTCGGAAAATCAATAAAATGTAACCCCGGTTCCCTGAGATATGGAATGAGTACTGCGTATGGGAAAAACTCATTTTTCTTCAATACTGAAGCCTTTTTCAATAACGCAGTGTAACTGCACAGCCATTAGTTCAAACTGGGAAAATTTTTGAACCAATGACGGCGCGGCGGAGCTGCACGAGCCTATGGCGCCAAAGCCTGCCAGAATGGGCGGGGCGTCTGGCTATATAAGCGAGCATTTCGCCATAGGATTTCAGGTCAATCGACTGAAGCAACGTGAAGCGAGTTGTACAGCTCCATGGCACGGCAGCAAAAGTACTCGTTCCGTATCTCAGGGAACCAAGGTTACGTACGTATCCGAGTACATTCCCTTTCGAAACTTCACTGATACTGCATATGGGGAACAAATACAATCAGGCTGTGCCATGGGAGGGAACGACTGAACCTATCTTGGGCACCGGAGGGGCCCAGGGGATAAGTAAAGATGCAAAATCCACCGTACCCTCATGGTTACACATGTTAAGAGGGAGCTGGCTCCCATGAGATAACAGCACGACCGACGGGCTACGTAGAGCTCGTCAAATCACGCTGAAAGGACACAAGCGTGCAACGCCGGAACGTCCAAGTTACAGAACCTGATAAACGTGGATGGTGAGGACCAGGCGGCCGCCTCACAGATGTCTTTAATGAAGACACCACTAGACCAGGCCATACCTCTAGTGGAGTGGGCTCGCACCCCTATGGGGCAATCTAGAGGAGTAACAAAAAGTGATAGCGTCCACAATCCAACACAAGAGTCTTTGCTTTGTGACCGGAAGCCACTTGGTGCGGCCGCCAAAGCACAGAAGAGCTGGTCCAACTGCTGAAAAGGCACAGATTGCTCGATGGAAGTCCTCAATGCCCTAACGGGGCAGAGCAAGTCCAGTTCACACTCATCTCCTGAGGGAGGTAGCACCGAGAGGGTAATTACCTCTGCTCTGAACGGAGTCGAGAGCACCATAGGAAATTAGCCATGCCTCGGTTTCAGGATGACCTTCGAGTAATTAAGCCCAAATTCAAGGCACACAGGGCTCACAGAGAGGGCCTGCAGACACGCTTTACCAGTGCTAGAGCCAATAGCAGAGCGGTCTTAAGCGATAGGGGTCGAAGGTCAGCTGACCGCAGCGGTTCAAAGGATTTGTTTTGGATTTTGATGTTGATATTGCTATTTACCTGTTTCAATGTTTTTATTTGATTGCTTTTAAGTTAAGGCCATATATGCTTGCATGCTTGAATGATTATGAAATTAAGTAACTGCAATACTTCCTTTGTTATACGATAAGATGACTAAGCAACAGTTGTGAAATTTAGGTTGAATTTGATGATTTTAACCAACCACAAAAGTTACCAATAAGGATGAAGAGAGCATGTTGCAACCTATAGCGGAGGTGAGTCAGACGAAGACTTCGGTGAAGAAGAGGATGAGGAAGAAGACGACAGCGTAGGCGACAAAGGAAGGACATCCGGCTTAGTAAGCAAGAGATACAGAGACTGATACGCCTACAGCAGGAAGACTGGATCATAGACATTGATCAATTGATGAGTAATATGAAGTTGGAATGTCCCAAAAATTACTATAAAAGTCTGAGGAGTTAAGCATAGAAGCATTAAGCATAGAAGGACACCTGATACCCTAACGAGGGGCACTTAACAGCATCTCCAATATTGCTGGGTAAAGCTAGGTTATAGAGCTTTTTATCTTAAGCTGATTTAAGTTATTTTGTTTTATTTTGCATTAACTGCTTTGTATTGTAATCAATAAAAGAGATATTGTATTGTTACGTTTGCCTTCCGTGAGACTTTACTTATAACTAAAAACTGAGCCTCGACAAAGAACAACCACATAGTAGTCTTCTACATCATTCCTGAAGGACTTCAAATTGCCGGCGGGTAAGTATCTTATGGTTTAGACTAGGTTTGACTTCCCTTACCCTACCTGAATAATCATAGGGTTAAAAAGGTGTACTATAAATGGTCACACCGACTAACACTAGTCATGGCATAGAGCTGTCAGTGGAGCATTCTGGCTGAGCACTGTCAGTGTGGTAACACCGGGAAATACCTTGGTGCAGGAAAAATGAGACACGCGGAAACAGACCGGAAGTGTTCACTTAGTCCTGTTCACTTGGCCCTGTAACCTTTGTTTTTCCCCACTCTATTGAGATTGAAAACAAGAGGAAAACAAGGGAAGGAGCCGCTTTCTAGAAAAAGTGTTCCGTGAGCACAGCAAGGTGAGTCAAGTCCTCAATGAACGCAGCTTGCGGGAGCGGAGCCAGCAAAGGACACAAACAGAGGTCCAGCGTAATCACAAACATTAGAGAGCATATGTCATGTTCAGCTGAGTATAAATTAGCATTGAACTCACTCTCTCAGTGAGAGCGTTCATCCTCAATGCACGTGGCTTGCAGGGGCAGGGCCGGCAAGCGACGCGCTGAGAGGCTTAGCCCTTTAAAACAAACGGCGGAAAAATATGCTCTCTCACCCTCATTGTGAGAACGATCATTCTCAATGAACATGGCTTGCGGGGGCGAAACCGACAAGTGACACGCTGAGATACTCAGCAGAAATATGCTCCTTCAGATTGAATATATATCATGAGTCCCACCTGAGTCGGGGAAGAGCGTCATGTCATATTCAGCTGAGTGGTGTCAGAAGTGAGACCGCTCTTCCTAAATGAACACAGCTTGCGGTTGGCGAGTCTCAGCTGGTCCGCTGCGTTGCCTCTTCAACGGCGAGAAGCGAACTTGATGGTCTCGTTGTCCGGCGAAGAGAAGCAGCATCATCGCTGAAGGAGATCTATGGCGAAATGCTCGCTTATATAGCCAGACACCCCGCCATTCTGGCGGGCTTTGGCACGCTGCATCGCCATAGCAGTTTATTTTAGGGTCTTTTAACTAGTTGCTTATTAGCATGCATATTACAAGAATATTGGCTATTTATTAGTACTTATTTGCACCTATTAATGCCTTATTCTGCATGACCTTATTCTACATTCTTAATCCTACCCAATACCTATTAAGTAAATTAGGAGTTTATTGAGGGAAAAGTCGTAGTTAATAGTTTATATGTGTTCCCTGTACTCAAGTGTTACCGAAAGTCTAAAGTGGACTATCAAAATAAAGACCAAAACCAAACCAGTAGTAACAGGAAAAAAAATCAGCTGGCCTTGGACTTGTATGAATCTAATCTTAGAAAACAAGAGTGGCAATTTTAGGTCCCTCACCAGGGACATCATGACTCACGTATCCTGACCCGACCTGACACACTGCCCTTACCACCGCATCAGAAAGTGCTACTGCAATGCCTCACGGGTCTGAAGGGGCCAAACCTGGGAACGACATACACTCTATTAGCATACTATTATCTATTCAGAGCAGGGCGAGTGGGCTGGCTGGCAATTAAGCTACGATACGAGAGAACTTCAACCACAGCGTGTGATCTGACCTAATCTCTGGTTTCGTTTGCAGGGCGTTCTCCAGACTCAATGATTTACAACGAGGAGCCAGTAATGAGGAGCTGGACCATGTAATCAGAGCTCTGGAGGGACATGAGAGAAATATAAATGTAATTCGCAAATCCACATGGACGACACTGGCAGATGTCACACTGCCATGTCCTTTACTGAAGCCACGTCATGCTGCAGTTTCACTTTACTGATCTCCTCTGATTTACATTAAGATCATTATCAAATCAATAAATCAGAAGCAACATTGAAAAAAAAAGTCAAATTTAACCTAGTTAAAGGTAGGGTAGGCAATTTTTTTTTTCCATCAAAAACACATCCTCTTCACATCCTGATAGCAATCAATAATAAAAGTGGTCTAAATATTTAAAAATGTACATATATCATCTCAGGACCAATAAATGTTCATCCAATCATTGCACTCTGAATCCCATGCAGACATCGCGTGTTCTGTAAGGCTATGCAGAATTGCAGACAGACAGTCACTGGATGCCGCGAACAAGTCATCTTTTACAGTTCCTCCTGAATTAAAACAACAAGCCTATGCTGTTTTCACGGCATGTTGTAATTAGTGTTGTCAAAAATACCGCCATATTGTAACTAGTGTCAAAACACCTCCGATAGGCCACTGTGTTCACATGCTCATCAGATATGTCCGTGATTGGCTACAATGATCAATGCTTCAAAAACATGTCGTAAATAGACATCAATGACGCTCTTCACCGAGCACTTACACAGATACTCACAGGGGCGTTTGAAAGCATGCGTCTATCAGCAGACCGGTCTTGCTTTCAAGCATTCCCACTCCCGCTTTCAAATTCAAACACTTCAATGTGCTTTCAAACACTCCCGTGTTCATTGCGTTGATCATTGTAGCCAATCACAGACATATGTTGAGCATGTAAACACAATGGCCAAGCAGAGGCGTTTACGAAATCGCTCAACAGCGCTCAAAGAGTCACATTTTTAATATTTCAGTACAAACTTGGTATCGAAGTAGGTACTTTTGACAACACTAGTTTTAACTGTAATTATGAGATGGCAACCTGTGTCTGTGTCAACGAAATTAATCTGCAGCTGTCAAGTGGTACAAGTAAGAGCTCTGTAAGTTGTTTATGGTCATTATTATTGTAATGTTACATGCTTTGAGACAGGAGATAATTTAAAGGATTAGTTCACTTTCAAATTAAAATTTCCTGATAATTTACTCACCCCCATGTCATCCAAGATGTTCATGTCTTTCTTTCTTCAGTCAAAAAGAAATTAAGGTTTTTGATGAAAACATTCCAGGATTTTTCTCCATATAGTGGACTTCAATGGAGCCCAAACGGTTGAAGGTCAAAATTACAGTTAACAGCGATCCCAGACGAGAAATAAGGGTCTTATCTAGAGAAACCATCGCTCATTTACTAAAAAAAAAAAAAAAGTTAAAAAATGTATACGTTTTAAATGCTCATCTTGAACTAGCTCTCTTCTTCTTCTTCTTCTTCTCTATTTGAATTCCAGCAATGTAGACACTTCTAATTGTATTACTGCCCTCCACAGGTCAAAATTTGAACTAAATTGTCATATACAATATGCTAGTGCAAGTATATAACAATTAGTTCAAACTTTAACCTGTGGAGGGCAGTAACACACTTAGCAGTGTCTACAATGCTGGAATTAAAATAGAGAAGAAGAAGAGAGCTAGTTCAAGATGAGCATTTATCGTTAAAACGTATACATTTTTTTAAATTATTTTTAGAAAATGAGTGATGGTTTCTCTAGATAAGACCCTTATTTCTTGACTGGGATCGTGTAGAACATTTTGAAGCTGCAATGAAACTGTAATTTTGACCTTCAACCATTTGGGCTCCATTGAAGTCCACTATATGGAGAAAAATCCTGGAATATTTTCATCAAAAACCTTAATTTCTTTTCGACTGAAGAAAGAAAGACAGGAACATCTTGGATGACATGAGGGTGAGTAAATTATCAGGAAATTTTAATTTGAAAGTGAATTAATCCTTTAACACTATCTCTTATGATGCTTTGTTGTATCTGCTCTGGCTGTGTTTTGCACGAGGCGTGGCTTTGGAGAGCGTTCTGAAGCGCTCAGCAAGCAAGGCATTTTGACATAATTTTGTATGTATTTGACCGTTTAAGTGCAATAAGCCATGAAAAAGAAGTCAATTTGGTACTCGAGAGCGATTTGAGAGGTGGCTTTATCAGAGCGCTACTTATGTAGATCAGTGGTGTGTGCTTTTGATGTGAGCACGAAACCTGCGGGAATGGGTAAAATTATGCGCAATACAAGCACTATTCAAGTAGAGCTAGTGAGACATTAAAGGGTTAGTTCACCCAAAAATGAAAATAATGTCATTTATTACTCACCCTCATGTTGTTCCACACCCGTAAGACCTTTGTTAATCTTCGGAATGCAAATTAAGATATTTTTGTTGAAATCTGATGGCTCAGTGAGGCCTGCATAGCCAGCAATGACACTTCCTCTCTCAAGAACCATAAATGTACTAAAAACATTTAAATCAGCTTCGGAGCATTATGAATCTTTTGTGTTGAATCAGCAGTTCGGAGCACCAAAGTCACGTGATGTCAGCAGTTTGGCGGTTTGACACACGATCCGAATCATGATTCAACATGAAAGATTCATAACGCTCCGAAGCTTAATGAAGCAGTGTTTTGAAATTGGCCATCACTATATAAGTCGTTATTTTGTTTGTTTTTGGCACACCAAAAATATTCGTGTCGCTTTATAGTATTAATATTGAACCTCTGTATTCACATGAACTAATTTAAACATGTTTAATGGATCTTGAGAGAGGAAGTGTCATTGCTGGATTTCAATAAAAATATCTTAATTTGTGTTCCGAAGATGAGTTAAAGGTCTTACGGGTGTGGAACAGCATGAGGGTGAGTAATAAATGACATTATTTTCATTTTTGGGTGAACTAACCCTTTAAGTGAGAAGAGGCAGGTGTGTCAATTTGCCGTCAGGGAGAGAAAAAGGTGTATTGGAGCCATTTCAGATATTTCAGTAATCAATACATATAGAGATAACAATATTTTTGACAACACTAAAAGCTATAGTTTGCTGCTCCAAAATTGCCCACCCTACCTTTAAAGTAAACTTTAAACTAGTTACCCAAAACAACTTGAAGTGATTCAACCTAACAAGAAATTAACGTGAGTGTTGTAATCCAAAGTTACCACAAAGATTCTAGCTTAGGCTAGCTACTTCTCTAAACAAAGAAGTAGAGAAAAAAAAAGAAAAGAAAAAATGTTAAAGACACAATAATGTACTTCAACCATATTCAAGTAGCATTTTAATATAATATAATATAATATCAATTAATACCTAGAACAACCTAGCAACTGCATAGCAACACACTAAATACCTCTTAAGTGGAAAAAAGTAAAGCATACATAAACAAACATTTGATATGGGTTCACTGTATTCCCTTGATGAGAATATGATTACTGGGAGTGGGGGGGGAAAATCACTGTATAAATATTGCAAAAGGAAATAAGTAAATAAAATATGTTTAAGTTGAGTGTAACAAATATAATTTATATTCACTAGAAATATCCATGACTTAAAGTACTTTTTTATTACCTTCAAACTTTAAAATTCCCTAATATGTTTTCTTTGAGTATAGGAGCACTGTTGGTGATAAGGCTAGCAGAATCAGGTAACAGTCTTAAAACAGTTAAAATAATTGCAGTGCTGCATATTAGGGAATGACATGGTTGAGAATCCAGTGACGCGCCTCAACGAATCCAACGCTAAATCCACGAACGCGGCGTCGCGTAAAAACGCCATGTACTGATCGCAACATTGGGCCAACACTATACAACCCGAACCAGAACCTAAAATCCAGCCTGCGCTGAAACACTCTAAAGTGGTATATAAACAAACTTACTCACAAATCCGCCATTTAAGATGCAGAAACAAATCACACCATCGTCCAAACGCATTCACGAGCTTGGAAACGGAGACACTTCGCCGGCATGAGGATGCAGTTCCTACCCTTTCAGACGCTTGCCTGTCTGTTCTTCCACAAGCACTTACAGGAGATGTGTTTTGGGTTTTCGCGGTTTACTACCGGCGTTTGATCCACCTCTTGAGCGCAGTACGTTCGGCGAGTCCAACTTCAAGCCTCGCGAGGTTTGGAAATAACTGGATGAGAGATAAGCTAGACATTTAATTACATATACATTTACATTTAATCATTTAGCAAAGCGTTTTACCCAATCGAATGAGGAATAGAACGACATAAATCATTGCATAAATCAAAGTAGGCACCTGTCATTATGAATTTCTGTTTTAAACTAATAATTCTTGGAGGCCAGTTTTAACAACCGAGGATGATGATGATGATGATGATGATGGTAAGTCAGTCCAATCAATCACAAATGGTTCATAAGGAGGTCACTAGGGTTTTGCTTGTTTTTCTTAATCTAGTTTTGCTTAGCTCCTGTTTTCATGTACCCTGGCCTGAGCTTCTGTATTTTGGTTAAAAGCTATGATTCCAGCTAAATTTGTGAGTTTCATGTTGTCACAGACACAGGGGATAAGACACAAATCTGAGTCACTGGCTTATGGGCTCTGTTCTGTTGCTCATTGTAGCCCATTAGCTCAGTTTTCCCTGCCATATTGGGAAAAAATGCCTAGTTTAGTACTTCAGGGTTAATCTTCATCTAAGTCATTTACGTGATATGTTCTGTATGGTTTTGGTCTGGATGAATTTGCATTGACATTATTTTATGTGATATTGTATGACATTATATTCAGTGACATGTGGTGGACCAATCAAATAAGGCAAAGCCCCCTCTCCAAATTTAACTTGTATTTGATGTTTACATATTTACATGGAACAGAATTTACATTACACAATAAACAAGAAACACTATTATAACATTTTTTTTTTTAATGTTTACTGCTGAAATTAACTATTAAGATCAAAATTATAATCAAAAACTTTTTGCTTTGTTCTACTAGCTATTATTATATATATATAATTTTTATTTTTTATTTTTTTTTCATTATTAATAGACACTCTTTTAAGACCATCAGTCTACAAATCCACTGTAAACACTGCAGGTGTCGGTACTGAAGAGCATCTTTCATTTAATTGACCTGAGAGGTCGCTAAAATACAGCTCATAGACAGATCACCATTTCAAGTTCAATTAGTTTCGGTCATGAGTTACCGTGATGATGTCCGAGTGGGTGAGTTTTTAATTTTGTAATTAATCCATCCATTTTCACCAGTTTGACCTCTCTTGTGGACTTGTATCCATCTGAATGATTATCTGCTGGTGTCCATTTTTAAAAGTGAGGGTTAAAATGTGATATTTTACAATATCTCTTGTTTTACTATTGTAGTGGGGGGAGTTGTTATTTTGTACATTTTGTTTCCTTTAATTTCTTCCTATGGCCTGTATGTTAGCTACTACACAGATCAGATAACTCTATTTCCCAGAACATTCATACCAGAGTCAAATATAAGACATTATGATGTGATGTTGTGGGTTTACTTCTACCTGGCAGTTTATTTTCATGCATAAATGACTGAAACACACACACACTACCAAGAACAAACTGGAAGTAATTTTGCTAGTCTTCTTTAATGGCATCTTCTTCCCACCACATTACATTAATTTCCAGCTTATTCGATCTATTCAGTCCCAGAGCGGGAATTTAGAAGTTCATTCAGATATGATTTGTGAAATGAGTGGAACATACACTATGTGCCAATTTCATGCTGATGTATTTTTTATATTCCTAATGACAATGATTGACTTTAATTCTGTTTGATTTTCCCCTATGCAGAAATAAAAATGTGTGTGCAGCTCATCACTCTTAACGTCTTAACAAATCTATTAAGATGAACCCATGTAAAGACTTCCTGTAGTTTCTGTTGTTTTAGGCTGTTTGTTTTTCTCATCTGCAGAGCTGTCATGATGAATATAATAGGTTTGAATGACAAGTTTATTTGTGATCTCTTTATCTGACTATTGCTTTTTGTGCAGAAGTCAGACTGATGACAATTAAAAGAACTATTGCTGCTGGCAGTTTTCTGAAATAGGCAACATTTTCATAAACTTGTCATGCATCTTTATGAGAACAGCAGCTGTTGACATGCTGTGACAACTGTGAAACGTTTTATACATTTACTTTTTTGTTACTCCCTTATATGCATATGTAAAGGTGCAAATGTAAAACAGCAATATAAAAAAAAATGTAAATTTGTTAGACCTAAAATAACCATTTTAAGGTCCTGTCCACACGGGTATTTTCAAAACCGCAGCTTTTTCTATGCGGTTTGGCTGTTCGTTCACACGCAAACACAGTATCCAGTAGCTGAAACCGAACTTTTTTGAAAAGTCCAGCCAGGGTGAAGATTTTTAGAAACTCCAGTTACACCGTTGTTGTGTAGACGGTGAAACTGGAGATTTTGGCCAGTGCGTGCTGTTATCTCCTTTGTTTGACGTCAGATTGTGCTTCGCTATATCCTTTGTTTACGTGAGATGAGTCTGTGCAATGAAGGACGTAGCCAAAATATTGCTGCTAATAACTTTGCTAATAGGGCTTATAACATGTATACAGATCATGCACAGTTCTCCCATATTGCGGAACAGAGGCATCAGAATGCTAATGTTATGAGTTTTTGTTTTGTTTTGTTTTGTTTTGTTTTTTAACTTTGAATGAATATGTGGACAGAGATTTTTTTTTTTTTTTTTTTAAACCGTGCTTGTGTGGATTTTTTTCTAAACGAAGGAGGAAAAACTTTGTTTATAAAAATACCCGTGTACGTGTGAACTAGGTCTAAGTAACCATGACCATTTACCTAAATACACTATATTGCCAAAAGTATCGGGACACCCCTCCAAATCATTGTATTCAGGTGTTCCAATCACTTCCATGGCCACAGGTGTATAAAATCAAGCACCTAGGCATGCAGACTACTTCTACAAACATTTGTGAAAGAATGGGTCGCTCTCAGGAGCTCAGTGAATTCAAGCACCTGTGCAATAAGTCCATTCGTGAAATTTCCTCACTACTAAATATTCCACAGTCAACTGTTAATGGTATCATAACAAAGTGGAAATAATTGAGAACAACAGCAACTCAGCCATGAAGTGGTAGGCCATGTAAAATCACAGAGCGGAGTCAGCGCATGCTGAGGCGCACAGTGCGCAGAAGTCGCCAACTTTTTGCAGAGTCAATAGCTACAGACCTCCAAACTTTGTGTGGCCTTCAGATTAGCAAGAACATTGCGTAGAGAGCTTCATGAAATGGGTTTCCATGGCCGAGCAGCTGCATGCAAGCCTTACATTACCAAGTGCAATGCAAAGCGTCGGATGCAGTGGTGTAAAGCACGCCACTACTGGACTCTAGAGCAGTGGAGACGTGTTCTCTGGAGTGACGAATCACACTTCTCTGTCTGGCAATCCGACGGACGAGTCAGATCAACCCAGTAGAACACCTTTTGGATGAGTGGAGACTGTGAGCCAGGCCTTCTCGTCCAACATCAGTGCCTGACCTTACAAATGCGTTTCTAGAAGAATGGTCAAAAATTCCCATAAACACATTCCTAAACCTTGTGGAAAGCCTTCCCAGAAGAGTTGAAGCTGTTATAGCTGCAAAGGGTGGGCCAACTCCATATTAAACCCTAAATGGATTAAGAATGGGATGTCAATAAAGTTTATATGCACGTAAAGGCAGGCGTCCCAAAACTTTTGGCAATATAGAATAATTCTATAAAATCTAAAATAATTCTTCAATGGTTATTTGTGAAAACTGTATAGTTTGTTGCTAAATCTATAGCATAATTGGCCAGTTTTTGTTGCTAAATCTGTCAAAAAATTGGGTTGTTTTTTTGTAACATTCAGGGCCTTCATAACACACATTTGTGTGTGTGTAGGTGTGTGTAGGTGTGTGTAGGTGTGTGTGTGTGTGTGTGTGTGTGTGTGTGTGTTTATATTGTGCTGATGAGTGTTTCTGAAGACTGCTATTCTCTTCTCAGTCATACTTCCAGTATGACCGAGAAGAGAACAACAGTCTTCAAGCTGTGTAAAAGAGAACTGAATGTCCTTTGATTAAAGCCTTCATTTAAGTGCACCCTCATCTTCTACTTGTGTCGAACCAAGGCTGGGACTTGAGGGAGTATTTCAGCCTGTCTAATTTTAGAGACATTTTTTGTCCCTAGATATCTTAAGTTATCTGTTTCATCTTGTGTATAAAGAGCTACAAATTATGTTCTTTAAACTTTTAGGTTCTCAGCTATCAGAGCACAAGTTCAGGCAATGTGTGTGTGAGAGATAAAAGAAAAACAGACAGCTTGCATTGTGTATGTGCAGGTACAGAACTGGACCTCTATAGAAAGTGGTGTGTCAATCCTACTGCAATTGGCCACATCTTCAAAAAACTAGGTTAAGACCCAGAGCGGAATGCCGCTGAGTCTCACAGGGGCTTCTGGCCCCATGAAATACTAATAAAATGTCAATTCAGCATTGTGAGTATAATTTATTCTCTACTTAGGACTCGTAAAGGTCACCAGGGCATGTCTCCACAGAGCCACCACAGACAAGAAGAGCAGCAAAATCAACACCTCCAAGGACATGAAACTTGGAATAACTAGATGTATGTTCAACAAAATGGTTTAAGCCTAATGCACATTATAAGATTATTGTGATGGTGTCAAAAAAGGTCCTGTAGTGTGATTATTCAATGCTGTCAGATTTTGGCCGGTTAGCATGACCTGGTTAGCCCCTGCTGGTAGATGACTTGTAACTACATTATCAGGTTCCTAAAAGCATCATTCTTCATTAACTATTTAATTTTAGAGGTTCTTAAAAGCATGAAATTGATGTATTCCCAGTCTCTGGAACAAGGGTTTGGCACTGTGTGCATTTTTTCTTGAGTTTATAGGATAGCATTTTTGATTTGCGTGTAAATGAGGATGTTTGAACGTACGTGGACTGATGACTTAAAGCAGTAACCTGAGATTTCACTAGGCTCATATCACACAATATGACAAGCAACCATCATCAGAAAAGCATAGTGCACACTAGGCTTTAATTGAACAACCTTCACATGGGCTGGGCCTGTAGAAATGAGAGCTTAATACATTGAAATATATTTAAAAAATGTTCAATTAAGAACATATCTAGGGGCAGGATTCTTGTGGAAGGTGGCTGAGATGCTTGTTTTTTTTTTTTGTTTTTTTTTAACTCTTTTTAAATATTTAGCACAAGTGAGATCAGCAACCAGATGTGAAATGTGTTTTGCATTCTATGGTTATAAATTTTTGTGATGGTGAAAAATCACATCAAATTAGTTAGAATAATATACAATTTCTAGGAAATGAAAATAATCACACTATTAAGTTGTGTTGTGTTGTGTGAAATAAAGACTGGAGTCAGTCTGCTGGTTCAGTGAATCTTTTCTTTCCAAGAGGCACTATCTGCATGAGTTGGAAAATGCAGCAATTATTTATTGTACATTATCAATATTGTGCAATAAAGCCTGTTCCTCGCGCTGCTCAGACCTTCCACAGACTGAAGCGAGCTCACAACATACAGACACTTTTACAATAATAAAAGTGTACTATAAAGAAAATAATAATAATATGCATAATAATCATAATCATTTTAATAATAATGCAGGTATAATATTGACATATATAGAAAATGTCTTATATAAGAGACCTCACTTCACAACAGTGAATAAATTTCAAAGAAATAAGAGTATAATGCATCACACACTTATTCAAATTAAACTCATATAAAACATCTCCATCACCCACATTTCCAGCATTTGATGTATAACAAATTAAATTGCGAACACACATGACAAAGAAAACAGATCAAAACATATAACTATACCTGCATGAGTTGGAAAATGCAGCAATTATTTGTTGTATATTATCAATATTCCAAACATTCGAACATAGAAGAACATTAGCAGTCACGCTTCACAGGCCAACTTTCACACCAACATACAACATCACATTGCTTTCACTCTGTAAAAATTCCACTTTTGCAAATAAAATGGCTTTAAAGGAAAGGTAACATACTCAGTTACATCTTAACAAAACACAGATCAATTAATTAATTAAATTAAATTAAATCATTAAAACGCATACCTCGCTCTGCTCGGACCTCCCGTGGACTGAAGCGAGACCGCGCCGCACGCCAATGACGTCACAGCTGTGACAAACGCAAAACTCATGAAGAAATAATACATATTTTTTTCTCTTTTTTCTTTTCTCACATACATATATTAATTTCCAACAGACAAATATGAGGATTTTGTGTGAATTAAAAATAAAGCGCAAGTTATAATCAATACCCGTTACATTTACCCAATTCTGAATTCACCACAATCCCAAAGACTTAACCAGTTTCACTTATACACTTGACTGGGGTTTCCAAAATGTCTCTTCACCTATTTTAGCCTTAAAATGCTACCTTCTTTAAAGGTTGAGAGAAATTCAAGGGTGATCAGGCCTTAAAAAACTCCCAGAGTAAAATGATGCCATACCAGGTTTCAACCCACAAATCTTTTGGGTCAATTGTATCACATCTATAAATCACATCAAATTAATTTCTTTACAGTCACAGGGATAAAACTCATGTGTATCAGAGGATATGAACTTGAACAATAAAATAACTTCTAAAACAAGGTGAGTAATGACTGGGACTTTCTACGCAATGTGTTTGTAATTGATTTAATCTTTAACTGTTTTTGTGCCATAGATTCAGTAAGACGACTGACCTTCTTAACCACTCACCCAGCACGTGTAACTCGTTCTTGAGTATTTTCTACACCCTGAGTGTCTCGGTCTCCAGTCTCTAGGCTGTATTAGGCATGTCTCTGGTCTCCACTATGGGAGTGGCTCTGTCACTAACAAGACTAAAACAGTCCGTCTGAACATTACAGGGCTATGTACTACGACTGTCATCATCACAGGACTTCTCAGAGCAATCATCATCTTGACTCTGCTGTTCTGCCTCAGTATAGAAGCGCAAAGATCCAGTTTCACTTTGTGAGCTTTGACCCTAGGAAATGTTCTGTTTCATCAAGCACCTAGAGGCTTGTTTGTTTCTCTGAACTTTCACTCTCTAAGTAATCTGCAAAATCCTGGGGCTGTGGATGAGCAACTGACTCCCCTTCATCATCACAGTCATCAAGATACGGATTACTGGCTCCTCCAAGCTCTGTCTGAACAGTAAGAAACTGATGTTCAACAAGAAATTATGATGTACAGCTCTTTTAGCTCCTTTTTCATCCTGCACTACGTAGGTATGTGTCTGGGGATTCTAACTGATGACAACATAGACGGTTGACTCCCACTTGTAGGTGAGTTTTCTCCTCCATTTATCTCCCTTATTAGCAATCAGCACACGATCTCCAATGCTTAGGTGAGTGCCCCTTATTCTTTTGTTATATCCTTGAGCTTGTTTTTTCTGCTCTTTGACAGCATGCTGCTGCGCAATAGACGCTGCTTCATGGAGATGAGAGAGCAGTGTCTTGGCGTGGCTACCATAATCAACCACCACGGGATCTCGAAGCACCTGCTTGAACATCACGTCTATCGGGCGTCTCAGCACATGGCCAAACATGAGGTAAAAAGGTGGGAAGCCTGTTGTTTCCTGCACAGTGTCATTATAAGAAAATGTCAGAGTCTGGATTTGTTGGGGCAACTAATGTTTAGCTTTGAGGGGCAAAGAACGCAACATAGCTCCTAGAGTCCTATTAAATCTCTCAGTTCCTCCAATGCTCATTGGATGATATGCTGTAGTATGCGACTTAGCAACTCCTGAAAACTTAAGTAACTCTGCAATCAAACCACTCTCGAAATTAGCACCCTGATTGGTGTGTACACGTTCAGGGAAGCCATAGACACAGAAAACATGTTCCCACAGCTTTCTGGCAACTTGCTTAGCCATCTGATTTGCACATGGAAATGTGTGGGCTAATTTTGTAAAGTGGTCCGTGACCACCAACATGTCAACAGAGTACTGCCTAAAGTCTTCTGCACTCCAGAAATCCAAACATACCAGTTCCATGGGTGTTGAATTTCCGAGACTCTCCAACGGGGTTCTAGCAGAGGGCTCAGGCATTTTAGAATGCATCTTTGACAACATTTAACATAAGACTTGATGTCTTGCTCCATCTAAGGCCAATAGAACTGCTGCCTCGCTAAATGAAGCGTTCTTGCTTGCCCTTGATGTCCAACGAAGTCATGAATGCCACTCAATGCTTTGGCTCTAAGACTCTGAGGGAGCACAAACTGATATCTTTTTTTGCTTACTCAATGGGTCCTTGATTACTTGATTGAGTATGCCATCCAGGAAGGTAAGTCTCTCCGATTGTTTGCTTAGAGAATGTGCACTTGGATTGAGGTTTGTTTTCTCACATCTAGAAGGCCTTCTCTTGCGAGTCACAAAAGGAACAACCACAGATATGTCTCTGACTTTGTTGAAGTTCCTGTAGGGAGAGAGTGCAAACTGCTGAACAGATTGGATCAACTGCACTGCTTTAGACCAGCTCCCAATTGTCATGAGCTTCACAAATGGCATGAACGTCCCCAACACTGCAAGTACTTGAAGTAGCCACTGAAAATATCTCTTCTAGGTCAGTTTCCGACCCCTGCCGCTGACACTGAACTTTCAGTCAGAAAGTATCCTGGATCCCTTCCTCACTTACTCCCTCAGCTTCAGACAACAAACTCTCATACTGTTGGTTGAGCAGCCTATGGCCGAAAAAGGGTCTTGACTAAGAGCATCAGCCACAAAGTTCTTGTTGCCCGCTATGTGACTCGAAGGTATATGGGGCTAGCTTCGTGACCCAGCATTGTTCGCAGGCATCAAGCTTCAGTTTAGTCATTATATACATCAGAGGATTGTTATCCATTCAGACAGAGAATGTGTCTCCTTTAAGTCAGTGACTAAACTTCTCACAGACACTCCACTTTAGGGCCAAGAATTCTAAGCGATGGGCTGGATATCGCCTCTGTGAAGCACTAAGTTGTTTACTTGCAAAATCAATGGGCCTTGCTTTGTTCTCACTCTCTCTTCCAATGTCCTGTTTTAAAGAATACAAACACAATCCATCACAACTGCAATGCATGATAGTAGTCAGTCGCACTGCAAACTTTACATAGCTTTTGGAAAGACTGGAATCCGCTGGACATGTACGGTGTCTGGACTGCTGCTTGATGATTCTGCTTTACCACACGATCAAGTTGAACAATAAGATTCTGCAGGCTGATATTATCAGACGATGTGTCAACATTGCTCACAACTTCCATTTGGGTTTGTGGTCTCATTGAAGCCCCCACCAAAGCTGATTCATCAATTGCAGCAGTCTACACGTTCGCAGAAGCATATCTCTCAGCACCTGAACTTTTCAATCTGGCTTGTTGCTGCTGAATCTTCAGTTGTGTCTGATGATCGTCGAGCTGTTCCTGAATTTCACTAGCTTTCCACTTATCAGCAGTTTTGAACTTCAGCACTGCAGAAAGAGCTGGGTCTGGGCAGTATGTTACTGCTTGACGGACATCATAGTTACCTCTTTACTTGGGTCTTCGAGGTTACGTCCCTGCCTCTTCAAGCACTCCTCTGCCACGTCAACAGCTTTATACATGAGAATCCAGTAATCTATCGCGTTCTCACCCACTGTAGGTAGGGTATTGTAGAAGTCAGCAAGTGGCACTGCAGAATATGTCAGTTCATCAAAGTGTTGCTTTAATATATCAGTGATAACTCTTGGGTCTTCACAAGGTTTTAATGACGGGTTACTGCGTAATGTGATTTTGATTATGTCTCAGTGGAAGTTGTGACTGATCTAGGAACCTGATTATCAGTTTTTATACGTGTGGAGCAAAACACTGAAGAGTCAGCAATACCTGTGGCTTTAGGTGTGTGAGACATATCTTTAAAAAACTGTCCTCTCCCCCCACCAATGTATAACTCATCCTGGGCATCTTCCACAACATAAGTATATGGCATTGTTAAAAAACAGATACAACAATATGACAATGGAATTTTTTTATTTATTTTTTTGCAAGAAATTAGTTTTAAATTCAGTCTTTTTTGGTGTATTGTAATACTGTCTTTGTACCTCTTTCTCCAGCAGATTAGACAGGAAAAGATTAATTCTGCCAAGTCCATCAAAGGAAATATGCAGTACTCAGAAACATCCGGAGGTCAATCTGATGTCAATCCTTCTGGAAATCTGGGTCTTGGCAACAATGTAGCCATTTTGGGTCCCACGTGTCTGTGTCGCTCAGACTCGGCTACCCCTCTGCGTTGTGTTGTGTGGTGAGATGTGATGTGATGTGAAATAAAGACTGGAGTCGGTCTGCTGGTTCAGTGAATCTTTTCTTTCCAAGAGGCACGATTTGTATGAGTTGGAAAATACAGCAATTATTTGTTGTATATTATCAATATTGTGCAATAAAGCCTTCTCCCGCGGACTGAAGCGAGAGCGTGCCCCTTGCCAATGACGTCACAACTGCGACGAACGCAAAACTCATAAAGAAATAATACAAATCTTTTTCTTTTCTCACATACATATATTAATTTCCAACAGAAAAATATGAGGATTTTGTGTAAATTAACAATAAAAAACAAGTTATAAACAATACATGTTACACACACACATATACACTCATTGTCTAGTCTCGTCTTAGACTCCCCTTATATCTCTCCCAGATTGTTCCCCACCTGAAGTTTCCTTATCTGCTGTTTTTCTCCTCACCCGAGTCTCCATTCTCCGTGCCGTCGATCTCCAGTCTCCAGCTCCCTGTCTGCAGTCTCCTGTTCCGTCCTCTCCTCCTAGTCTCATGGATTCGCACTATAAAGAAAAGAAAAGGAAAGTGTTTGTTGTCAGTTCATCAGTGACTGAATAACGTGTGTGTGTGGCAACGTACCTGTGTGTTATCCTCCAGCTGTGTCTTCACTACTCAACTGCATCACCATTCTCCGATACCATACCGTTATGTTTAATAAAGCTTGCCTTTTATCATACTTACCATCTCTCTGGTCTGTGTATACAGAAGACTAGACCTAAACAAACAGCACAGCAGCATGAGTACTTCACCACCGGACCCGTTTCGAGCTTGTGGATCTGCTTCGCCGCTCACTCACCAATCCATCCACCGCCACACCAGTCACTGCACCAAGCACTTCATCACCGCCTACCGCAGTCGAAAGTCCCATGGCTCAGTGGAGAGAGAGACGGAGAGAGCTAAGATCACTTTTATCATCTCCTTATTGAAGGGAAGAGCGCTGCAATAGGCAGAGACAATTTGGCAGCAATCCGGACCTGCTTCACAGTCCGTGAATGATTTCATGACTTACTTCCGGTAAGTTTTCGGTAAGACCCTAGGCGATACTTCTATTTGTGATCAACTGTACCATTTAAAGCAAGGAAAATTGTCTACTACTGATTATGCATTCTGCTCACAACTTACAGACAAGGGCTCACACCATCACTGCAGCTGCATCTTGCTGCATACTATGATTCCTGCGGTCTTGAGAAGTTCATCCATCTCGTAGAGTCATTTCCAGAGTCTGGAGAGCATTCATGAAACTCCTAGATGTGACCGTAAGCCTCTCCTCAGAATATCATCCTCAAACCAATGGGCAGTTGGAAAGGAAAATACAGGAAGTTGGCCATTTCCTCCGAAACTTCTGCCTTAACCACCAGAACTCCTGGAGCCAGTATCTAGCTTGGGCCACGTAAGCACAAAACTCCCTTCATCAGAAAGCCACAGGTCTTACTCCATTTCGGTGCATACTCGGCTACCAACCACCCATGTTTCCTGGTCGGGTGAACCGTCGGATGTACCATCAGTAAATCACTGGTTCCAGGAGAGTGAGATGGACTGGGACTCAGCTCATCACCATCTTCAAGGGGCCATACAGAGACAGAAACAACATGCTGACACACGTAGATCCACCACTCCAGGCTATCGTCTGGGTCAGAAGGTATGGCTATCCACCAAGAACATCAGGTTACGTCTACCTTGTGAGAAGCTGAGTCCCAGGTACTCTGGCCCCTTTGAAATCATCAAGGAAATCAATCCGGTAGCATTTCAACTCAAACTTCCAGATCACTACCGCATTCACCCAGTATTCCATTGTATCTCAACTCAAGCCATATCACTAACCTGTTTCTCTCCCTTCGACAGAGCCTGGTGATAGTGACGTATCTCCCTTTCCTTCCATGGTGGACAATGGCGGAGTCTTCACAGATCGAGAGATCATTGACTACCGGCGCCAAGGTGGTGTATTGGAATACCTGGTGGATTGGGAGGGCTATGGCCCAGATTAATGATCTTGGGTTCCTAGAGGTGACATACTGGACCCTGAACTACTCACCACCTTCCACAGGGGTCACCCACCTCGACGTTGATGGAGTCGTTGTCCCTCAGGAGCGGTAAGTGGAGAGGGGGGTACTGTCATGGAATCACCAGGTTCCACCTACACACAGCCACAACGATTGCAATCACCAGAGTTCTAATCATCACCAGCTGTCACCCATTTCACCTGCACCCATTATAAGGACCCTCCACACACACACTCATCGTCTAGACTCGTCTTAGACTCACCTTATATCTCTCCTGGATTGTTCCCTACTTGACGTTTCCTTAACTGTTGTTCCTCTCCTCACCCAAGTCTCCATTCTCCGTGTCGTCGATCTCCAGTCTCCAGCTCCCTGTTTGCAGTCTCCTGTTCCATCTTCTCCTCCTAGTCTCCTGGATTCGTCCTATAAAGAAAAGAAAAGGAAAGTGTTTATCAGTTCATCATTGACTGAATAACGTGTGTGTGTGTGTGGCAACGTACCTGTGTGTTATCCTCCAGCTGTGTCTTCGCTACTCACCTGCATCACCATTCTCCGATACCATACTGTTGTGTTTAATAAAGCTTGCCTTTTATCATACTTACCATCTCTCTGGTCTGTGTATCTTGACAAGTTGGATGTGTATATATACAGTCAAACCATAATTTATTCAGACACCTTGAACATTTCATTCATTAATACAGTTTATTCACTATAGTTTTAAAAAATGGGAATAAAATATGACAATATATCAGAGTTAAACAGTGTCAGAAAAAAAAAATCTTAATTATGTCAGATAACATTTAAGCAAAACATGGTCAGGTCCAAGTGTCTGAATAATTTTTGGTTCCAAATTTTTATCAATTTTACTGATAGTCCACTGTATGAAGAATTTTTGGGTATAATATGTCAGTTTCCTTTATTTTGCTATCCTCACTTACATAAATTAACTATAGTGTCCTGCACCCACTAGTGAAAATATATAAAAAATGTCTGAATAATCTTTGGTTTGACTATACAAATAAGTGAAGTCTTTATAAGTCAGTCATTAAATCATTAATTCAAACCGATTTTTAAATAATAATCCATTCAAATTAATTAGTTATATTTGATTAACAATTAAATTATTGTGTTTTAATAATTAATTAATTATATTGTCAAATAGACTGCAGCATATAACATTTTGTTAGAACCTCAAGTATTATGGTTTTTGTTGTTGTTGTTGTTGTTTTGTCCATTCAGAATTATGGAAGAATTGTGATCTCTGTTTTGTTTTTGTTTTGTTTTTAAATCCTGATTCTCATTTTCTCCAGAATCATCCATAATAGTGTGGTTAAGGCATCTACCAGCAGGGGCTAACCAGGTCAACCTTGGCTTTTTGGTCCACACTTTACAATCACAAACCAATCAATAAATAAACTTGAATATACTCTAAGTTCTCTCAACAGTGTTACCTACTCCTGCATTCTGCATATTGGAGATCTGCAGAAAGTTTTATTCTTGTTTTCTATTTAAAATAGCAGAGCAATTGCTGAACAAGCAATTTCAAGAACAAATCATGTGACGTGCTCCACCTTTCTTCAGCACACAATGAGATTCTCATGTGAATAGCACACTACAATGGTGAACTGAGAACATGCTTGTATTAATCCTGAAAGTGGGTCACAGTCCTATTTTCCTTTAACACATTCCTCAGAAAGTCTTGAGTTATGAAAATGAATTTAAGCATTGCTGTGTGGCTTTGTTGTGCCTTGACTAATACCTTTTCAGCTCATAAAGACATCCTCTTAAGCTGCTCTTATAGTCCGGTTTGAGCTTCTTTTTAGCTGGATATACTGTCAAAACTTCTTTTCAAAGAAGAATAAGCATTATATATTTGCCAATCTTAAGCCTGACTTCTGACCTTTTTGCACGTTTACAAATCAAAGACAGCTGGAAAAAATGGCTAAAATGTGCGGAAAGTATGTGATAACCCATTTAAAAGTCAATAGAAATGAAATTGTTCTAACAGTGTTTTTCACACACAAACACTCACTGGACTATATCGCTGCTCTGGGTCTGAGAAGTATTGATTGAACAACCTTATGCAATGTGCTTTGGAAACGAGAGAGCTTTGACTGCACTGCGTTCAGTTTCAGGGTTTTCTGGTTTGTATGAACGTGAATCAATGAAACATCACACACTTTCTCATCCTTCATTTCTGATGCAACACTTACTATGGCATAATACTTTTAAGGCAAGTTCACTCGGTTCACTCAGTGGCCATCTTGGCAACACCCCCGGACAGCTATTTTTTGTCTAGCATGTAAGTGCAGCTCCTGACTGTTTAAATCTGGAAAGACCTAAATCTTCACCTTTTTTGTGTGTGTGTGTCAAGATTGCATTTCAATAGCATGTAAACTACTTTTACAATCCTACTAGAAAATCCTAATTTAGCTGATAGCAGTTTTGAAACATGGTATCTGGTTTAAGCTGGTCTTTAGCTTGTCCAGGCTGGTCATTTGTTGGTCCTAGCTGGTCTTTATCTGATAAGACAGTTTTTGGAACATAGCTGCTGGATGACCAGCTAAAAAACAGCCTGAACAATCTAATGACCATCTTATTAATAGCAAAATATGGTTACATTTTATTTCCATAGTCCACTTTCTTTAGTTGCAAATTTAGGCTACTTAAAGTCAGTAGAATATCTGTTGAGAGACCATCAAAATAAAGTGTTATCAGATATTAAGCAGACAGTCTACAAATACTCTAAAGACAGGAAGTTGACATGTCGTTTTAAAGTTACTTATAGTTCGAAGAGTGTCTAAAGAGGACTATCAAAATAAAGTGTTACTGTGTTACCCAAATGAGCAAAAACATACCTACAGCATAAATACTATTCACTGCAGTTTCCAGCTGAAATGAACATTATGCAGTAAAATGGCAACAACTTTTATTCCTTTTCACACAGATTATATTATATCATGGTATTTCTGCATGATTCCTTGCACAATATTATATTATGACCTCAAAACTCGTTTACTATATTGCATGATTTGTAAACTACTACATTTTGTCGTAACTGGCTCCATATGCATGGCTTTTCTGATGTAGCAATCTTGCTTGGTAGCTCACCTTATTGCATGTATATGCACTACGAGTCCTGTGAAAAATAAATTATTTTCAAACACAATAGAGCATTAAACTTTTAGTGCCACTCACTGGACATTTCATTTCTGAACTGTTGTGATACGCACAGCAACCAACGTATACAAAACATTGCCAGATTCACATTCATCTGAAAAAATTGAATACACTTATGTAAGACTTATGAAAATCTTATGAAACATGCAGCTACCAGCTTAAGCTTTTCCAGATATTTCTTTAGAGTTCACATGTAAACAAAATCTAGTAAAAAAAAAAAAAAAAAAATAGTAATAATCCGCTAGTAAACATTAGTAGCCATGCAAGCTCTGCTATATTGTTGTTGTCAGCTATATCATATTGTGTTGTACCATCGTTCCTGTGCTTCAGTGGCAAGAATGAAGGTAAAACATTGACTGTGTTAATGCACAATCCCAGATCATTGTGATTTAGTAAGCTAGAGTGGCTTTGCCTGAACAGCCTGTAGGGAAGGGTCTGTGCTGATCTGCTGATCTCAGGTTAGTTTTTCCTATCATGCATCAGAGTATATGTCTGCAGTAGCTTTGTAGTGATGACCCAGGACCTGTGGGAGGGGAAAACCTTGTCTGGCTATCTCCTAATAACACACTTAACCAACTAACATGCTGTTTAGTGTCCTGCCATGTATACACTTGTGCAGGTTTTATTGCCAATGTGCATTTGAAGTGTTGTGGGATTTTTATTGAGGCCATATTTCATTTTGGCCTACTTTCCCTAAATTGCCTGTGGGACTCGGTGAGGGGAGTGAAGCGTAGCTGCTTCTAAATGAGATGGGAGGAAGAAAGACAAAAGACAGGGAGGGAGAGAGAGGGCCCGACCCTTTCTGGTGATTGTGACTCATCAAAAAAGACGTTGAGAGAAAGCTGAAGAAGAGGAGAAGTGAAGGATGCTTGGATGAACAGGGTCAAGTCCTAACTAAATGAGGAAATTGTGCTGTCTCGGTCATTACTGATCAGTAATGGTCATTATTTGGTAAGAGTTCAGCCGTGGTGATTAGAGGTAATAGCGAAGTTGTGTTAAAGGCTGCAGAACCCAACAACATATTTAACAGTTGTACAAAGGACAAGATTGTCTGACTCATCGCCGGCACTTTTATACATGTCTTATTTGATTCTCATTTCCACATATTGAAGATCTCATAGATGCATCTTAAGAATAGTTAGATGACTAAGTGTCACCAGAGCTGTTCTCCATTCACATGCATGATCATCTCTGCAGTTGAAAATAAATGAGGAAAGGCCTCAGGCCTCAGCCTTATACAGGAAATGAGCCACATAGGCAATGAGACACCAGTGTGTTTTCTCCCCAATGACTCAACATCCAAAGGTATGGTGCAGCTATGGCTGCCACATTCACCTTCAGAGTGGAGGGGGATAATCCTGCAGAAAATCAGTCCTTGAAGGAACTCCAGCATTTAACCAAACAGGCAATTAACTAGGTACAACCGATGATCTCTGCACCATGAAGTGAAAACTCTCCATTTCAAGGCATATAGTTTCCTTGTGGAGGGAGCTGTAGAGTTAAAGATGATCTCTACAACCTTGGCTGAGAAACCTTGGCTCAGGAGTTGTTTCCACAGGTCTGGGCGGGGATGAAGGATTGTGCCCCCTGCCTGAGACAGAAGGTCCCTCCTGACAGGAATTTTGCATGGAGAGCCATCATTCCCAGGACCTCAGTCCCTGTCTCGACAGGATGTCTGCTCCCTGATTCAAGTGCCCAGGGAAGATTCAAATGCCTCACCAAGAGCAGCTTGCCCTGAGCCCACAGGAGGATCTGGCATGCCAGTTTGTAAAGCCTGTGCAACTGCAGACCGATGATTTATGTAGGAGACCACCAATGTGTTGCCTGTTCGGACAAGCACATGGTGACCCCTAAAATCTGGGAGGAAGTATTTCAGAGATTCATCTCCAGGCAATTTATGTGCCAATAGAGATGATGACCCCTCCACAGACCTTGTGTTGAGCGACTCTCTAGGATCGCTCCCCAGCCCGTAATGCAAGCATCTGTCATAAGCATCTTGTGACGACAAGGGTCCACCAACACAAGACCCTGGGATAAGAACCAAGGCTTCTTCCATATCACCAGGTTATGAAGACACCTGTGTGTTACCCTGATCATGTGAAATGGGTTACCCCTTGGGGAAAACCCCTTGATCTTGAGCCACCAAAAGGTATCACATTGGAAGCAGCTGCCATAAGACCCAACCGTCTTTGAAACTGTTTCACAGTGACGGTCTGGCCTAGCTTGATTTTGCCGACAACTAAAAGGATCGACTCGATATGAGCAGGAGACAGATGTGCCTGCATTGTTGTCGAATCCCACACTACCCCTAGAAAAGTGGTCCTCTGTAATGGAGAAAACACACTTTTCTTGTCATTCAGTCTTAACACCAATTCCTTAAAAATCCACAGAGTGTGCTTCCTGCTGGAAATAGGGCAGAGCCTTCCTCAAATCCCTCAGCTATAGATGCATCAGTGGGACCCGATCCGTGAGGAATGCGGCCTCCTCCAAGAGCATCAGGTGGGAGCGGAGTGTCCGCAGTGGCAGGCCTTCACAATGATCACAGTCATCTCCCTTGAGAGCTGACTGTGCATGCTTCACTCCCATACATACAACACATAAATTGTGTGTATCCCCACCTGTGATGTAGCATGGGCAGGGAGGAACACACATGATCTAAACTGCTGCTACAGTACAGGGAGTACATGATGTTTGGTAGATAATAACAGAAATACAAACAATTCAATAAAGATAAATCTTATTCAGATTACACAAGCAAAAGATACACAATATAAACAAAGAAAAAAGGACAATAAACTTACAATTTCTCATGAACATACACATTACAAACATCAGGCAGCTCCAAAGTTTTTCAGTCTATTGTGCATCAGTGCAGGGATTTATAAATCAGGACCCATTAACATGGCTGCAGTGATTGGTTAATTAACAGAGGGTGTGTACAAATGAATAAACAGCTAATTGAAGAGAACCTATGGACTGAGCAAATGAAATTGGTAGATAAAATAAATAAAAATAAAATAATTAATCATTAATACAAGTAGTTTACTAAGAGTATATTTAAAAGACTTTGGAGCTACTTTCACAAACTAAAAAATGTGCTACAAGTATTTAACTAGTAAACTCTCAGTATACCTATAACTTCGCTTGTAGTATAGTTACAGTACAAACAAAAAACATAGTGGTAAACTAGTTGTATACTCAATACTGTTACACTTACAAGTATAGTTAAAAGTATACTTTTATACACTAAAAAGTGGGCCAAATTAGTCCCAAATAGTGTTGAAATATTACACCTACAAGTATACTAGTAGTACATTGATATTATATACTTACTACATAAAGTATACTTAAAAATATACTTGAACTTTACTTAAGTGCTGTATACTTATTTATTATTTATTTATTATTTATTTATTTTTTTGTAAGGGGAATCCATTTTCTGACAGTTAAAAAAAAAACAGATATTGTACATTAAATTGGATGGTCGTTGTGTTGTCTTTTTTCACATTGTGAAGACAGAACGTAAAGAAAAAGCCAAGATCACAGTGCTGAAAGAGCTTGTCAATAAAAATACTAAGCATGACAATATTTTAATGAATAATAACTGAACAAGTTATAGATGCATTTTAAACTTTTAACTTTTCACAGATCAAATGTTTCTGTGTCCAAATTAATTAAAGCTGCAGTCTGTAACTTTTTTTGTTTAAAAATGATCCAAAATCAATTTTTGAGCAAGTACATAACCAGCCAGTGTTCAAAACTATCTAATTATCTTGTCTTGATTCAACGGTAAGCTTGTAATAATGTTTTATAATAAGAGCGACATGGTGGATTTCCACGGGAAATTCGAGCATGCAGCAGTTCGTCTGTGCGTCATTACATCATGTCCATAAACTATGGTGGCCGAGAGAGCTCAACGCGCTACAAATGAAGAAACACATGCAAATAGAAAAACACCAGCAAATAAAGAAAACATCATCAGTTTGACAACACTGTCCACAACACTTACAAATAGTCAAACGCGCTGCAAAAGTCCACAACACTTACAAATAGTACAACGCGCTCCAAATAGGCCTGCTCATAATGCACATACAATCAGAATGTTAACAAACAAAAGTATAAAAAAAAAACTCACCTGTTTTAGGTGCACACCATGAGTAAACATCGAACAATCTCAGCCAGCGGTCCCAGACAGGTACGTCAATGTGTTCCCTATAACATTTTCGTTGTGGTCTGTGACAGTCCCGGTGCCAGGACAAACGATTTGGGGGATATTATTTTGCGTTAAAAAATATTCTTAATAAATTATTAATAATAAATAATATATATTTAAATAATTTACTTGATTTTATGTCTCAAATCCCAGTCAATTATTCACTGCAGAAAGTGAAAGTAAAAACTCAGTGATGAGAGCTCTACTTCAACATGTTCTGATAACACTTTTTAACCTTAATTTATTTCTTAATATTTTTCTTGTGGCCCATACGTATTGAAAAAAATTAGAAGAGATGTAGGTGTAAGTTGTTTTTTAAAAATTAGGAATTAGCTCATCTCATTACAGTGCGTCGGTTATGCGTGATGCGCAATAAATTATTGTGGGGCAAATTAAATGATTAATTTAATTCTAAAAGTAGCCTAATTATCATCATCATCATCCTCATCATCATTCAGATCATCGCAGAAGGGCTTGAGATTGCTGCATGGGCCTGGTATGTGCTATTTGCAGCGCGTTTGTCTATTTGTAAGTGTTGTGGACTTTTGCAGCGTGTTTGTCTGTTTGTAAGTGTTGTGGACTTTTGCAGCGCGTTTGTCTATTTGTAAGTGTTGTGGACTTTTGCAGCGCGTTTGTCTGTTTGTAAGTGTTGTGGACTTTTGCAGCGCATTTGTCTATTTGTAAGTGTTGTGGACTTTTGCAGCGCGTTTGTCTGTTTGTAAGTGTTGTGGACTTTTGCAGCGCATTTGTCTATTTGTAAGTGTTGTGGACTTTTGCAGCGCGTTTGTCTGTTTGTAAGTGTTGTGGACTTTTGCAGCGCGTTTGTCTGTTTCTAAGTGTTGTGGACTTTTGCAGCGCATTTCGCCCCCTAGCGGCAGTCGCACGGAACTTTGAAATTGGTAGTGAAGTAACCGTTACCCTCAGCTTATTCCAACCCAGCAACCACCATGGTAAACTGAACGATTTTAATGATTGTAATGTTGATGCATGTATGAATATATCCATACAAAGCAAATGACCCTCAATACATCTAAAATAAAAAACATACTAGTAGATTTTATAGAGCTAATACGTAAAAAATGTATTTAATAATCATAAAATATCTTCTTTTTTGACATAATTATTAATAACCACAATTTGAAAGAAATAGCGTTTACAGAATAACATTAAAGTGTTAAAATATTGGTAATTCTAACTTCGCGCTCATAATTTTGATTAGAATACATCATATCCGGTCGGCCGGTCGCATACGGTCTAGCCGCAGAAGTTCAAATATTTCAATGCATCCGAAGCTCAAATCGGATCCGAAATTTCCGCATTCGCATATGATCGGAACTCCACGCAGCCCCCGTATTACTCTCCATTGGAAATAAATGACTTCCGGTCCAACGGCTGTCGTTTGTCGTGTGCAGTGGACAGGCGGCTTAAGTGTTGTGGACTTTTGCAGCGCGTTTGTCTATTTGTAAGTCTTGTGGACTTTTGCAGCGCGTTTGTCTATTTGCATGTGTTGTGGACTTTTGCAGCGCATGTGTTGTCAAACTGATGAAGATGTTTTCTTTATTTGCTGGTGTTTTTTCTATTTGCATGTGTTTTCTTCATTTGCAGTGCGTTGAGCTCTCTCGGCCACCGTAGTAAACAGAAAGGAAGGAGTCCCGTCCAGGCTAGTCGGTTTTATCATGTCAGGATGCTGCTGGTAGTGGAACATTTATAGCCTTTTCTCACAGCAGCTGAAAGAATTAAACTTATCATTTTGATGGCGGATTGTAATCCAGAAAGGTCCAAATGACAATCATCAGTGACAA
Organism: Ancherythroculter nigrocauda; assembly: GCA_036281575.1. Lineage (NCBI taxonomy): Eukaryota > Metazoa > Chordata > Actinopteri > Cypriniformes > Xenocyprididae > Ancherythroculter > Ancherythroculter nigrocauda. The sequence goes on from VTFQ01000005.1 coordinate 23,940,680, forward strand.
CTGAAGATTCACCCGTAGTCAAAAAGCAAAAGAAATTGAAATCTACAGGTAACGCTAATATACACTAAATACACACAGTCACGCAATGCTGATGTTGTTAACATTAACAATTTGAGAACAACAAAGTATAACAACAATAATAATTTGCACAGTTTGGCATGATCAGAACTAAGCGATCATTAGATTTAATCACTATTGGCAGCACAATTTATTGTAGGCCTAATGCTTTTTTCCTCAGTTGGTTAGAACAAAAGTGACAGAAATATTACTTACTTGTTCAGATGATATTTTGCGGTGAAAATTCTTATTTTGGTCATACTTTCAAGACGTAGAATCTATGATTCTGAAGTACAGTATCCACACCGGTGCGGTGACTGACAGCAAGCATTAGATTAATCCGCGCTGACGAGCTGTGCCGAGGCACAACGCACGTACAGATAACTGTTCCGCATATAACTGCAGTTGCAGGTTTCAAACAGAGATGGCGACAAAGAGGAAAAATTGCGGACTGCAGCTTTAATATAGCATGTTGGATTCAATTCATAGGTACATGTAGTCAAAAAAAATTAAATGAGTGAAATGTTAATATTGGGTATATCAAGATAAAATGTACATACGGAAATCGAATGGTATATATATAATTATTTGAAAAATTAAAACAATTATATGATACAAAACAATGATTTATGCATCAACTAATATATATATATATATATATATATATATATATACTGTAATATAAGTATAGCATTGTGTGGAGGACAGAATTTAATTTTTAACATGTAAGGAGTTAAGGAGATCAGATTTGATTTAATGTTTAGAAATGAAATAGTTGTTCCTTTGATTTTGGAGAACATCGCCTAAAGCCTCACTGTTTTGTTTTGTGAATGATGCTTGAGTGAATGCGATTGTGTCTAATTTCCTAATTGTAGAGATGGAAAAATAAATGACTCCTCAATTGATGCTGGAACAATGGCAATCTGCTTGTGTCATAATGGCAGGGGCGGATGTGGGCATGGCTAACAATTGTCTTAATTGTACAGTTGAGATGTGGAATGTAAACAACTCCTCCACTGATGATGGATTAATGACAGTGTTCCCTCAGCACATCATCCCATGGTTTGACGCAAACGTCCTGGCCGCATCCCCCTGTGATCCCCGTGATCTCGCTGCCGCAGATGGATTAAATCTGATATTTCCAAATTTACCTCAATTTCATTTTAGTGCCATCCCATCTCATATTCCATAACAGCGCTGAAAAAGTAAAGATATTACATCCACACAGAGAAATGAAATTACTTACAGGAGCTCTGGCATTTTTAATGCATTCTTTTTTATTTTCTTATTTATTACAGTGAAGCTTTCCAATATTTGCCCCAGGCCTTCCTCACAGCGCACAAAGCTTCCGTCAGGGCTGCAAATCATTTGCAAATAATGAAGCTGCTCAGACTCATAGCTGTTGATTGGTTTATACTATGTGTGTGTGTGTGTGTGTGTGTGTATTTGATTAAACCTGAACTGATTTATTCATGCTGTGTGTCAGCTATGTATTCATTCTGAGTCATTTGAGGTCATGCAAGCCAAAATCAATTGATATGTGTGCAATAGGACATGCACCAAGTAATGTTGTGGTTTATGTTGCACTGGCCAATACCACAGTTATCGTTGACTTCATACACCTACAGTACCATTCAAAAGTTTTGGGTTGGTATGATTTGTATTATTGGATGTTTTTATTATTGGATTTTATTTATTTATTTTATTTATTTTTTTAAGAAAAACTAAACATTTTCTCATTATTGATTTAAGACTTTTTTAAATAATGATGACAATTCAAATGACAGATTTTTCCTTTTTTTTTTTGGTTTTTTGTGTGAACTGTTCTTGTAATGCTTTATTTCCTGGTGCAAAGAAAGTTTACAAACCTCAATATACTGATGCACTATGACTTCAGTATTGCATTATGATGGGCTTGTGATGTATATACATTCATATAATACCAGCTGCTGCATGTCAGGCACAAAAGCAAGCTCATGACAGAAATAATCATGACGTTTATCATCAATAATATATATACGCTGACAAATTTGCATAATGCTCATCTATGGTCTTCATTGGCTGCAGGCAAATGGCATCCATTTTCAGTGGATGAGGACCTTGCACTGGAATTGATACAGAAAAATCGACGCCATTGTTACTGTTCGTATTACTGTGTATCAAGTGTTGAGTAAGAGCTGAAATTCAGATACAGTATGTGTGTGTACTATATATATATATATATATATATATATATATATATATATATATATATATATATATATATATAGACTTTGGCTTTATAATCTCCTTATTAGTTTCTTTCATGACATAATTTCAAGGAACCACCACAGTCCACAGAGTCTTGTGAATTTGAGTGAGCAGCATCTCCTTTTTATTGCGTGAGTCAACTTGTTATTTGAAATACTTTGCACCCAAAACAGATATCAACCCTCAGCAAATCACAGCATGTCCTGAAGTCAGCTTTAATGGGTCTTCACAGGAAAAACAGACAGAGGACAGCGGGAGAAATGACAGCAGACTGGAGAGAGTGAGGAGAGGTGTTGTCTATATGAGAAAGATTCAAAGTGTTCACCCAAAAACAACAATTCTGTCATCATTTACTCACTCTTATGTCATTCCAAACCCCGTATGACTTTCCTTCATTCTTGGAACTGAACTAAAAGACTTAATACTTCCAAGAGCAAATAATCTGAGCTATAGTGTCCACTTCAATTTTATAGCTGTACACTCTTATTGTTCACAGTTATCTCATTTGTGTTGACTTTTATTCCAGTATAAAGAATTTTATGAGACATAGCCAAGATCAAGTTAATGTTAAATAATATACAACTCTATTAAAATAACTCCATTAAGTGTCCTGAGAAAAAAGTAACAACATCTAAGCAATAAAATAAAATAAAAATAAAAAATAAATAAAAAATGGTGCTAATTTTTATTTTGTATTTATGGTGTGAATGACAAACTCACAAATTCAGACTGTGTCAGTTACATCATTCAGCAACACATAGACTAAATAGTCTTGCATGACTGCATCAGGGGAATTTGCCCAAACCATCATATTGATTCACAACAAATCAAGACGACGTATAGATCTGGAGCTTTCAAAAGTAATAAACAGCAAAACATCCCAGTAATGTCTTTTCCCAAGTGCTGAAAATAATTTTTACATTCAGAAGTTTTAGATTATAGGCTAGGGATGGTCACTATGGTTGACAAGTTGTTTGTTGGTGCTTTAAAGAAGATTAACTTCGAGACGCAACTTCTCAGATGAGGTTTTAACAAAATAAATAAATAAAATAATGAATAAATAAATAAATCTACACCAGCTAGAGGCCCCGAAATGGGATGCATTTGATGTTAATAGGGACATGCACCTCATACTTAATGCATTAATGGTAGCCTCCAGCTAACAATCAATGCTATTGGGTAAATATTGATTAATACTGTATATATTAATAATTATTAGATCATTTACAGTAAATGCTTAGTATTACAATAAATAATGAATTTAATACAATCTGCATTAAAGTCAATACAACACATTTATTTATTTATGTTTAAATATACAAGTTTTTTTATTTTTTATTTTTGATAGTTGTTTTATTTTGAAATATATAAATAAACAAATTAATAAATAAATAAAAATGAATCGAATATATGTATGTATTTGTTTATTTTAAATATACATAGATTAATAAGATTTTTTTTTAATTGCCTGAGGTTTATTTATTTTTGACATATATTAAAAAAAAAAAAAATAGGATTCCTTTTTGAGTCATTAAATTAAATCTTGACCTGCAGTGTCTTTGATGTCAGGCTGCAGCGGCCTTTCAGCCCAGTCACCCTTGACATAATCCATCTTTGAAAGCAACTACTTATTCAAAAAGCACCAACTCAGTTTTGAAAATATGTAGTTTTGCATGTCCTTATTGTAACAGACTCTTACTTGAAGAGGAAAGGTTTTCAACATTTGTAGATTAATAATGGTCTGATCCAACAGTCTATTTCCTTCATTTGTTCTATAAATGTTTCTCTATCATCTGCTGAGTTATCACTGATGGGAGCGCGAGGCGCGATGGAACACCCTCATATCATATGCTTCATTTTAATTATCTCTCTGTGTACAAAAGCTCAGATGGCAAACAAATCTTAACCTTATAAACACTTTTTTTTTTCCTTCTCAAGAAGCTGAATCTTCCATTTGTTTTTGTTTTTTTTGGTTTGTTTGGGTTTTTTTTTTTGGTTTGGTTTTTTCCTCAATGCAGAAACTCATTAACCTTTCCCAGGCTCAATTACAACGAAAAGTAATGCCGATAAAACATCCCACCACACTTCTCTCAAACAAATGCTTAAGCATCCAATTACACCGGCCCCTGTTCGATGCATCCCAGTCGAGCGTCAGATGATGAAGTTTCTGATTACACAATTAACCTCTCCCCACTGAACCAGCAGAGCTTCTAGAACAATATATCTTCACCCAAACTGAGGCTTTATGCTAATTACCTCTGTTTTGGGGTGAATTTAAAGAAATCCAGCAGAAAAGTGCTGTGTGGTAAAGCAGCAGGGACCAGACCACCCATAAAGGAAAGAGTGAAGGGTCCCTGGTCACACATGCAATACTGACCTCCAGACACAGCGGGCATACCAATTAAAAAGTTAATGAAGATCTTATCAAACAACATGTCTAGCAGGGGACTCGTTTTTACAGAGAAGAGGTCATGGCTGCGCTGTAGTACACAGCAGGAGCAAATAACTGACACTGATATGATCAAAACTAGGCTTATGTCTGCAAAATTAAAACAACTTTATAAATCAATTGGCTGGAAATTAGCATAAGGCCTCCGTTTGTTTTTTTTGGTTTTTTTGTTTGTTTTTTTTTTCTTTTTGTGGTGAAGAACTGTTGTTCAAGAACCTCTGCTGTAAGAGATAATGTACATTATCCATAAATCGTGGAAATTGATATATTTCCAAGTTATGTTCTTGAACACGAACATTCATTGAAATACACTCTTGTGGAGAGTAAAATGTATGTAACAGAGGCCAGTTAGGCCGTGTGTCCACCTAAGCGTTTTTTCCAGCTGCTAGCGTACTTTTTCAATTGTTTTCAATGGGAGCGCCGCGTTTTTTAAACGCCAGGAGCGTAACGGGGCGCCTTTTTCACACTCAAGCGCCGATAGCTCAGGCGTTTTTTACTGGTCGCCTCGAGTTGAAGAATGTTCAACTTTGAGTAAAACGCTGCGCTCATCACTGTCACTTTTTAGCCAGCCGTCCAATCAGAGTGGAGGAGGGGCGGGACAAATACAACTCCGACCAACTGTCACATTCTTGCTGTACAGCGACATCAACAAACAGAAACAAAATGGATGAGAAATTAATATTGCTGGTCTCCCAACATACATAGCAAGTAATTCCACATTGTGTCAACATTTTTAGCCTGAAACAAATTACCTGCAAAATCAGTTATAAGTAACAGTGACGTGGATATTCCGTATCATAGCAACAAAGCGTCTCAACGGAAAAAAACGCTGCGCAGCTGAAGCGCTCTCAAGCGCGCACAGATAGGCATTTTAAGCAGAGCGCCTAGTGTTTTCAGCTGGCTAAAAACGCTCTGGTGGACACACAGGCCTTAGTAAAGAGCTGTGCAGGTAAACCTCACTCCCCTGACCTCATGAGGTGCACTAGCGACTGGTGCTAGAGGCTGCAGTCTTTAGCGTCCTTGTTAGCCTGCCTGCCACCCATGTAGGTGATGCTGATTCGAAACCCGCTCGGAGTGGTGCGATAGGACCAGTCACATTGGTGCCATGACCCAGATGGGAGTGAGGTTTAGGGGGGTGAGTGTAACAGAGGCCAGCTAGTAAAGAGCTGTGCAAGTAAACCTCACTCCCCTGGCCTCATGAGGTGCACTAATGACTGACGCTAGAGGCTGCAGTCTTTAGCATCCTTGTTAGCACCTACCTCCCATGCTGGTTACACTGCTTCGAAACCTGTTTGGAGTAGTGCAGTAGGACCAGTCACATTGGTGCCGTGAACCGGATGGGAGTCAGGTTTAGGAGGGTGAGTGTAATGGAGGCCAGCTAGTAAAAAGCAGTGTAGATAAACCTCACTCCCTTGGCCTCAAGAGTTGCATTAGCGACTGATGCAAGGCTGTGGTCTTTAGCATCCTTGTTAGAGCCTGCCTCCCATGCTGTGACACTGGTTGGAAACCTGCTCCGAGCAGTGTGAGTACAATCAGTCACACGTTCAACAGAATTATGATTCTGAGCAAATTGTTCTTTTGGGTTCTTTTCATTGAATCAGTCAAACACTTTAAGAAAATAGTCTGAATACTTTGTATACCAATCTGAATATGTTCACAAATGACTGAAAAGTTCATGGAAAAGTCATGTAAAGTAATTGGTCAAAATAATGAGAATGCTGTGATATGAACTTCTTGATGTCAATGTAATGACTGAGACAAATCAGACACAATTATTTGTCATATTTAACATATAATCTTAAAACTCACTCTGGGGTCTGTAGACTCATCCCTCGAAGGACCATCTTGGGCAAGGGCCTCAGTAACCATGTATACTAACTGATAAGATGGTTTATTGCTGGTTTATTGCTCTGTAGCCATGTGGAAAAGCAGAGCCCATAGGAAAAACCCATAGCCCTTAAAATAGACTTTCCTGCATTAATTTATAGACAAACTGATCAATAAATGAACATGCATCCCATTTGCACATTTGGTGTATGATTATGCCTGTCTTGTATAGTGTAGTTTGTATAGTTTTATTTTTGTTTTATGCATATTTTATGATAAGAACCAATGGTTAACATATCCTCTCCTATACCAAGTTTGGGGTCTACGAGTTTGTATTTTGAAGATTTAAATGGTCGTGTATATGATATGTCGATACCTGTGCAACATTTCAGTATTACAAGAATTTTTAATAGTTTCTTCTTCAACAACTCAGCCAGTTACATATGCAGATGCCCTGCTAGAAAGACAAAGGCTCGTAAAACCCCCACAGAGGAATTTCCCACTCGGAAATTCCTCTTTTCTCATTGGTCAAGTCAACCCTAAGAGGTGTAACTTCTCCCAGACTTTAAAGAGAGACACACAGCTCCACCTAACTCTCTTGCCTGCTCCGACCGACACCGCATCTGTGGGGTGCTGACTGTTGGCCTGTCAGGCCCGCAGGCCTCGACCTGCCCCCACCATGTGCTTACCTTGAAGAGAAAAAGAACTCTTCCCTACTACAAGAATTAACCTAACCATGCAAGTTCATCATAATTTCTTCTATTCAATGCAGGAGAAATCGATTGCAACTTCAACACCATCGATTCACGAAATCACCAAGAACTTGTTTAGAACAACAGACTGCTGTTACTGCAAGTAATGCAAGTACCAAATCTCTTTACTAAACAGGGGGTTTTGGAATAAGCAGTAAAATCCTCTTGCCGAGGTGTTTTGAAATGATATGCTGATGATTCTTTCCTGGTTAATGACTCTTTTCCATAGCTTCATTTCCTGTACCCACTTCTGTTTTCACTCTATCACTTTTAATTTTACCTATGTATGTGTGATTTGTGTGTATGTATGTGTTTGTTAGTTTAGTTATGTGTTCGTGATTTAGTTAATAAAACTTGTGCACAATACATATATTTGGTTCTGACTCCCTGCCTGCAAATAAATTGTCACTTAAACGATCGATTTTGTTACACGCTCTAAGCACTGTAAATGCTGAGAAAGAATTATTTTTCTGTGGCCTCTTAGAATTAATTTATAATCAATACTGAGTGTTCACAGGATGAACTAATTGATTGATTGTAATGTTAATGTAGCTACATCAAGTTAATCTGATTAACTAATTCAAATATTCATAATTAATGATAATGAATAATCATAATGAGTTATGAATAATTATTAATATTTCCCCTTTGAGCTAACTTGCTACATCAACCTTTCCTTAATTTTAGGTAATCCTGTGATTCTAAAAACCAAACCAGTATGGTTATTAAAACTAAACCTATTTAAAACTATTAATTGGGGAAATAATAATAACATTTTTTTTTGAATAATTTCAATAAAAATTAAAAATTTGAAATGTTGCCTTGGCAAGTAATGGAAATAAAAATAAATATACTACAATTCCTAAAACTAATACTAAAAAAAAAAAAAAAAAAAGACAAAAGAGCATAAAACATTCAGAAAGATGGAGACATCAGGGAGAGCTCAGAGCGAGGGTGTTCTTGGGCTTTGGTGATTTCCACCTCTTCTCTCTTTCATTTTTCAGCATTGTTAATAAAACACATGCCTAATCTTCCTAGCATTGTTCGGGAAGCAGACACACTCTGTCAGTTTAAATCTGGACTAAAAACGCATCTCTTTAACCTGGCATACACATAACACATTATCAATTTATATTTTCAATTCCGTTAAAGGATTATTAGGCTGCATAAATTAGGTCAGCCAGAACCGGGAACACTTCCTATAACACCAGATGTACTTGTTACATCAGAAGTAGAATGGCATCTACGCTAATATTAGTCTTTCTGTTTATCCTGAGGTTTACTGTAGTCAACCGGATCTGGGCCGTATCCAGGTGAGATCGAGGACCTGCGCCTTGATTGAGTCAACTAGATTATTCATCGTGAAGGCATCATCAACACAACAGCCATGACACAGTTCCTCAACAACCGTCCATACCGGCGTGATGAATATGATGAGTTTTGAATGTTGCGATCCTATCGGACTTATGATAGCAACCTGAATCGTAACAAAGCACTGATCGCCAAAGGAGAACTGGCCCCCCGACTAAGCCTGGTTTCTCCCAAGGTTTTTTTCTCCATTTTAACACCTATTTGCCACTTATTTTGCCGCCTGTTTGCCACCTGTTGGAGTTTGGGTTCCTTGCCGCTGTTGCCTTTGGCTTGCTTAGTTGGGGACACTTGACATTTGACTTGACATTTCATATTCAACAGTGCTTTGAACTGCCTGCATTGACACTATTCTTTAAGAGCTGCTGTGCAGCCAAAATTATGTACCAGTTTTCAATGTAAAGCTGCTTTGACACAATCTACATTGTAAAAATAAATATAAAGGTGACTAGACTTGACTTGACTACTGAATCTGTGTTAAATCAACTACAGTTTACCCTTTATGAATAAATTTGCCTTGTTTTATAGTACACATCTCAGTTTTTCTGTGGAAATCAGTAGCAACAGCCTAAACAATTATGGTTCATTCGTCACAGTGGTAATTGTAGGTCAATGTGGCTGGAACATAGCTGTTGCGCTCTCCCTGACCTCCTCACCGCAGGTTTCTGCACCTATTTGTCTTGCATTTTTCAATGCAGTGCTGAGAACAGGCCCATGCTGGAATGGAGGGTCTCATGACACTTTGAGTGATGGTCAGTAAAACCCAGAGGTGTGAATTATTCATGTGCATGTGTTATTGAACAATAATCTCTTGTGAAACCGCAACACTCACTGATACACTCTCATCTGTCTGTTTAAAGAGAAAGGCCACCCAAGGAAGGTTCTTCTTGTTTATTTGAATAGTTGCTTAATAAATAATTGTTGAGTTTTGAGCTGTTATGATCTTCTATGAGACCCAGTGGAGCCACGTCATATTGCAGTGTGAAATAGCAAATCCATCTCTGTTTGTCAGCCTCAAGCGACTAGGAAAGCAGGATCTGTATTGTTTACGTGTAAATTTAGTGTCAGAAGGTATTAAGCACAACGATTTCTGTGTTTCTGGATGCATTACTGGAACCCGAGGCCAATTTTTTTTAATGCGTGAATTTTAATGCACTTTAATTTTAGGTGAACATTTATTCAGGTGAGTGAAATTGATGTTTCAGCCACAAAACATTACCACACGAGTCACAGAGCACTTCATGTGCTCACAATCACGTACGCAAACAAAAACACTTTCTACATACGTCATTGCATTAGCTGTAGCATTTTCTGACATAAACTGAGGGGTTAGAGAAATATTATGTTCCAGACTGCAGTTAAAGCAGTTTCTGCATACAATAAAACTACTAAAAGTGCCAAAGCATCTAAATGAAGGAGGACGGTTTGGAACATTAAGGAGGGAAATATTGTGCATATAATAGCAGTTTTGAGCAAATTAGCTTTCAAAACTTGGGGAGCAGTCTATTTTATTGCTTTTGAACATTTTTGTCTTTTCAGTTTTTTGTTTCTGAATGCTTTCTTTTAATAAATCACAATTGGAGCTAGTTCAGATCATTAAGTAAAATGTTGCCCTTGAAACATTGAAACAATGTTTGTTGCAAAACGACTGAAGGACTTTGGTGCATTAAACTTTTACACTACTGTACAAAAGTTTAGTAATGGTCAATAAGAAATTAATACTTCTATTCAGCAAGGATGCATAAAAGGATTTCTATTTCAAATAAATTTTGTTCTTTTGAACTTTCTATTCATCCAAGATTCATTAAAATGTGACAATAATGGCATTTATACTGTTATAATGTTTCAAATAAATGCTATTCTTTCTATTTATCCAAGAATCCTGAACATAAAAAATATGCTGCTTGAGATGCAAATCAGCATATTAGAATGATTTCTGAAGATTCATGTGACACTGAAGACTGGAGTAATTATTATTTTAAATTGTACTAATATTTCACAATATTACTCTTTTTATTTTTTGATTCAATAAATGCAGCCTTGGTTGGCATAAGAGACTTCTTAAAAAAAAAAAAAAAAACGATCCCCAAATTAGTTACAATAACTTACCGACCACCCCAACACCCTAGCACCCTAGCAATACCCTATGCAACAATGATGGACAAGGAAAAAAATACTTAAATTGTTCATTGAGTATTTTATCCATAACCAGCTGCTTGTATTGACAACATGATCACAGAAAAGTTGACAGCTCTAATATTAGTTTTAAAATGGTTTTGTAAAATGTTCACATGTCATTTGAACTCAATTTGCAGTGTTATGCAAGTAATTTGTTGCATTTCAAATTAAGCCCACCAGGAAGAGAATAATGAAATTTCACATCAATACATTCTCAGTAATATTTCCCTATTTACAGCAAGACTGATGAGATAGTTTGAAGACAGCTGACCCACACAACCTAATTCAGTTTCATTTGTGCTTTCTGTAGAAGTTTGTGTGATGCATCTTTCATGAAAGTTGTAGAAAATCAGCAACACATTCACTGACCTTGTTTCTGAAAAATGTCTGAATGTCATTGTATTTGATAAGAACAATTTTTTACAGGTAGATAAGCTCAAGTACAATTCTTTAAGTAAAACGTCATTATATTAATTTCATTATATATATATATATATATATATATATATATATATATATATATATCAATATTGTGTGACTTTGTATTTGTTTGTGGTTAGTGAACTATCAATATGTTCCACTAACCACAAACAAATACAAAGTCACACAATATTGACTGTCTTAATTGTTTTGCTTGTGCTATTTTTTTTTTTTCATATAAATATGACATATTAGTGACTGAGTTCTGGACACACACCAAAACTCCCATTTTATTCAACGAATCTCTTAGTTACAATGCATTTGCACTGTTAGTTATGATGAAAACCTTCATTGGTGTGCAGAAATTGAGTTGCAATTACGAGATCACTGCTTTCATGCATTCAACAACATGTATGTGATCAGCTACAATGTTCTAATGCCATAGATCTAAATGTAATGCATCACTTTTCACAATTAGTTAACCTTGAGAGCTGTAATAGTAAAAATGTGCTAAAAGTTTTTGAGAGAATAATACTTAGCTATTTCAAATGGAAAGATGTTAGCCAATCACACCAGTGGGTGTTTACACTGAAGTATCACAGTAGACACGCCCCTTAAAACAGAGCGTTCAAATAAGAGGGCTAAAATCAGGGTAGGAAAAATGCCTTTTATTTCTAAATTATGATGATTTTTGATGTAAAAAGCATACTAACATTATAAGTGCATCCCATGAAACATTTGTAGGGAAAACACCCTAGGAAGTAAAATTAGCTTAAATGAAATATTTATAGGGAATTATAAAGAGTTGTTTAGATTACGACCGAGCAACTGATTCGTCCAGCGTTCATTTGCTCGAGCCGTAATAAGCTCTTATAACGGATATAAATATCCAACAATCGTGAAAACACTGATTAGAGCACGATAACTTGAAATCGACAGTTTAAGACATTAAATTTTAGAATCACATAATACAAGACACTTTCTTTTTAAAATCTACAAGAGATTTTATTTATTCTAACACAAACTAATCTAACACAAAGACACGCACATACACACACACATACATTCATACGTGTTGCAGTAAGAAGGAAATGAGAAAGAAATAGTTTTGAAAGAGAGAGAGAGAGAGAGAGAGAGAGTGATCTGATTAACAGAATTCCTATCAATGCATTTCAAAGACCCGAACGAACCATGAATCATTAATTTAAATGCACCAGTTCAGTTTTCATCTGGAGGTACTTGCTTGCGTTGACTTAAAGGTGAATTTCCCTCGTCGTGCAGAGAAGGGTTTCCCAAGTCGATGATTGGTCAAGGTCAGGTCCGTGTGGAACAATGAAAGGAAGTCTCTTTGTCACTGGAGTTAAAGCGGCAAAAGTCGTTGGTTGAACTTTGTGGCGAAACTTAGGACACAAGACTTTCAGCGGTAAAGGAAAATTAAGTAAAAGAAAAGAAAAGTGAGTGAAGGTTGGATGGCTTGAATGAGCAGCTTGTCTGTTCTTCTTGTTACTCCATTGTTCTTGGTACTTGTCTTGGCTTCTTTTCCAGAACTAACCAACCACTAGTTCACTATCTTGCAATATGATCATTTAAACTTAGTTGTTTGTCACACCTCTGAGGAGTCTTGGCCAATCAGACATTGTCCTGTTTCAAGAGGGCCTTCCTCTGCCCCCAATAAAATATAAGTGTTACATCCCGGTCTGTCTCTGCTTTAGCAGAGTGCCATTTTAACATAATTTCTATTAACTGGAATATGATACATTTTAAACAGATTTCATTCAAGCCATGATTTAAGAAAGATGAAAAGAGATAAATCAAGTCCAAATAAGGCATACTTTCAGTCATTCAGTCAAGAGTTAACATATTTACATGAATTGTGAGTGTTCTAAAGCCTAACTGTTTACAGGTAGTACTTGTGGACACATAATGCAAAATGTATGTAGTTAAAAGATGTTTGATAAGTCCGTTAAAATTGTTGGAACAATTTTGAAGCAGTTTTATTTGTAGAATAGTCTCTTTGGCTTTCCTGTGAAGTAAGGAAACAAAAGGGGTCTGCATGGTCTCTCTGTTTCTTTGCTCTGGTGATCAAAGGACCTTATCTTATTGGGTGACCCTTTGGTATGTCACTTCTCCTGCTATCAGGAAGCATAGGGTGTCGTAAAAGCACTCAGCATTGGTTCTCTCTGTAGACGAGCCAGAGCCAAAACCTCGATTCTGAATTAGAATTATGTTTTGAAAGAATCATCTGAATGATTCATTTGTCTGGTTCGTCCACAGTTCCTACACATTGGAAAACAATAAAACAAAGCAGTTCATGACCCCTTTAAGTGTAACTTGAAATGAAGTGTCCAAATACATTAGGCTACTGCTATATTTAGTCGGGAGAGGTATAGCCCCATTATGATTGGCTGATGTCATGCAAGCCTGTGAATCTGTCAGTGTTTGTACTCCCTTATGATTAGCCAGTTTAAGTCCAGTGAACCTATCAGTGCCTGTGTTGAGAATATAAAAAGTGAAGTGTTCGGTTGCTTGGGATGCATCATTCTTGGTACCACCCCTTTGTGGAAGTACAACCCGAATTCCGGAAATGTTGGGATGTTTTTTTAAATTTGAATAAAATGAAAACTAAAAGACTTTCAAATCACATGATCCAATATTTTATTCACAATAGAACATAGATAGCATAACAAATGTTTAAACTGAGAAATTTTACAATTTAATGCACAAAATGAGCTTGTTTCAAATGTGATGCCTGCTACAGGTCTCAAAATAGTTGGGACGGGGGCATGTTTGATGTATTTGTCTCTATAGGTGAAAGATCTGGACTGCAGACAGGCCAATTCAGCACCAGGACTCTTCTACGACGAAGCCATGCTGTTGTAATAGCTGCAGTATATGGTTTTGCATTGTCCTGCTGAAATACACAAGGCCTTCCCTGAAATAGACGTCGTCTGGAGGGGAGCATATGTTGCTCTAAAACCTTTATATAACTTTCGGCTGTAGATGCTGGCTTTTGAACTGAATGCTGATAACACGCTGGAAGGTCTCCCTTGTCAGATACAGTAGGTTTAATTATCATGTATACATTTATTAAACATATTTTGTTGTTTTATTAACATTAATGACAAATATATGCTATGGTCCCTTTAAGATCAAATCCATGGATACTGACACATATTCTGTTTTCACCCAAATGTTTATGTCAACTTAAGCCATAACTGACTGTATTTATGTGAGATACTCCACACAATGGACGTTTTGACAACTATGTGTGCATTTGACCATTCGGGCATGAGGAGGACTGATCGCACGCTGTCTGAGAGAACTGGGATAGCGCAAGAAAGAGAGAGCGCGCACGCGAGAGAGAGCACTTCTTGTCTGTTTCATTCAACGCAATTCCGCCTATCCTGCCTATCCTATCCTGAGGCTGACATTGTTAATGCTGCTGCCACCGGAGTCTCTGTGCACGGAATCAGAGCTCGAGTTGAAGATGCTTCATCGAGCCCCTCCTCAGTGGACAGTAAGCCAAATTAGCTAACCTAATACCCTAAAGATTATATGGGCAAACAAACTCGTTAAAGTCTTTTAGCCTTCATTTTATTCAAATTAAAAGAAAACGTCCCAACATTTCCGGAATTCGGGTGATATGTCATGAGGGATAGAGGTTGGTGCATCCTTCCGTTTACTGTGCTCTGGCTGTTATGCAGTTCTCATCATGTTAGTCTTCCAGTGACAAAAAGGATTTTTTTTTTTCATTAAATGGAGAGGGTTACTTGTTTGTCTTTCTTTCTTTTCTTTTTTCTTTTTTTTTTTTTTTTTTTTAGTCATCGGCATGCTAGTAGCTGTAATCCAGTGTGGTGAGCGACCACGCATATCGCCACATGGTGAATATCTCTCGGTATGTATGATTAGAGTTTATCACATGTTTTAATGAGTGTCTTATTGTAGGTCATCCAGTGATGTGACTGCACTGCTGCTTTGTTTTTATTTATTTATTTATTTACTGTTTTAACTTAATGTTTTGCCTGGGTTTCATTTTGGTTAATTTTATGTTTGTATGATATTGTTTTATTTTATTTATTTTGGCTGTAGCCACAGGCATTTTGTTAACATGAGTGTGAGTTAGCTGGGAGGCTAAGTGTAAGATACTTGCCATTGTTGGCCATTTTGTTTTCTCCTGTTGGTGCATGTGACTATGCTCCTTTTCACTTGTGTTTTTTTTTTTTTTTTTTTTTTTTTTTTTTTTTGAGTAGATTGTTCTGTTTTGTTTTATGAATGTGTAAATGAGTTTGCACCAGTTAATCCTGTTTGTTTGTTTTGTGTGTGTGTGTGTGTGTGTGCGTTTAAGAGTAGAAGCTTTTAAGCGGGGGCTGCAGTCAGTTGATGTGTCCACACGGAGTGCTGTGCTTAACAATTTGTATTGGTTTCACAAGTGTGTGGTGCGGGTATTGAGTATGCTGTTAAAATCCGAGGGCCCCCACTGGCCATCTCTCTCATGGTTATTTCATTTACTGGTGGATTTGTATATTTTGTTTGTGTGATTTAAGATCTTGTGTAGAATTAATCTGTTGACAATGTTTTAATTATCCTTGTATATTTGAATAGTTTGATAGTTTGTCTGATAGTTTCCTGATAGTTTCCGGTGTATTCCGGGTGGTGTAGTCGACTATAAGATTCTTGTTTCCTTTGTTACTTTGTAACATCTCCTACCTGACCATTTTTGCCACATATACTATATATGAGATAAAGTATGTTCCAACTATTGTGCTTAATTTTTTTTATTTTGGGCATCCGTAAACACTGTTGTTAGTTGCATGGCTTACATTGTGACAGCACAGGTGCACAAACATTGAGCATAGGAATTCTGAGGGAAAGTGGGAAAGATGTGGGTGGATTCTAAAAATTCATGTTTGATAATGAGTCAGCAGAACCAAAACCACAGAATTATGCAATGAGAAGCTACTATGGCACAGAAAACAGATTTAAAGCTGAACTGTGTCATTTTTCAAGGTTAAAATATTCTTCTATCCCAGTTTAATATGCAGAGTTGAAAATAAGTAAGCCATTCCTAGGCTGACTGTTTGATGAATGTAAAAAACTGTGGCATTTTCAAAATACTGCTCAATCAAACAGAAGAATTAAAGGAGTTCTCATTTGTGTTTATTTTAAGCATTAAAGGTGCCCTAGAACTTTTTTTTAAAAGATGTAATATAAGTCTAAGGTGTCCCCTGAATGTGTCTGTGAAGTTTCAGCTCAAAATACAACATAGATTTTTTTTTATTCATTTTTTTAACTGCCTATTTTGGGGCATAATTAGAAATGAGCCGATTCAGGGTGTGTGGCCCTTTAATTCTCGTGTTCCACGCCCCAAGAGCTCGCGCTTGCCTTAAACAGCATAAAAAAAGTTCAAACAGCTAATATAACCCTCAAAATGGATCTTTACAAAGTGTTCGTCATGCAGCATGTCTAATCGCGTAAGTACAGTGTTTATTTTGATGTTTACATTGATTCTGAATGAGTTTGAGGCTATGCTCCGTGGCTAACGGGCTAATGCTACACTGTTGGAGAGATTTATAAAGAATGAAGTTGTGTTTATGCATTATACAGACTGCAAGTGTTTAATAATGAAAATAGCGATGGCTCTTGACTCCGTGAATACAGTAAGAAACAATGGTAACTTTAACCACATTTAACAGTACATTAGCAACATGCTAACGAAACATTTAGAAAGACAATTTACAAATATCACTAAAAATATCATGTTATCATGAATCATGTCAGTTATTATTGCTCCATCTGCCATTTTTTGCTATTGTCCTTGCTTGCTTACCTAGTCTGTTGATTCAGCTGTACACAGATCCAGACGTTAATACTGGCTGCCCTTGTGTAATGCCTCGATCATGGGCTGGCATATGCAAATATTGGGGGCGTACACCCCGACTGTTACGTAACAGATGGAGTTTGAAACTCACTGTATATCATTTCCATGTACTGAACTCTTGTTCTGAACTCCAGAGATCTGAGTATGAATTTATTTTTTAATACAAAATGATCTGATACACTATCCAATTAATTGTATAGCTCTTTACTCTTATTCAATTACAACATTTGTTTCAATTTTCTGCCTCATTTTTTTCTGTTCTCATTCCCAAACCTCCTACAACCCTACAACATGTTTACATGCATCAAAGGTCAAAAAACATTTCCATTTTCCCATAATATGCATTGCACATTGCCACATTTTTCAAAGATTCTCAAATGACTCATTTGAAGATTCAGTCTCTCTAAACCCCTCCTTTCAGAGAGCCTACTCTGCTCTGATTGGTCAGATGAACCAGTCTGTTGTGATTGGTCTACCGCTTACAGCGAATGTCATAAACGAAAAGCCTATTACCATAACTGAACTTCAGCTCCAGAGGCACTCAGTCCTCAGCGATTGTACACACTGTAAAGACAGTAACAATGGCATCGATATTACTATGTCAATTCAAGCATGTGTCCAATGATGAAACATAGGAAGGACTAGTTATTCAACCTGAACCGCAAGGACGATTTGAGCAGGACATTTGTCATGATACACTACTCAGTTTGTATTGCATTATGAGATATTGCAACTGTAATTCCTCACCATCAGCATTAACCAGTGTATGTCCATCAACAAACCAATGTGTATATTTCTAATTTATTGAGGTGAACATGTGGGAACTGTATTATTAAAACTGCAGTCCGTAAGTTTTGCCTCTTTGTCACCATCTCTGTTTAAAGCCTGCAATTGCAGTTATTTGCGGAATTATCTTTACGTGGGTTGTGCGTCAGCATGACTCCTCAGCGTGGATGAATCTAATGTTTGGTGTCAGTCACAACATCGGTGTGGATACTGTACTTCTGAATCACAGATTCTACATCTTGGAAGTATGACCAAAATAAGAATTTTCACCAGAAAATGTCATCTGAACAAGTAAGTAACACATCTGCCACTTTTGTTCTGACCAACTGAGAAAAAAAGCATTACAATAAATCGCGCTGCCAATGGTGATTAAAACTTATGATCGCTTAGCTTGGATCACGACAAACTGTGCAAATGATTATTATGTGCAAATGATTATCCTTCTTTATGTAAACAGACATGCTGTAATGACGCAAAGACCAACGGCTGCATGCTTGAATTTCCCACAGAAACCCACCAGTACCGCTCGTATTAGAAAACATTATTACAAGCTTAATGTTGTGAATCAGGCTAAAGTAAGTGGATAGTTTTGAACACTGGCTGGCTCTTCATATCCTCATCATTTGTAATTGTTTACAAAAAGAACTTTCTTTTGCAGAGCAGAAAACAGTGTCTTCTTGGCATGTACACAACATGAACCAGCTACAGTGTTTGGGGGCGGGTCAAAGTAGACATTGTTTGTGGGCAGCCAATGAAGACCATAGGTGGGCATTATGCAAATTTGTTACTTTGTTACGTATGTAGGTTACGGAAATGAGACTGGATTTGACAACTCGTTTTGGCAGTTTTTTTTGTGCACTTTGTTCTTTAAAACTTTGCAAAAACTTTTATATTCACAAACAGCTATATTGAACACTGCATGAAAGGTAATATCTGAAAAAGCATAATAGAGACAAAAACTTTTCTATTGTAATACATTTTAAAATGTAATTTATTCCTGTGATCAAAGCTGAATATTTAGCATCATTACTCCAGTCTTCAGTGTCACATGATCCTTCAGAAATCACTCTAACATGCTGATTATCAAAGTTGAAAACAGTTATGCAGCTTAATATTTTTGTGTGGAATTTGTATTTATTAATAAATAGTTTTTTTTTAACACTATAAAAGTCTTTACTGATCAATCTGCATTAGTATTAATAGAAGTATTAATTTCATTAAAAACCAAAACATAGGCCTATATGTAAGGTGTGACAACACTCACAAATCAAAGATGAGTGGAAAGTCCTTTTTAATAAACAAAAAGAATACGGAAAGAGATTAGATATAGCAACTACTCAATACCATAAACAACTGAAGAACTGAACTGAGAACACCAACAGCTTATAAACATAGGGAGTAATCAAGGGAAAACAGAACAGGTGTGAAACTAATTACAAACCATGACAACAGATGAACATACTGGAAGGCAAAATGGAAACCAATGAAAACCAAACTAAACAAGACATACACTTCACTATATTATAAGAAATATTTATACTTAAATTGAAAGTTTCTTGAGAAACAGAGCTCGGAGAAATAATATGTTCCCCGGGTGGCAAAATAACTTCACATCCAGCTCTCAAATGAAACAAGCAACGCTAAACGAAGGGCCGAGAGCTGAACAACACCGCTCGCTGTTTACTTCATTGAACACACCTCTATTAAGGTGAAAGCGGGTGAATCAAAGGTTATCACAGGTGACAGGTATTAGTTGGCTCTGGATAATCACACAGACAGGTGGAGTGTGCTGATGTAGAAGAGAGATTCGTCCTTGAATACACGTCACCCTCAGCCCATTGTGAGTTAGCTGGAGGCTGTCACGTCTTCATAATTGACCTGTCTGTCTCTCTGACATCAGTGAGTGGACCCCATAGTGTTTGGTAATAGGGGTGTGTGTGTGTATTGAATGTAATTCCGATAACAAATACATTCACTCTTGGAGTGGACCTCACAGTGTCCTCCAGCTACATTTAAGAAAATTATATTAGAAACTCTATTTAAAAAAAAAAAAAAAAAAAAAAAAAATTGGCCATTGTTATTTTAAATTTAATACCCCATATTTCAAGTTATGTACACCAATGAGCCAAACATTATGACCACCTGCCCAAGATGCTGGTGGTCAAGCCGCTCTGAATTGAACCTGTTGGTCAAGCACATCCCACAGATGCTCAATTGGATTGAGATCTGGTAATTTGGAGGCCAAGGCAACACTTTGAACTCTTCATCATGTTCCTCAAACCATTCCTGAACAATGTGTGCAGTGTGGCAAGGAGCATTATCCTACTGAGAGAGGACACTGCCATCAGGGAACACCATTGTCATGAACGGGTGTACCTGGCCTGCAACAATGTTTAGGTAGGTGGCACGTGTCAAATTGACATATACATGAATGGCCGTACTCAGGGTTTCGAAGCAGAAAATTTGCACACATACACAGCCTTCCACGTGATGTAAAAGAAAACGGGACTCATTGGGCCAATCATCCTTCTGCCACTCCTTCAAGGTCCAGTTCCAATACTCACGTGCCCATTGTAGGTGCTTTCGATGGTGGACATGAGTCATCATAGGCGCTCTGATTGGTCTGTAGCTGTGCAGCCCCATACACATATATGTATATGTATATAAAGTAAAATAACAAGCTTCCGGCATGACAGCCATATACATTTGATGTACATCCAAAAAGCATTAACTTCCACATCGTAATACACAATGCCATGACATTCTACACTACGCCATGACATACAACGCGTAGTACATCATGTCATTGTAGTCATCATGTAGTACGTCGCGGAAGTTAACGCTTTTTGGACATACGTCGAATGTGTATGGCTGTCGCATCGGAAGCTCATTATTTTACTTTATAAAGTTTTAAATAAGGATACTTGTCTTACACAAAAGCATCGATTAGCTTCAGAAGGCCTTATTAACCCCCTGGAGTCGTATGGACTCATTTTTTATGGATGGATACATTTTTTTTCTTCAGAATTTGGGCCCCATTCACAACCATTATAAACATTGGAAGACTAAGGATATTTTTAAATATATCTCCGATTGTGTTCTTCTTAAAGAAGATATTCATATACACCTAGGATGGCTTGACGGTGAGTAAATCATGGGATAATTTTCATTTTTGGGTGAACTATCACTTTAAGCCTGGTGGGGTGGCAGTACACCAAAAACACAACATATGTATTGCCCAGCTAAGATGTTGTCAACAGAGAGTGCTGATGAAAGATGACTTATGAAAAACTTCAGCAACACCTCACATCAACATGTTGTCTGCACAAATCACGTCACCACAAATCGCCTCCATATCGTACACATATATCACAGAATTGTCCCTTCTATTAGCCACAATGTCAGTCTCCAGTGCTAATTGTTCTGTTGGGTTTCTCAAAGGAGAAGGCCAACAGTTCAAAGTGACACGTCAGGGTTCCCTCAACAACATAAATGGCCCTTTTAACACATGCTGTCTTTAGCTGCACTCCACGAATACTGAGAGACTAATGACTCAACAACACCTGCCACTTGCTTAAAGGTGAAGTTAGAATGGCCCTGTTTGCTTCTGCAGCATACTGCATACAAAAATATCTTTCCTTGAAAGCCATTCAACAATGACTAAAAAAATGACTTTTTTTTTTTTTTCAAGCTATGAGTGCCTCACTATACATTTTAAGTATATAACTGTTCATTGTTTGTTCATGTCAGTTCATAGTGCATTAGGTAATGTTGACAAATACCGTTTTTGATAAAAAAAAAAAAAAAAGATTAAATGTTGAAATTAACATGAACAAAGGGTCAGTTCACCCAAAAATGAAAATGATGTCATTTATTACTCATCCTCATGTCTTTCCACACCCCTAAGACCTTCGTTCATCTTCGGAACACAAATTAAGCTATTTTTGATGAAATACAATGGCTCAGTGAGGCCTCTATTGCCAGCAATGCCACTGAACATCTCAAGATCCAGAAAGGTACTAAAGACATATTTAAAACAGTTCATGTGAGTTCAGTGGTTCTACCTTAATATTATAAAGTGACGAGAATACTTTTTGTGCGCCAAAAAACCCCCAAAATAACGATTTTTCAACAATTCAAAATTATGCAGAAAATGTGAGTGTGGATGAATTAATAATGATCTATTTGCTCAAAATTATAAAGAAAATGAGAGTATGGATGTGTATGAATTAATAACGATTTTTTGCTGAAATGTGGCTTTCGTAGGGCAGTTTATATCACAGCCTTATGCTTTAAAACATTCTCTGTGATGGCCGGGAAACCTCGACATGAATGTCTGTGTGCATTGTTCTTTTTGCCAAGTTAAAAAAATACAATAAAAAGTGCTCAAAATGTGGCTTTCATTAGGGCAGTGCATCATATTTCAAGGACTTATGTCCATTTTAATGTATTTAACTCTGTGGCATCCAATAAATCGTGCTGGGAAATGGGCTCAGTGTGCATTGTCATAATGCCATGTTTGGTTCATGAAAAAACATTGGTACAGTAAAAATGATAAAACTTTCATTAGGGCAGTAGGCCATATTTATATATTGTCCCATATAAAAATACTGGAACTGTATAATGTAGGCCTACTAAAATTTTGTATTTCACAAGATCAAATGCTCCTTTATTAAGCTCTGTGGCTGCTGTGAGACACTGTTGCACACTGCAGTAAGTTAGATCGGGATTGGGATATTGTAAGTACTCAAGTGAACAAAATATATAACACTGGCCTAGTGGTTTTTGGATATTTAACTGAAAAAATATTACATATTGCACCTTTAACGAATCCTTACAGGTTTTTTAATCCTTAAAAAAATTAAAACGAATAATTAGCTGGATTCATCCTAGACAAACTGGTCTAAGAAAGCCAGATTTTGAGCAAATACAGCTTTATTAGTTCATGTGCATCCACACTCTCATTTTCTTCATTTTCATGATCTTTATTAGTTCATGTGCATCCATACTCTCGCTTTCTTCATAGGCAGTGACACACAAATGAAATAGGTTATAGTATACACAAACCGGAAAAAGTAGCACATGCACACGACATAAGTTTCTTGTGCGCACAAGAAAGTTTCTCGTGCGATCACGAAACTCTTTTTGCAAAGGTCCCTATGGGGGCTCTGTAGGATCACATAAACGAAGCCTCGTTTACTGAAATCACATGACTTTGGCGCTCTGAACATCTGAATCGAAACAAAAGATTCGTAAAGCTTCAAAGCTTCATGAAGCAGTGTTTTGAAATCGCCCATCACTAGATATTGTTGAAAAGTCATTATTTTGTTTTTGGCACACAAAAAGTATTTTTGTCGCTTTATAATATGAAGGTAGAACCACTGTACTCACATGAACTGTTTTAAAAATGTCTTTAGTACCTTTCTGCATCTTGAGAGGTACAGTAACATTGCTGGCAATGCAGGCCTTACTGAGCCATTGGATTTCATCAAAAATAAAGGGGACCTATTATGCAAAATTCACAGTGTCTCAGAACAAGCCGTTTCCAGATCCCTGGCAATGTGACGTCACAATAGCCGCAGGCCCTGCCAAAGAATGTTGACAGACACTGCCGTTTTAACATAGAACCGCCCTGAGCGAGTTCACAGCCAGTTTCACAGTTGGCCATTGCTGCACTGATGAGAACGTCTCCCAAGCGTTTTAGGTGTTCTGGATGGATTAATCCACATAGCTCTTTCCATTTACTCCCTAAACCTTAGCCACTGAAGACAAGGTGGATTAATTTTGTTTTCGAAGAAAATGCCCCCTCAACCTAAATTTGTTTATGTCTGCGCGAATCATTTCACACCAGACTTTGTGAATGAATGTCAATACAAAGGGACAATGCAAAACAGAGGTTGAGCTAAAAAGTTGTTACTCAAGGATAGATCAGTAAACTGTTTGTGATCCAGCTTACAGCCTCCAGAGTGATACTGGATACGGCAGTAATAAAGGTGAGAGCACTTTATTACAGTTCGTCGGAGCTGATTTACAGATATAAAATTTACGTTTATTAAGCACCACCCGAAAAGGTATAAGGTCTTTATATATTTGTTTACTGTTAGTTGTAATGAGTGTTTCTGTGTAATTCACTGTGCATGTTGATGATAATGCAAGGGAAAGAGAGAGTTTATGGATAATATTTTAATGCACACTTGCACTGTGTTTTATAAAGCTCTTACAGTGATTTTCTAGAGTGAAAACGGACGCTTCATCTTTTGTGTGAAGTACAATAAACATCATTAAACTCATCGGTAAAGTCGAAAGCGGTCCGGTACAACAGGCTTGTACTAATATAGTGGATAAAAACAAGAAGACAATATAAGTTATAACCGTAATTGAACCAAACTATACCTGTTCTGTCTCCATGCAGCATATTGTTACAGCCGGCTCTTAGGCTGCAACAAATAGGAGACCAGACGTGCCAATTCTTTGCAGAAATATTTATTTTACACAAGAAAAACATAAATATAACTTAAATAAAGAAACGTTTTAGGGCCAGGCAGGACACTCAGCGTAACGCAGGCCAACAAGTGTCATGCTGGAAACAGACGACCATTCAACCAAAAGCTCCCACACAACCAGTCTGAGTGGCATTTGACTCTGCAAAAAAAACAAATCCATAATGCAAAAACAAAAATATAAAGTTAAACCAATTATCAAACACCGATTTACATTCTAAACACTTATGCTAAAAATATAACATCCATGCAGAAACTCTGGAACCAATGATTGAAAACCCCGAGTCGTCCCACTAACCCTTTTAACTCACCCACCAACCATCTTCATCCCCAGCAATCCGGATCCTGAAAGCAATTTAAGGTGATAGAGAAAATAGTAGAGAGCAATGGGAAAGTAGACCACATTGAGAATCAACCATTATGCGACCGCATCAAATGCGTGAAATAACACATCGGCCATAACGTTATCAACTCCTCTGATATGTTGAATCTTCAAATTATACGGTTGTAAAAATAAAACCCACCGCATCAAACATTGATTTGGACTTTGTAACGAATGCAAAAATGTCAGAGGATTATGATCAGAGTACACCAACACCTCTGCGCCTCCCCCCACAGAGATATCAAAATGCTGGAGCACCCAGATCATAGCCAAAGCTTCTTTTTCGATTACTGAATAATAACTCTGATGTACATTAAATATTAGCGAAAAGAAACATACAGGGTGATCCACTTCATCTTGATCTGATTGTAACAAAACTGCCCCAGCTCCTACCTGACTTGCGTCCACCTGAATTTTAAAAGGACGGTCAAACTGGGGTGCCACAAGGACTGGGGATGTCAACAATAACAATTTCACATTGTCAAAAGGCCTCTGACAATTCGAGTTTTGTTGATCCTTTCAACATATCTGTCAAGGGAGAGACAACAGTGGAAAAATTAAGACAAAAGCTCTGATAGTAACCAGCGAGTCCTAAGAAACGCATCAGCTCCTTTTTGGTCGATGGAGGAGGAAAACCTTCAATTGCCAAAACTTTAACTTGGAGAGAACGTACTTTACCCTGTCCCACCTCCTTTCTCATGTACTTCACTGTGGCCTGGGCAAACTGAAATGAAACCTTACTGTAAAGTGTTATAAAAAATAAATTTAAAATATCTAAGCAACAAGACATTTCAACAGAAGTCTCCATTTGCTCTCCAGAACTAACAACTGGGACATTTAAGAGGTATAATTTGTGATGTTCCTTTTTCTTAAAGGTTAAGAGTGTGTTTTAAATCCTGATTTGTCATGTTGTGCTGTGCTGTTTTCTGGATGTCCTCTCCAGCAGTATGATGTAAGCTTACACTGTCCCTTACAGCATGGTGCTATTCCACATTCGCCCCTTCCACTGACAGAAAGACAGGGCAATTACCTCACTGGGGTGTGAGTCAGCGAGCTCTGGTGGCCAGAAGGGCAGCTGGGTGACGGGGCGGTCCAATCCCCTGAGCCATGAGAGGAGGATTTGTCTGCCATCTCTGGCCTATTTGATAAAACTGACCCTGCGGTACCACAGCGAAGCCTGAACCTCCCTAATCGCTTTAGGGCTGGCTTGAGGCCATGAGAAAAACACAAACAAACATACAAACATTACACATGCATCTACAGTTCAAACCACAGACACAGATCAATGCATTCATGTAATCTACATGAGGAAATTGCCATTTTCACATACGCTGAAAACTGCATGCAAGGACAAACATGCATCTATATGCAATATATACAGTGTGTGTGTGTGTATATATATATATATATATATATATATATGTGTGTGTGTGTGTGTGTGTGTTTATTTTCATTTTTTTATTTTTATTATATATAAATCGCATTACAGTAATGACAAATCTGTGGAAAATGTTCTTAATTCTTATAAAAAAAAATGCTAGATCTTAATCATACAAAAAGTAGGCATCAATTTACTTATAAAAAATATGATTTAGTATTTTTTTCTTTGATTTTGGGTTGAATCAAAGGCCCTTTTTTATATTCAACTTTGTTATTTTCGTGACCGCACATGATCATGTAGCATGTAACACACGTATAAAGCAATTACCACAGCATGACAGCTATAATTTCCATTTTCCTTTCCACACACTGTGCTGCTCACTTCTGTGAAAAAGAGCATTTTGTGTAGATGAAGCAGGTTTTAAATGGGCTACACACAATGATGCAATAAAGACTGAACATTGTGTGACTGGGGTGAATACTTACAGTATGGCAAGGTTAAATCACCCATATATATATTTATTTCCATTTTGTCTTTCTGCTCTGTCAAGGTTAAAGCTATTTTCTAAAAAAAAATAGCTTGTGGCCTTCGAGATTTAAGATATTATTATTTTTTTTTTTCCCCTCTGCCGCTCGCCTTCGTCATCACTCTCAACACACTGAGCTCGACTTTCTTGACCATTGCTTTACCTATGGCCAAACTCTTATCTGGAATACACTCATAAAACAACGTCCTTGGTTTAGATATTCTCTAGTGTGATGTGAATTGTGGTGTATTTCCATTCATTGTCAGTGCAGTTCTGTCTCTTTGTTGTCACATATTTTCTCAATTAAAGTGTCAGAGACCAAGCAAACAAGCTTTCTCATAAGTCATACATTTGCACACTGAGGTGTCAGATGAGCCGTTTACATACTACCTACACAAACAACTACAGTATATCTGTGAAGGAGGATCATATATAATTAAAATTGACTTGTGTGGCTTTGTGTTTTGTATCCATGCTTGATTGTTTTGTGAATTGGTCATGCATCTATTGAGAGTGTTAAGTGCTATCAATGTACTGTGAAATATATATAGCCTCAGACATCATGCCCACGGACTGTTGTCTGAATATCTGATGCATATTGCACACTTAACTGGAAACATTTCAGGATTTTCGAAGTTGTCATCTGGTTGGTTGATTTCTACAGGATGTCCGGGAGTTCTAGCAGGTCTTGACCACATTGCAGTTCCATATCACTTCGCCAAAGTGTTTTCAGTTATTTCAATAGGTCCTTCCAGCCTACAACTGCAAAAGAACTAAAACCCACAACGACAGTGACCAAGCAAATAAATATAGTAAGGAATAGGATGAAAAAGTTATTGTCATGGTTTCTGCCACAAAATATGTTGTATTGTGTCCTGAAAGCTTTCGCACTCTCACTCTCTCTTTTAAACATACACACTTACTGTATCGTACAGACACACACTTGCACAGAAACGTTTGGTCAGCACTGCTCTGACGAATTAATCAGAGTAAAATACTTAAGATACATGACTCACCAGCGAGGTACTGCATTTCTTCAGGTAAACTTATAGTTTCGCTATTAGTTGAGACACTGCTGCCGTTAGAGATGCACAGATCAGGTAGGCTAATTCACATATGCTGCTTATTCTCTCTCTCTCAACTGCGTTATTAACTGTATCAGCCGTTTTATTCTTCTATCAAGGCTCAAGCCTTTGTTACTAGTTCTGAAATTATGTTTTGGGATTAGCAATGGAGGCTTAGGATGAGATGCATAAGAAATTAGTCCCACACACAAGAGTGTTTTAAGGACAAATACCTGACAAATGTCTTGAAATACAACATCGGAACAGTGTCTTGAGGTGTGGTAACCATAGTATAAGTGGAGTAATTGACTCCGGGCCGTTGAATTCTTAGAAAATAATGCACACCCTCCGCTTTGTGTCGT
The DNA here is from genome assembly GCA_036281575.1 of Ancherythroculter nigrocauda. Classification (NCBI taxonomy): domain Eukaryota; kingdom Metazoa; phylum Chordata; class Actinopteri; order Cypriniformes; family Xenocyprididae; genus Ancherythroculter; species Ancherythroculter nigrocauda. The sequence goes on from VTFQ01000005.1 coordinate 23,968,860, forward strand.
GGCTGCATTACCACCTCGGGTGTGCATTATTTCTTAAGAATTCAACGGCCTGTCATCAGTTATTTCTTTACATAAACTATGAATTCAACTCAACTTGTACTGAACTCAAAATACTCATTTAATTGTGTAACGCACTGGTTGTGTATAAACACATGACGAAGAAGATACACATCAAAAAGTATTTACTTGATAATCCAACGGGTAAATACAGATCAAGACAGGAACACAACACAACACTATGAACATACGAGACTAGACAAAGGCTTACCAACTGAACTGAACTTATATACAAAGATGATTAACTGAAATGACAAACAGTTGTGATGATTAGTGGAGTGTCCAAGGTGACTGACGAGTGGCCAGAACACAGAACAAAAGAGTACATGTGATGAATGAAAACCAAAACAAACAGAACATGATGGTGACTGTGACGAATTGCATGTTAAAAAAAAAAAAAATCAGCCATTGATATTCCAATGTTTTCTTATCCATTCACAAGACATTCAGAACCTTGGACAGCTCCTTTGTAAATGTGAACATGTTTAATGTTTAATATTCTTGGGTGTCCATTGTCTGCAACAATATTCTGTAATGGCGATTAAAAAAAAAAAAAAAAAACAGTATAGAAACTCTCAATTGAACAGAAATATTTAATTAAAAAAAATCAGCAGTTTGAAAGTAACAACAAAACATCTGTTGAGAAGCAAGTGAGGTTGCTGTCGGTCCCACATCAGTTAAATGGTGTGAAACTAAGCACACAGAAATTTAGTTTTAGCTTATTTATTTATTTTATTTTTTTTACTTTGATTTCAAAATTAGCAAGTGAAGTTGCTAACTGGTCTTCTGAACCTATCATCCATTCGTAGATTATTTTTAATGTAAGTAAGAGGGACATCTTATTTGGCATGTGTCACAAACCATTTACTGTATACTATTTAAAAGAGAATTCTTTAAATGTCATGTTATAGAAAAAATTTATTATGAAATTAATGAGGAAAGAAAAGATCATGCATCTTGTCTGCTTGATGTTCTCTAATTTGTTGAAGCTTGATTATTCACCCCTAAACACTCACAAAGTTCTTATAATGTTATGCCTAGAGCAGATTACATGATCTGTTTGCATTTTGAAAGATGTGTTTGTAAGGACCAGACAGTTGACGGTAGCCATTGACTTCCATAGTGGAGAAAAATACTATAGAAGTCAATGGCTACCATCAACTGTCTGGTTACCAGATAATATTAACAGGTAATATCTTCTTAATAAGTCAGAAACTTGTATAGATTTGGAATAACTTCAGGGTGATTAAATGATGACAGGAATACAAAGATTATATTTCTAAAAGCTCATCTCATCTCAGGCCTCCTTATTTGTCATTGACCCAGACTGCTGTATTAATTAAAGAATGTGTATTATTGCAACAAGCAATTCCATTAAAAAGTCCACTGATGTGCCCACGCACCTTTAGCTGAAATAAAGTGATAAAGATCAGAACAGTTTGAACTTGGACAGAGGAACACAAAAAAGCCATTTTATAGAGGAGCATCAATTTACTTCAGGAATTCAAGCCTTCACATGCGGCCCACGCAACATTAGAGTGGTTCCTTATTTCGGGCAGGATGATATTCAATCGGTCGATTCTTCTGAGGACGGGAAGCTAATGGCGCCATATTTCACTTCCTCTGAATCGTCCGAAGCACATGGCTCTAAGATAATGAGCAGAACTGTTTCTAATTAGCATGATGCTAAGCCTTATGATTGGTTCTCATCACGAGATTGTGTGGGAGATTGAGTTCAGAACAGAACATAATGGGGATACAGTAGCTCCCTCTTCAAGTCGGTTCTCGAGCAATCATAGCCTAAATTTACTTTGATGGAGTTTAGACTGTAATTAAATCGCTAATCATAATTGTTTCCTGGTTCTCCTGCCCTGTTTCGGGGATCTTGGGATATTTATGGGATCATTGTAATTGCTAAACACATGCTGCCACTTGAGGAACTGAAAATTAGCCAATTTCGGGGAGCCGGGGTTGTTTTTTCCCCCTTGTTTGCCTCTGATTAGCTGCCGGCTCAAACTGCCCCACAGATTCATGGGAACAGATGACAAATAGATGAAGAGAGGAGTGTTTTCTCCATGAATGTAAGCCAGGTTACTGCTTCCTTTATTCTGTCTCACCCAGCAGCTCATTTGCATCTTAATTAGGAATTATAAAAGACACACAATATGGAAAATACACTGATGCTGCATGGTGATATTTTGCACCTGGATCTCCTTTAGCTGAAGGATAGTATATATATACACACAGTATATGAGCAATATCACACTCGTAGCCATGCGATATGGCTGAATATCAGCACAGCTGTGATTCAGCCGTAGGTAATCAGAGCGTGCTGATAAATAGCCATATCGCATGGCTACGAGTGTGATATTGCATTTATACAACACTTTGACAGCACGAGTGTGTAAATAAATAAGAAACAACAACGGATTGTCTTTAAAAACCCTGTTTTGTGAGGAACTACTTCCTTCCGCCACGGATTCAAATCTCAAGTTGACAGTTAAACAGTTGAGCCCAAGCCTCCATTACTAATTCTAAAATGCCTAAAACAACTATGTTCTTGCCTAAAAAACTCTTAAAACAACATTTCAATACAAAATAACAGAAGTCTCTATAAAAATATGGTGGGTTTGCTCGTCCGCCATGACACTCGCTGTGAGAATGCTGACAGCGGAGTGATTCAAACGGTGAAACGATTACCATGCGATACTGGAAGAATATCACATGGCTGGAAAGACCTCTCTACGGAGCCCCGGACATGACATGCAGGAAAAAAATAAAATTTGTGCGCACGATTTACTTATTCATTCCCTCGATTTACTAATCCGTTCCCTAGATTTACTAAAATGTGCGCACAATTTACTATTTCGTTCCCTCGATTTATAAATCATGCACACGATTTAGTAAATCGAGGGAACGAAATAGTAAATCTCAGCCAATCACATCTTTGTCTTTGCCCTTTTAGAAGTTCCCACAGTGCTAAAACAACTTCCTTGTTCTGACTCACTCATAAAGAGAGTCTTTACCGCCATCTAATGGAATAATAGTGTAAAGGCTGTGAAGGCCTTGAGTCACATATTTGAGGTCTAAATAACTACATGCTCACCTAAAAAAACTCTTTAAACTCTTTAAACATTTCATGAGATAACAACAGTAGTAGCCTATTTATAAAAAAATATGGTAGATTTGCTCGACCGCCATGACAGTCGCAGCAAGCGGAGTGTTACAAATGGTAAATAGGTACCAGTGCTGAGACTGGGAGAATATTGCATGGCTCTCAGCCAATCAGATTTGAGAACCAGAAAGAACTGTTTTATACATACATTTATATATATATATATATATATATATATATATATATATATATATATATATATATATATATATATATATAGTTAAAAAAAAATCATTAGCAGAAAAAAAAAGCATTCATCAAACATACATTCATATTAAAGGTCAAAGTCATTGTCATTCTGATGAGACTTCCATTAGCACACTGACCAGCAAGTCCAATGCACCATAGGAAATAAGTATTAACCTTCTTAATAACCTTGCTGCTTTGAGAAACGTGTAATCATGTAGGCAATTCAGGATTGCAAACAAGTGAATTAATGTAGACTTGCAAATAAGTTTGGAGCAAAATGAATAGGTTTGCGTTATCTGTTAGGTGTGCGCTTGGGTGTCTTTGTGAGATAGAGCTTAGGTTTCGACCTGTTTTAATTTCATTTTAAGCAGATTACAGCCTGTTTATACATGCCGAGGGGTGTTCATTAACAATGGCTGGTTTAGCACTTGTAACTGAGCCGTTGTCGGTATCAAACTATATGTAAAATAACTAAGCAGAGCAGTTCAACTAATCAAGCTAATGAGCATAAAATACTTGTACTGAAGAATAACTAGTAGATGAAAGAAAGGGTGTGTTTGGAATAGAATGCTAATGTTTGGCTGATTTGCACACTATAGGGAAGGCTATGTAAACTCCCTGCTATAAAAAATAGTGTAGTGAAATATAATGCAATACACAACAATAAACATTGTAGGTATATTGTGATCGACCTCACTTAATCACAATTATTATGTATTACATAACGTTCAAAGTTTTTCTTCTTCTTATTTTAAAGAAATTAATACCTTTATTCAGCAAGGACACATTAAATGGTTTAAAGGTGACAGTAAAGACATTTAGAATGTTACAAAAGATTTCTATTTGAACTGTCTTTTCATCAAAGAAACCTGAAAAAAAATGTATTATGGTTTTTGCAAAAAATATTAAGCAGCAAAACCAATTCTTTTAATTTGTACAGAGTACTTGTATGTGACAAGTGGACTGCCATTAAGCAGCACTCAGTCACAGTCATTTACTGCACCCGAAAACTTATGCAGCTGACTTTCTAGTTAGAAATGACATCAAAAGTAGAAAATGTTGGTCAAAAATATACATTTACACACAAACTGGCCACAAACCACAAATTTCAGATGCTATCTTTATTTTTTAGCTCAACTGTCACAGAATATAACACACAGGATTGTGGGAGATCAAAGGCAGCAAAGGATACATCTATGCTGCCTTCAAAAATCGATCAAATGAAGATATCTCAGGAGACAGGAAGTGAAGCATTGGATTCGGACGTGCCTTGATGTCTTCCTACCTTGGAATGCATCCTCTGAAGGCAGCATTTTTAAGCTTTTGGACACAGCCATTGCCTGGCCTTGTTTGTGTTAGTGTTGAAGGATTACAGACTCACCTTCTCATTTATGTTTCGTCCCAGAAGGATTTACCTGTGTTTGCTTCTCTTGTATTGTTATATCTCTTGGAATATCAAAGATAAGTGACTGTATCGCTCAAGTATGTTGTTAAAATGATTTAACTCTTACCTGAAGTCTTGTTCCTATTTCAGTTATCCTGCTCCTTGTGTTGTAAATTCCTAGAAGAAAAATAAATGTATTAATCCTGTGTTTTCTGGACTTTTGAAGTACTTACCTCTTTATGTTCCCATAAACTGTTCCTCAGAGTATCTCTACCTTCATGTTTAAGTTTAAAAACTGTGTGTACTTCCTATGTACATACATGCATACTCACCTTGCAATACTCAACTGCATTGTCATCCTGTTTTGCAGTAAACTCTCACTCCTGGGCTCATCTCCATTTCCTGTAGTGGTGCGTTGTTACAATACAATGCACAGTATACAGTACATACATTCCTGGTCATACTAGTAAGGTAGTATTCTGTTCCAGTATTGAATATTAATGTATGCCTTCTGCATACTACACACCATATATTGAATGGCAGCAGCTATTTACACTAAGTGCAAATAGCAATATATTTACACTAAGTGAAAATAACATATTTTCTTAGCGATAGATGCTATTTACACTAAGTGCAAATAGCAATATATTCTATTTACATTAAGTGAAAATAGCATCTATTTGCACTTAGTGTAAATATCATCTATCGCTAAGAAAATATGCCATTTTCTTAGCGATATGCTATTTACACTAGGCGAAAATAGAAATAGATTCTATTTATACCATGTAAAAGTATCAGCTCTTTGCAATATGAGTAAATAGTAATTAGATGCTATCTATACTTTATATTGGCAGATATTATTTGCACCTCAGTATTTTTGTAAATTAACAGGATGCAATAATGTGATAGAATGATTATATTTATTAAAATTATTAAATGGATGCTGCCTTACTGGGAGAATAAAAACCCTCCCTACACCTTCCCCTAACCTTACCTAATAAACACTTTTAATATTATTTATTAACTTTATTATTTATTAACTTGTTCACAGTTTATTTCCACTTTTAGAACATTATTTTCATTTTTATTGAAAATAAATGCGAGCTCGGCAAAAAGCAGATTCGAACCCACGTCGATCGCATTAAAAGCCAGGTCTGCAAGCCTTACTTGCTACTGCTGCACCACTTAAGACATTGGATTATATGTATCTTTTTTAAAACATGAGTGGCCCAACCAGACATTGGTGGGTGGAGCTAGTGTAAATAGCATTTGCCAACAACACTATTTGCACTTAGTGTAAATAGACACTCTGATATTGTATACTGCATACTATTTATGTAATAAGTCTATGAAACTATGCAAAATTGTTACACTGTGTTCACATTTGGCCTCACTATGAGTTTTTATTTTGTTTTTGTTGTCTTCACATTTACAGCCGGTGGAAAAGAATCCGGGACTCGGGCAGAAATCATATTCATGGATGAGCTAATGTATTAAAAATGTATTAACATTACTGTAGTATGAAGCAGGGTGTGGCTGAAAACCATCAAAGTGGAACGAGGCCTCTGGAGTGATTGCTAATGAGAGACAAGCACGACACATGACACGGCTTGAGAGCAGTGGAGCTTTTATTATGCTGCAGATGACCGCTTCCGCTTCTTCCGGTCATGCATATGTGGGGTAATGCAATGCTGTTTTATCATATTAGAGAGATTGGTGTGTTAAAATTTGTTATAATGCTACTCTGTGCGTTCGCTCGGCAGCTACTATGAGACTCTTGTTGCACACTGCAGTAAGCTAGATCAATATTAGGAAAGGTAAAACATGACACTTGCAGTAAATCAAGAAAACTAGATTTAAACAATAAGACTTACTGTGTTGAGCTATATAACATGATTAGTTTTCTGTCGATGAATGTATCCAAACAGTTGCTCACCTGACTAATAAAAACACATCATATATTAAAGCGTCGTTGGTGTTTCCATGGTTTCTACAAAATAAAACCGGAAATCGAGGGTAACACAGGTATATAATTGATAAGCGACGCACGGACATGGTCCGTATTCTGGTTAAAATTGCTTATTTATATAAGTCAACAAAATATATAACATTGTTCTAGTGGTTTTTGGATATTTTAATCCAAAAATCTCACATATTGTGCATTTAATTCAGTTTTACTTGCCATTTCTTTGTAATTGTATGTAAAATGTACTAGATATTTCTGAGTGAATACTGTTTCTCCACCACATTTTTTTTTCAGTGAAATGAAAAAAAAAAAATAGTGCACTGCAGTAGCTCATATGGTTGCTGTATAACCTTCAAAACAGTATGAGAGACACTCAGCATCCAGTGTCCATCTTAACCTGGCCGTGAGGTCCTGCTCCTGCTCAAACACACATCTAGGCTGTGGAGACAAGACTGAGAGAGACAGAGAGAACGTGGCATCCAGAAGGTGATAATGGAGACGGCGAAATGTACAGAGACTCATTAGGAAAAGGTGCTGGAGGGTCAACAGAGACAGGCCACAACTCTTTGTGTGTGTTTAAGAGTACAAATTCTTTGCTTGTGCCAAATTAGCCATGAGATGTATTATTGTGTCAGCCCTGGACCCGGCCGCTCGCTGATCCTAATTTACAGTCCAGGGAATTAAAGAAGGTGACCCGTTCACCCCTGCAGTGTCAGTCTCACTAATGGTGGCCGACATCCACCTCCAAACCGGACATCTGCTCCGGCACAAGGAGATGTGCTGGAGTTAAGTCAGTAAGAACATTTACACATTGACTAACAAAGACACACTCTCAACATTTCATCCTAGATGGCAAACACTGGAGAGAACAGGAGAATAAAAATCCACTGTATGTTTTTGAAAGTCTCTTATGCTCACCAAGGCTGAGTTTATTTGATCAAAAATACATTAAAATCAGTAATATTGTGAAATATTATTATAATTTAAAATAACTGGTTTATGAGAGTATATTTGAAAATGTAATTTATTCCTGTGATGTCAAAGCTGAATATTCAGCATCATTCCTCCAGTCTTCACTTACATGATCCTTCTTATTTGCTGCTCAAGAACAATTATCTTATCAATGTTGAAAACAGTTGTGCAGGATTATTTGATGAATAGAAAGTTCAAAAGAGAACAAAACATATTAAAATGAAAATCAGCAAAACTTTACTCACCCTCAAGCAATCCTAGGTGTATATGACTTTCTTCTTTCTGATGAACACAATCGAAGAAATGTTAATAAATATCCTGACGCATCCGAGCTTTATAATGGCAGTGAACAGGGTTCACTAGTATGAGCTGAAGAAAGTGCATTTATCAGGGTATCCGTGGCCTGCGGGGCATTAAAAAGCATTAAAAGTCATTAAATGGATTATGCGAAAATTAAGGCCTTAAATGGCATTAAAAAGCATTACATTTTATTTCTACAGGCATTACATTTTTTAGATAGTTTTGAAGAAAAATAATACTACCAGTTTATTTTGAATAAAGCCTAAATAATTAATCATTTTGATTTGCTCAAGGTTCAAGGTTGTTTTATTTATATAGCACATTTAAAAACAGCAAGCATGGCTGACCAAAGTGCTGAACAATAAGGCGAAGGAAAAGTAAAGAGTCGCAAAGTATGTACATTGGTGTGATACGCAATAGCCATAGGGATACATAGGTATACACATAGCCAAAATCATTGCAAATGTCTGTCTTATGTGTATGGTGATTTTGTCAGACAACGTCTTGATTATAAATCAGGATTTTAGTGCTGGTTTAACATGTCAGGGCTCGAATTTTACTTTCCCGACCGGACAAGGACCTGATTAAAACGTCAATAACAAAAAAAAAAAAAACACAGCAACTTGGGAATCACCAAAACGCGAGTGACTGATTTTTATTACATTTAGTGTTAGTGGCGATCGATAGTGGATAATGATAGGCTGTATAATTTACTGACGATAACAATGTTGCGCTGTTGAGACTTGCGCACCATCTCGAGGAGAAATGGAAACATGAGCGAACACACAAAAAGAAACTCAGTTAAACATACTGCAGTAAAAATTCAAAATGTGGAGTTTCTATAACTTGATAGCCTACTGGTAAGCAAAACCACATGACAAAGAATGCCGTTTTTCTAAATAAACTACCATCACAATTAAAAACGTGACACTGATTTCATACAACAGTTCAATTAACAAGTAGTTAATAGTAAGCCACTTACATTTTAGAAGGAACATTGACTGTTTTTGTTCTATTTTATCAGCAAAAATAGTTTCAAACAAAGATCACAGCAGAACCAAAGCGCAACACTTAGCCTTGTTTTCATTACTGAATGATTCAGCGTTTTGAACGAATCGGCCATTTGAATGAATCGCTTGAATGAATGAATCAATGACCCACTCATTAAGACGGTTACTTGCCGCCACCTACTGGTGGTTTAGGTTCATTTTTAAAAGTATCATTTTCCCCCCTAACATTTCATATTTGTATTTTCAAAAAATATTTAAAACAGTCCCATAACATTATTTAATGCAGATGTAATCAATCAAAAATATGCAGATTTACATAAGCTGGAAGGATATTGCTTCAGAACAAGTTTATATTTCCACCACAAAAAATAAAAACTTTTTCCGGACAAGCTACTGTTTTACTCGTACAAGTGAATGACCGATTTATGCGTGTCCACATGACAAAGCTTGTCGAGCCCTGTATGTAATCTTAATGGGTTACCATTTCATATTGAATGCCAACAAAAACAGAAAAAAATATATAGATGAAACAATTTTATTGGGAATTTGGCTGTATTAAAATATATTATGTGAGCAAAAGGGTAGCAGCAGAGAAACAAACAAATGTAAAGGGCTGATACATGCGAATACAACAATGACATGATGAATTTTCTAATTGCCGTATGTTGCCATCTATCGACATTTAGCGGCATATATATATATATATATATATATATATATATATGGCATTAAAAAATATAATTGGCATTAAAAAGGCATTAAAAAGCATTAAATTAGATTTGATGAAACCTGTAGAAACCCTTATTTATCCACATCCATCCATAATAAATGTGTACTCCACACGGTTCCGGAGGTATAATAAAGTCCTTCTGAAGTGAAGCGATGTGTTTGTGTAAAAAAAAAAAAAAAATCCATATTAAACAAGTTATGAAGTAAAATATCTAGCTTCCACCAGACCGCCTTCTGTATTCAACGTAGGAAGAAAGTGTAAAACTCTTGCGGTTCAAAAAGCTTACACTACATTCTACGCCTTCCCTATTCAGCTTACAGAAAAAGTGTAACTAAAGCGATGCCAGTTTACACTTTAACTTGAATACGGAAGGAAGTCTGGTGGAAGCTAGATATTTTACTTCATAACTTGCTAAATATGGATTTTTTTTTTTTTTTTTTTTTAATACACAAATGCATCACTTCACTTCAGAAGGACTTTCTTAACCCCCTGGAGCCATGTGGAGTACACGTTTATGAAGGATAGATGTGGATAAATGCACTTTCTTCAGCTCATACTCGTGAACCCGGTTCACTGCCATTATAAAGCTCGGATGCGTCAGGATATTTATTAATATTTCTCAGATTGTATTCATCAGAAAGAAGAAAGTCATATGCACCTAGGATGGCTTGAGGGTGAGTAAAGCTTGGGGTAATTTTCATTTGAAAGTGAACGAATCCTTTAATGCATCCTTGCTGAATAAAAGTGTCAGTTTCTTTCAAATCAATCAATCAATCAATCAATCAATCAATCAATCAATCAATCAATCAATCAATCAATCAATCAATCTTACTGACCCAAACTTTTGAATGGTATTATTAAAAATATTTTTATTTAACATGACATATTCATATTAAATAAAAATGGCTAACCTCAGTTCATATGTGTATCTTTTGTGTGTATGACATTGTTTCCTCAGTACCTGCTCGCATCAGAATGTACCTGAAGCACAAATCAGATTCATTGTGCTAGAGGAGTTGAGTCTCTTGACAGTCTGTCTCTTGAGACACCAGCGTCTCCTCCTGCAATCCCCCCGGGGTGCACGGCAGAAGATCCTGCTGTTCCCGAGGATCTAAAGACCTCGACGGGGTTTTTGGTATGTCTGAAATTCCTCACAGAGGACTCAAAGTGATTCCGGACCCACCGGTGAGCTGTCACCTCCTACTGCCACCTCCTACTGCCGCTGTAATCCTCCTGATCTCCGCTTTTCTTGGAAAATTAACAAAGCCACCTCACTGCAGTGTGCTAACAACTGATGGTTGATGTTAGATTTACAAGGCTCATATCTGGAGGAATCAAAGTATCCTTGATATTTGCACTATGAAAACATACTGTATCTCTTATTCTAAGTTTCAGAACTCAAACATTTCAGAATGACTTCCTAGTGAAATTGGAGTGTTTACTGAAACTAAAGGAAACAAACTTCTAAATGAATGGATGCATCAACACGTCTGTAACGCCTGCGGAGTGTGATCGGAAACATGTCCCACCCTACAGTGAATGTGATTTCACCATATACAACAGGTTCCTGGATCAACATCTTTGATGATCCCGGAACAACATTTCAATCAACCAATCAGATTTGAAGTTTACAGTTCTACATCAGTGTTATTCATCTATAATTACCCATTACTTTTTCCCTAAAATCAGAGGGAAAGGTTAGGTTTAGGACAAAATTTTCAAACAGGAATGTTGTTCCAGGATTAACAAAATATGTTGATCCATAACGTCTTTATATATAAAGTATATGTAAGCAATAAGGTACTAGAGGCTGTGCTGTATCGTGAATAAGTCACGGCTGAAGGGGTAACAATGCCCTTCAGCTGTAACTTATTCACAATTCAACACTAGCCTCGAGTACCTTATAGTTTTTATAAAACGGTTACCACACAACAGTGGCGTAGCGTCTGGACATGCAAGGTATGCACGTGCATATGGGCCCGGGCGGATTGGGGGCCCGCTATACGGGCTTAACCCCAAAGTATACTTCGGGCGTCCGCAGACCGTCCGCATCACGAACATTCATCATCAGGAGGGTTCGCGGACGTCCGCACTCCCCGTCCGCGTGCAGCCCAATTTTCGTGATGGCATGGACAGTGCGTGTACTGTACAACAGCCCATGCGAGAGTGAATTGAGTGCTTAAAAACAAAAGTCCACTAGATAGTGCGCAGTGCACATGCCGAACGCGTCTTTCTACAGCCAAATACTTTAAAAGGCTCGCACGCACGTCTGTGCGCGAGACAGAACCCGTGTACATATGTTCAGAAAAATGAAGTAGCCTATATTATTAATGTTGTCAATAACTTGCTATAGCCTATCTAATTTTAAATGAGTCATAATGGTTTTCTAAAAAAAAAAAAAAAAACGACTACGTCTGCACATTTTAAAATAGGCTCCTGCTGTGAATAAATGTAACTCGTACTCGCTGGGGTGGATACTCTTTATTCAACGAAATAAAATGCACATAAAACGTGACGGAAACATATTTAGAGAAGAAACTTTTAGTAAATTTATTAGGAATAAAACGTGCATTAAAAAAGTCTGTGACAGAATAATTAATTCATAACTTAATAACATAAATCTTAGGACTCATCGCATTTTTTTTTTTTTTTTTTTTTTTTTTACATTTTTTAAATGCAAAGTCAAAATATAGTGTTGTCATTCCTAGAAATGTTTTTTTTTTTTTTTTTTTTTTTTTAAACAAGTTTTGTCTGCATGTTAGTGATAATATCTTATTCATATTAAAGTCCTGGGACTCATTCGCATAAGACGCACATCCCCTCCACCCCCCGCGAAACCGAGGGGGGCCCGTGAAAATTTTTTGCATACGGGCCGGGGGCTGACTTGCTACGCCACTGCCACACAATATGTATTAATGCAACTTTCATGAAGTAAACTTTTTCTAAAAGCCTTCCTTCCGCTTTAAAAAATAGTCCCTGACCATGAACAGCAACAGAAGTTACATTTTCACGCCATTAGATGGTGGTAAAGACTGTCTTAATGAGTGTGTCAGTCAGAAGCGAAGACTTTTACACTGAAAAGACTGAATTGTTGTGAACAGAACAAGACACAACTGACAAATGCTTTGACTAAAGCTGTCAGTCACGGGAAAACCCCTTAACTGTTAAAAGGACAAGATAATACATCGGACATTTAAACCGATTTTTTATTATGAACATAGGACTGACCTGAAGGTAATATACTCGTTCACTCAATCTTTTTCTCACAACACTCTTCTACATACAGGGGCGTAAATCGCGGGGGGGACAGGGGGGTCAGGACCCCCCCTATCTGAGTGCTGCCCCCCCCCCTCCCCCCCCCCCCAAAAAAAAATATAATTAATAACCACGCTAAGTATTGTACATAAATTATATAAACTTAAAATAATTATTTAAGTAGTGAAGCAATACAAACGAAAACGGGCGTTTTAAGTTTAGAAACATTTTGAGTAACCCCTCCCTTGCCTCGCAGTGGTTTGGTCCACCGCGCACGTCACACTCGCGTGTGTGTAGATTCTGTCGAAGTCCGGCGGCGCCGGCGGGAGAGAACAGTTCTACAGACAGATGAGTTCCAGTAAGTCTGCTGGCAAGGCTATTTTATTAAAAAACATCGGATGAAGTGATTATTTTCTCTTTAATGCTGACGGTGCTGAGTAATTAGTCATAACAACAACAAAAAAAGATGATAACTGATGATTTTTTTCCCTGAGTCCGCTATTTTAGCGATTATAATGTTACCTAGCTTGTTTACCATAGCTTGTTGGATATTATAAGATAAGTCACCCACACCAACAACAATTAACACTGTAAAAAGAATATGTCAACTGTAATAAGGCTAATAGATTTTCTGTTGTGTGTTCGGTTATGCTCAGTGTGTATTCACAAAGACTAAAAGGGACTTAGGTATTCATCGTATTTTGGTGACTTTGTTGTAAACAACTATTGCTCTTAATAAATTTTATGTTTATTGTCCCCCCCTACTGTCAGATGAAATTTACGCCCCTGTCTACATAATACAGTAAGCTTCAATGAACAATATCAATTGAGAACATAAAGTTTACGTTGCTAAGAGTGGTTGCTAAGGGTGTTGTGTAGTGATACACAGAACTGTTGGGTGAAGCTGTCATAGCCATGTTTTATCCCGAATAAAACACAGCTATTGACCAATCAGAATCAAGGACAGGAACTAACCATTTTATAAATATATATAAACAATGACAGACATCTAAAGAAAACTAAACTAAAATAAAAAATCTAAACTAAATAATAAAAAATACACATTTAAAACTATATTCTGCCATCTAGTCACAGTAAGATAATAAGGAGAAGGTATTACAGAAATTTTTTTTGTTTTGTTTTTGTCTCATTACTAAAGTGCAACCTTATAATATACAGTAAAATATAAATATTGATTTGGGTCACTTTCTTTGTATTTCCTCTCATTTTGTTCCATAAACTGGACACGCCATCGTCATTGTTCATTAGTTTGTTAGACCAGCAAAGCTAATCTGTTCAGTTGCCGTGAACTGTGTGACCTTGGCTACCCCAGCAAAAATCCGCCATTAACATGAGTGGCATGTTAAACAAGTAGGAGGCTTTTGCCCAACAGCATTTTGACATTTATTATTGAATCTACTCTGAATCAGAACATGAAATCACTGCATAGTGGAAACAATCTCACTGGCAGCCGTCTGTCAGACCTCATTGCAGCCTGAATATCTCACACTTACAGAGGTTACATAACATTCAGATTCTCTCTCCTTTTTCTTCCTGTCAGAGTTGAGCAAACTAAATATGGGTCTGAAATTATTGACTGATAACTCGTTTTGAATTCATTGTATAGTGCTTGTTTTTGACTGACAAACTTGCAAAACATCAACCAACACAGTAGCAAAAATATTGTAATGCAAATTAAATTAAATTAAACAGCCTGTTACTGCCATTCTAGAGGACAAAGAAATTCACTTCACTTCAAGAAAGAAAAGTTTGCAACAACAAGATAGTAAGTGTATGATAGACTTTTCATTTTTGGCTGAAGCAAAAACGAGTAAATGAATTAGATATAGAATGACATATGTATTCATCTCCAGACCTCGGTCTGAAGCACTGGCAATCCAGAGGGTGCAAATGTCTCCAGTAAGTTACAGCCTCATAAGATTTCTGCATATATTTAGTGCGAGGAGATCTTTGGCAAACAGCGCAGCTGTGTCGACCCTGTCTGATTTGCGAGTTTGTTCCAGCTGGCCCATGTGCAACCTTCACTCACCAGCATATCATTGTTAGTTACCCTCCCTGAGACTAATGCATAGCTTCATGATGAACTTTTTTTTCTTTCTTTCTTTCTTTCTTTTTTTTTTTTTTGATGAACTGAGGACAGTCTGATGCATACTGTGAAATAAAATGGCCAAAACTTTCTCAACATGTCTGGCTGCTACACAATGCCATCAGTCGTGTTTCCAGGCTGCTACAACAAGCACTTCCAAAGAAGAGTTACTTGGGTTTGGCAAAGTGTGCAGGGTTCTTGGCTTTGAATCACTGAAACATATTCAAGAGTTTTGTCTGAGATACTCAGGAGCAAGTAAATGAGAAAACCTTGAACATACTTGGGTTTTCTGCTTTGTTTTTTCTGGGTTATATCTGATTTACGTGCCCCTAAATGTGATACAAAACTAAATTTTCTGCATCATTACTTCAGACTTCAGTGTTACGCAATCCTTCAGAAATCATTCTAATATGCCGATTTGCTGCTCAAGAAACATTTCTTATTATTATCAATGTTGAAAACAGTTTTGCTGCTTCATATTTTTGTGGAAACTGATACATTTTTGTTCAGGATTATTTGATGAATAGAAAGTTAAAAAGAACAGCATTTTATTTTAAATAGAAATATTTTGTAACATAAATGTCTATATTGTGAATAATTGAATGTGTCTTTGCTGAATAAAACTTAACAATAAGGTCTCATTTGTTACCATTAGGTAATGTATTAACTAACACAGTGGTTCCCAAACTGGGGTACGTGAGGTGACAAAAGGGGGTACGTGAACAAAACGCTGAGTAGTTCATTTAATTCTACCTTAAAATAATATTAAAATCGAGCATGTATTTCTAACTGCCAAAATGTCGTAAATCCAGTACATTTAATCAAATTACCTCATCATTTGCAGTCAAAAATGACTGAATCCACACAAGCAGCATGCATGATAGATTGCGTGCAGATTCTGCTGCCTTAAATCGCGCTAAATTACTGTCGTTCTTGACAATGCACCTTGTAAAAGTGGGGATTTAGCACTTACTCGCATGAAGAACAAATATAGACACAGACAATGGATTAATTTCGATTTAAGACTCAAACTTTCTCCGATACAAAAACATACCTTGTGTGAGTTCTTGTATTTAATGATGATAACGAGCAAGAATGCAATTGTTCCCAAATATGCACATGACTGCAAATGTGACAGGTCAAAAAATAAAACGTACATTTTAAACACAGTACTGTCAGTATTTACTCTATTTTGCAATGAAATAATAGTTCTAACGAAAACCACAGCAGAACTTCAACACGCGTATGTTTCGCGAACAATTCTGCGGCTTTGAACAAATCGTGAGAGTCAATGATTCAATGATTCATTCACAGCCACTTGCTCCATTACTGAATGAATGACTCGATGACTCACTCATAAAAACAGTGACTTGCTGCCACCTACTGGTGGGTTTAGTTTAATATTTAAAAGTTTTACTTCGTTTTACCATCATTGCATATTTCTCTATTGAACATTCTTTATTTTTTAAAACATTATTTTATAAAGTTATTCATAAAGCTAAAAAAAAATGCACTGGAAAATCAATTTAGGGGGCAAATATTGTCGCTTAATGGTAAAGGTGTGACTGCAGTTGAAGTGGAAGAGAGGGTTTACGCAGAAGGATAAAGGTAATCCCTTCAGGGGGTACTCCAAGCTAAAAAGTTTGGGAACCACTGAACTAACATGAACTAACAATGAGCAATGCATTTGTTGCAGTATTTATTAATGTTTATTAAGGCAAGTTCATAAAAATCTAGCTATTCATTGTTTATTCATATTAGTTCACAGTGCATCAACTAATGGTAAAAAATACAACATTTGATTTTAATAATGTATTAGTAAATGTTGAAATGAACATTAATTAAGATTAATAAATGCTGTAGAAGATTGTTAATTCTTAGTTCATGTTAACTAATGTTAACTAATGAAACCTTGTTTTAAAGAGTTACCAAATTATTAATTTCATCATAAAATTAGTAACCCCAAACTTTTGAAATTTGTATCTTTGTAGTGTCTCTTACAGTACATTCTATTCTCGGTCACAGTAATCTTATCGAAAGTCAAAAGTCTCACTAAAAGTAAGTAATGCAGGATTAAGATAATGTTGACATCGTCATTTAAATTCCACAATAAAAGAGTTTCTAACTTTCTGTTAGATGTGTTTACTGCTCAAGTTCTGAGAACATTAGCATTTTTTACTTCTTTCAGAAACTGATGATGGTGATGTTAAAAATATATTAAGATTAGGTCTGAAAATGCTACGAACACAAGTCATTATGCACTAAGTGGCTTCTTCAAGACATGTTGTGTATCTGCAGAGAGTTCTAGCCATCAAGCTATCAGAGAGGGTGAACTCAGTAGTAAATCTACATTTTTGCTATCATTAATCTTAGTGAACATATTAATGCCGTCAAGATGTAATATGGAAGTGATGAAGCTCTGCGGCCTCCTACACGGCTCACTTTTTCCATTTTGGAGGCCTTTGCATTAGTAAATTCATGCTGTTTACGTTTAAATACATTTTTCACATTACATCTGAGCTATGATTAATCACCAGTCCCTGAGATGTGTTTAAGGCATGTTTGAATTAATTATACTGTTTGTTGTGACAAGTACCTACTCAAGAGGTTCAACATACTGAATAACACATTTCTTTATATTTTTTTGAATGAAAAACCCATTTGTCAAGGCAGTCACATCTAAAATCTATTGGAAAAAGTGGAGCAAGTCACAATGTTGTTGAAATTCAAAACCATCAGCAAGCCACAGTTATTGGTAAAACTTTATTTCAATAGTCCACTTTAAACATTCTTTTAGACTTTTTCTTTTTCTTAGTCAAAACACTATTATCACCATTTCTTCTTGCCCATTATGCGCCATGTTTGTTTACTACGGAAGAGGATTAGGGCCAAGCAATAATAAAAAAAAATAAAACCATCTCTAGATTAAAGTTGTTAAATTTAGAGAAAAAAATTGTTAAATTTTGAGAAAAAAGTCGAAATAAAATGTTGAGAATAAACTCATTAAATTACGAGAAAAAAACTTGTTAAATTTCGAGAAAAAGGTCGAGATAAAATGTTGAGAAAAAACTCATTAAATTACGAGAAAAAAGTCGTAATTTAACGAGTTTATTCTGAACATTTTATCTCAACTTTTTTCTCGAAATTTAATGAGTTTTTTCTCGAAATTTAACAACTTTAATCTCGAGATGGTTTTATTTATTTTTTTATTAATGCTTTTAGCTTTTATTAGAGCTAAAGTCACGTTTGACCATGAGAGATTTTGCGAGATTTCCTGTGTTCACAGTCCGGACTCGTTGTATGTAAGTGTGTGGTGTGCTGTCTTGGGCACATTGTGGCGCTCCACACACTATAGGAACAAAACGGTAAATCTATGACTTTTTTTTTTTTTTTTTTTTTATCATCATGTTTATGGTGTCTCACATTTTGAAAATCTTTTAGTGTGGGCTAGCTTTTACCTGTGTGTGTTTTTTTTAATTCCATCCCTGTAAACTGAGATGAGTGACTGTGGATTTTGTTTCTAGATTATGTTTTTGATGCCTTTGTGGACAAACGATATCCGAGTTATCTTGGTATGTTCACATTTCACACTGCTCATAATTTACCCGGGGTTAACAATTAATCCTGGGAATTCATAAGCTGACGTTTCACATTGTACATTTCTAAACCTGGGTTAACGTTCTTATTTGCATATTTGCTGTGTAAGTGTCATTGGATAAACGCATCACGCGACCTGTTTACATACAGTAGCTCTAGCATTGCGCATCATCGTATTGCCGACTCGAGTTTATACTGAATGGACATTTCAGACTATAAAGGTGAGAATGAAAGGGTCACTTCACTGAAATTGTCGCGTTTTCTGTCAACATTTGACGTTTTTCCTCTCATACGCTGAATTTAGTTCATATACAATGCACAGTGTTTCCGTGACTGTCCAAAGCAGGCAAATATGAGTGTGCGATTGGTTGTCTGTTGCTAAAGATCTAGCTGTAACATTCTAACACTGCATCAGTTCACACTGTACAAGTTTGGCATTGCAATGTGGGGTTAACACCGCAAAAGTGGTGCTAACCCTGGTTCTAAATTGCAAGTGTGAAAAGAACGACGATAATGGTGACCAGATTGGTTCTGCGTGACTAATATCTTTGTCATTTTCAATTAAGGTTGACTCGCCCCGTAAAATACCCGCAAAATGCAAGAGGCTTTGCAAATATAAGGCTGAATGGGGGAAAAAGTTACCAATGGGTCTGTCCGTGTCCAGTAACTATATAAGGCTGAAAAAGCATTTTCAGTTGCACATGGTGGACTGTGCTGATAAAGGGTATTTATAAACCTTTTTTTTTTTTTTTTTTTTTTTTGATAAAGTATTATCTATTAGAACTTAGCAGACAGATAATAATAATAATAATAATAATAATAATTTTTTAGACAATATTACCCAGATAGCACAGGTAAGTCTCCAAGATGTCTGCTAAAGAGTGCTTAATCTGGAAAACATCTGTTGTGTAGCCTAGAGTACATTACACAAACATCTGATTAACATCTTAGAGAAAGCAGTTTTACATACATTCTAAATCATAAACATCTTAAAGAGGCTTTCTAAATGTCTATTTAACATCTGAAAAGAAACGAGTCATATTGCAGATGTGCAAACACTAAAAAAATACATCTTGCAGATGTAAATGCAGATATCAAATAGACGTCTCTGTGATGTATGTATGCTATAAGGGTAGTCAGATCATTAATTAATATTATAAATAATGTTATTTAAATTGGAATTAAGGATATGAATGTTTTATTATTAGAATATTATTAAGATAATAAACTTTTTTAATAATTTATCATTCATAGGCTACATAATAAATAATCCTGTCAGTTAAAATTCGACAAATCATTTCATATAATCCTATTTTAAGTAAATGAATTAAAGATAAAAAAAAAAAATAAAAAGTCATCCCATCCAAGTAACAGCTACAGAATTGTCTGAAAAGTGATAAATGGCTCCAGACCGAATGACTGCTTAAGGCACACAGACATTTCCTGATAGAGCTCTTTAATAATTAATAAAATAATTAAATGTGTTCTGTTGCAAGTTCACATATGCCTTCTTATTCCCAGGCTTTTATCGTTAAGCTGTCAAGCTGTCATGTGTTGAAATAATCAGTTTGTGCCTCATTCTTTATTTGTATCCTTCAAGTCTTCCAGCTTTTTTTTTTTTGGTTTGTTTGTTTGTTTTTTTTTATACAGAGGTACTTGAACAGTTTCGTACTCATCTCTCTGTAACTCCGCCACTCTTTCACACCTGCTTTTCACAGAACATCATTTATTTTCCCAGAACCGAAAATTAATAAATAAATAAATAAATAAAAACACAGCCATCCAAGTGACTACAGAGCCTTTTTGTATGGAGCCGACAGAAGATCTCGTCACTGAATGTGTCAACGAGTCAACGTGGGGACACCATCAAAGTGCTCCTGTGCCTTTAAATAGATATCTATTACACAATAGTTCACCTCAATCAGCTCTTGCTCACATACTATGAAAAACAAGTGGTTTTTATGTCCTTTTGCAGATGGGAACATGATTGAAAGCATTATTTGGTTTCATAGCCTGAAGGCTTTACACAGCTCTGCAAATTTGATCAAGTAATGTACACACTTCGAAAATATGACTCAAATTAAGAATTTTACTCCCGCCTGACGGCAAAGTTGTCTTACTTGTAATTGATATTTTGTCAAAATAATTGGTTTAAAGGAGTTGTAGAAAATCGATATAGTTGTTTTTTTTTCATTTATTTAAATAATAATAAATAAATGGTATGATTGGTATTCTTTGGAGGAAAAGGACTGGGAAGTGCAAAACAGCAAGATTTGCTCTGAAGAAACCGCATGCACCTCCACAATATTTGAGCATTGCTGGTGGTTTCCAGGGTGTTGCTATGCAGTTTATAGAGTGTTTTTAGTGATGCTAAGGAGGTCTTCTGTGTTTGGAGACTTGAATTGACACCCTGATGAACAGTGAATAAATTAGAGTGTATTCACAAATTGTGAATAAAAAAAGAATGCAATAATTTACAAATCTCATAAACTTATATTTTATTCACAACAGAATATAGATAACATATCAAATGTTGAAAGTTTTGAAATGTCATGCCAAATATTGGCTCATTTTGGATTTCATGAGAGCTACACATTCCAAAAAAGTTGGGACAGGTATCAATAAGAGGCCGGAAAAGTTAAATGTACATATAAGGAACAGCTGGAGGACCAATTTGCAACTTATTAGGTCAATTGGCAACATGATTGGGTATAAAAAGAGCCTCTCAGAGTGGCAGTGTCTCTCAGAAGTCAAGATGGACAGAGGATCACCAATTCCCCCAATGCTGCGGTGAAAAATAGTGGAGCAATATCAGAAAGGAGTTTCTCATAGAAAATTGCAAAGAGTTTGAAGTTATCATCATCTACAGTGCATAATATCATCCAAAGATTCAGAGAATCTGGAACAATCTCTGTGCGTAAGGGTCAAGGCCGGAAAACCATACTGGATGCCCGTGATCTTTGGGCATTTAGACGGCACTGCATCAAATACAGGTATGCTACTGTAATGGAAATCACAACATGGGCTTAGGAATACTTTCAGAAAACATTGTCAGCGAACACAATCCACCGTGCCATTCGCCGTTGCTGGCTAAAACTCTATAGGTCAAAAAAGAAGCCATATCTAAACATGATCCAGAAGCACAGGCGTTTTCTCTGGGCCAAGGCTCATTTAAAATGGACTGTGGCAAAGTGTAAAACTGTTCTGTGGTCAGATGAATCAAAATTTGAAGTTCTTTTTGGAAAACTGGGACGCCATGTCATCTGGACTAAAGAGGACAAGGACAACACAAGTTGTTATCAGCGCTCAGTTCAGAAGCCTGCATCTCTGATGGTATGGGGTTGCATGAGTGCGTGTGGCATGGGCAGCTTACACATCTGGAAAGGCACCATCAATGCTGAAAGGTATATCCAAGTTCTAGAACAACAAATGCTCCCATCCAGACGTCGTCTCTTTCAGGGAAGACCTTGCATTTTCCAACATGACAATGCCAGACCACATACTGCATCAATTACAACATCATGGCTGCGTAGAAGAAGGATCCGGGTACTGAAATGGCCAGCGTGCAGTCCAGATCTTTTACCCACAGAAAACATTTTGCACATCATAAAGAGGAAGATGCGACAAAGAAGACCTAAGACAGTTGAGCAACTAGAAGCCTGTATTAGACAAGAATGGGACAACATTCCTATTCCTAAACTTGAGCAACTTGTCTCCTCAGTCCCCAGACGTTTGCAGACTGTTATAAAAAGAAGAGGGGATGCCACACAGTGGTAAACATGGCCTTGTCCCAACTTTTTTGAGATGTGTTGATGCCATGAAATTTAACATCAACTTATTTTTCCCTTAAAATGATACATTTTCTCAGTTTAAACATTTGATATGTCATCTATGTTGTATTCTGAATAAAATATTGAAATTTGAAACTTCCACATCATTGCATTCTGTTTTTATTCACAATTTGTACAGTGTCCCAACTTTTTTGGAATCAGGTTTGTACAAAATTGTGAGAAAGTATAATATTGTTGCATAAAGTGGCACCATTTTCCTCTTGTATATTATATTATATTTTATTACATTTGTATTATTATTATTATTATTATGCTATTGTACTCTAGCACTGGTTTATTATTTATGTGTTTTTCTTACATTTGAATGAATATTTCTCATTGTTTCCCATTTTTCTTGTATATGGAATAATAATAATTTAATACATAAATTATTTATAGTAATAAATACATATTTTAGGTGAACTATCCCTTAGTTAAAAGGTTAGAGGTTTATTCAAATAAATACCCAAGTATGAACAATAGTAATAATGATACTTGCCTTATAACACCACTAATAATCTAGTAGGAAGGGAACAAGATAATACCTAGTTTGGCTAAATGGAGTACACATTTCTATAATCCTGAGATTCAGTTTTTTTCAAGGAAATTTTGAGCTGCCACTCCAGAAGTACCATAAAAAGTCCAGATTTCCTCTTAGGGGCAGGCCAACCCTCAGCAGAGAGGCTCAACTAGATAAAAATTCAACAATAAATCACTGCTTATGCACTTTGTTACATTTCTACACCATCAGTTTTGGCAAAGGTCTCTAATTTTTCATTCCAGACTCATTTCCTGGCAGCGCTAACATTTCCAAGTGTATTCAAGCGTATGCTATGCTTTCTCCCAACATGACGTGTCTGCCATTTTAACGGCTCCCATCCGACTCTAATCATTCTAACGCAATCTCTGAGATTTGCAACCTGGAGCTTAAAAGCCGTGGACTGAATTTCTGCATCTGTGACATCTACCTGTCAATGAGTTAGTAGCCATGGCGCACAGATTCAATTGATTGACTGCTATTAGTTCAGATGTGTCAAACGTGACGCCAATTATGATAACCGCTAATGCGCCGTGCGGTAATTGCAGACAGGTTATAATAGCTACTGTGGGAACTGCAGTCATGTTGCATGGAATGACAGCTACATGGTGAAATGAAATGCTTTGTTAATCAGTGAAGGTAATAACCCTTCTACATGTGTTTTCCACCTGATTGGCTGGCATGACGGGGTGATAGTATAGTACAGTGATGTATGTTGTGATACAATTAAAGCTCTCCATCAAATTCTCTTCCTTTTTTTTAAGAAGATTAGCTATATGTTTTTCAGACTTTGAATCACATTATTCTTCTGCCCGAGTGTGTACTGAGTGTGGTAAAACTTTCTCTTTTTTTCCTTTTCTTTTCTTTTAAAGTTAAACTAATGCTAAACAGTTTTGTCACACCTCTGCTCAGCAACAGATGTTCGAGAACGTTGGTGAACAGAAGTGCCATTAGTGCATTTGTGCTATGCCTTGCATTGAACATATGTCTCCACAACATTGCCCTCTCCAAATCCCAGTAATGGTGTAAGGAAGCATAAAACTTTCATATAGTTCTTCATAAACAAATCTGCATTGCTCACCGCATTGCAAAATAATAAACTTTCCACGATATTACATTCTGAAAATACACCAGAAGCATGGCTGTGAGATTCTGACTAAATAAATGCACATTTGTAATTACAAATCAGTGACTTATAAATTCAATGCATCTCAGCATTGCACTCAGTATATAGGAAGAAGTGTTAACTTTTATCCACTAAAGGACGTTTTTGATGCTCTCAGAATGAAGTGCATCCTCTCTTCATGATTTCCCATGTGTGCACTGTAGGTATAAAGAAATTTAATTAAGTCAAATTATTTCTTTTTTTCCAGTTTTGACTTCTTAAAACACAATATGACCATACAGTATGTGTGTATATGATTTTGAACCATAGTAATTGAGACAGACGAGGAAAATGTCATCACTCATGTCTTTTGGCAGCCCTGTAATGGGGTAAAGAATTACTGACAAGATGCAGAAATGGCCAAGTAACAAAAATATTCTCCCTACAGGCGTATTGACATACAGGCTTCCAGGATTCATCTTGAACTGCTACAAAATGTGTGTTCAGTCTCATTTAGGATCCTAATAGTTCCAGAAAAGTAGAACAAGAAGCAGCTGAATAATACATTCATTTCATTTCATGGGCCGAGTGAAATATGGACCCAGTCGCTGCCTGAGGATATTGACATATTGCTCACAGGCATAATTCAGATCACAACTAGAGACTGTTTTAACAAGCATTTCTATTATTCTAATGAGCAAACAAAACAAACAAAACCATTAGATCTTACCTAACAGAAATCTTGAACTTCAGGGACAGTTATAGGCCATTTTTTGTTGGGCTTTAGCCCCCCATCTGTCATCTCAGCCCCCCTAAAACTATAATCACCTATTAGAATGATCGGGCTAGTGTTGCTTCCTCAAGAAAGTTTAAACTGACAAGACTTAAAAACATGTGATAAACATTCAAGTGATTTTAAGCCATTCAATCACAAGACACTGTTAAAGAAAACTTGAGTTCTCTTTCACAGCGTCTTGTGAATGTTTGTCTTGTGAGTTGTCCTTTGCATCTTCTTGAGCAAATATACATAAAGTTATGCCAAAATCCCTATTTTGACGAGTATCCACATAAACAGCCTTAACTGACCGTAACCAGTTAAATCGTATGTATGTGTCATTAGAACGGATCTTTGCATTAGGCGTTACAGTGAGAGCAGCATCATATACTGTCTGTTTCAATAATGATAATCAAACACCAAAAGAAAAAGAGATAATCACTCACTGTTTTTAAAGGTGCCCTAGATTCAAAAATTTAATTTACCTCAGCATAGTTAAATAACAAGAGTTCAGTACATGGAAAAGACATACAGTGAGTCTCAAACTCCATTGTTTCCTCCTTCTTATATAAATCTCATTTGTTTAAAAGACCTCCGAAGAACAGGCGAATCTCAACATAACACCGACTGTTACATAACAGTCGGGGTGTACGCCCCCAATATTTGCATATGCCAGCCCATGTTCCCAACATTATGAAAGGCATTAGACAAGGGCTGAACGTCTGGGTGTGCACAGCTGAATCAACAGACTAGGTAAGCAAGCAAGGACAATAGCAAAAAATGGCAGATGGAGCAATAATAGCTGACATGATTCGTGATAACATTATATTTTTAGTGATATTTGTAAATTGTCTTTCTAAATGTTTCGTTAGCATGTTGCTAATGTACTGTTAAATGTGGTTAAAGTTACCATCGTTTCTTACTGTATTCACGGAGAGAAGAGTCGTCGCTATTTTCATTTTTAAACACTTGCAGTCTGTATAATTCATAAACACAACTTCATTCTTTATAAATCTCTCCAACAGTGTAGCATTAGCCGTTAGCCACGGAGCATAGCCTCAAACTCATTCAGAATCAATGTAAACATCAAAATAAACACTGTACTTACGCGATTAGACATGCTGCATGACGAACACTTTGTAAAGATCCATTTTGAGGGTTATATTTGCTGTTTGAACTTTTTTTATGTTGTTTAAGGCAAGTGCGAGCTCTTGGGGTGTGGAGCACGAGATTTAAAGGGCCACACACCCTGAATCGGCTCATTTCTAATTATGCCCCAAAATAGGCAGTTAAAAAAATGAATTTAAAAAAAAAAAAATCTATGGGGTATTTTGAGCTGAAACTTCACAGACACATTCAGGGGACACCTTAGACTTATATTACATCTTTTAAAAAAAAGTTCTAGGGCACCTTTAACTAAATAACTTCTGTAGCTTTTATAGTATCTGTGTATATTTTCTTTATACAGTTTTCACAAGTAGGCCTACTGTAAAGTGTTTAATTTGTACCTTTTTTTCTGTTGTTTTTATTTGTGCTATTGCTTGTAATTTGAGAATTGTGTAATTTAACTGGTATCTAAAATGTTCAACACAGGCTCATTGGAAAAACGTACCTGTGTCAATATTTTTGCAAAATGCAAAATACATACCAATATGTACATCACAGCAGTTTCTAACAGAAATGAACACTAGAGGCAGTAAAACAGCAAGCACTTTTAATCGTTTTCACACACAATTATGATTACATGAGCAGATTATGGATTAATAAAGACTTGTTGTTAGATTAAAAGAAATAAGAAATTATTTAACACTTGTTTTCACGCAGCTCCTTGCACATTAATGTTGCACATTAAAAACACTTTTTACCATAGTGCATGATTTGTAAATGAATTGGAGTTTGCATCACTTACCCAGTCCCAGATGTTCAGTTTTACAGATGTAACAAGCTTGCTCGGTAGCTCAGCTGGTACAGAATTGTACTTGCGATGAGCTCGGGTACGAATCCCATGAAAGATGAGTCACGGTAAAAGAGCTCAAAGACAAGAGTTCAAAAACAAGCTAAAATGCCATGGTTATGATTGAGTTTTTATGTCACATTTGCTTTTGTTAACACTATCGGGTAGGTTTAGGGTTTAGTGTAGGTGTACGTTATTAAACGTGATGGAGCATTAAGCTTTTAGCGCCACTCACCGGACATTTCAATTCAGAACTGTGGTGATACAGTACGTACAAACTCCAACATAATAAAACATTGCCATATTCATGTTCATCTGTTCTGAAAAAAAACAAAAAAACAACGATATATGCTTTTAGTGCCACTCACTGGACATTTCACTTTGAAACTATCGCGAAACGTGCACAACGCAACGTATTTTTCGTTTTGCAAAAATGTTGACACAGGTACGTTTTTTCTATAATGAGACTGTTGGTATCGGTCAAAAATGACAAAAACAATAACTTTATTTATTTAGGCAAGGCCAGTGGATGTTTTGGCAGGGCAAATAAATATCTAATCTAAAAAAAATGCTTAGTGTTTAGCCCTGAGTCCATATTTTAGTTTTTTAGGTAGTTAATATTCAGGGGTGCATATAAGTGGTGTGCAGGTGAGAATGCTTGGTAAAAATAAACGATATCCATTTTTGAGGACCGGTTCACAGGGACACGTTTACTTACTGGAGTAGGATTTTTCTCCATCTGTAGTAAGATAGCAATGATGATAAGTGTGTTCTTTAATTATTAGGGGTGGAACGGATCGCAGTTAATCCATGATCCGTACGGATAAGGTCCAACGGTTCTGCACGCATATGATTCATGGATTAACTGCTAAGTTTAACCATCATAGAATGAAAGTTTATCATTTGGAAGAGTTTTGTCTCTGCAATTAACAAATTCAAATGATTTTAAAAGCAGAAGAAGAGGCAAAAATTGGAACTCGCAAGCTGTTATCTGTGCCACACCCGAAGCACGCGCATGCAAAGAGAGAGATGCGTTTCAGACAGCGCTCGAACACTGAATTGATTCCTCTTTCAGGTTTACTTTCGCTTGAACGGACACATACAAAATTATGTCAAAATACCTCTCTCGTCAAGTATTCTCTCAGTTATGTCATAATTGAACAGTTGAGAAAGAAACCGGATGTGTGTCAGTATATTCAGTCCGTGTGTGCATTCCATCTTAAAGTGTCAGCAGCCTAATATTCTTGCTGTTGTTTGTGTCATTAATGTTAATAAAATACAATTATAAAAAATACATCATCATCATCTAAAATGTTCAAGAACCAGACCAAAAAAGTTATGTGCACCCCTGTTAATAGTGATACTTGTTAGTAATAATGATATGATGAGAGCTTTCTGTTAGTCCGGAGGTCGGCAACCCGCGGCTCTAGAGCCGCATTCGGCTCTTTAGCGCCCCCCTAGTGGCTCCCTGGAGCTTTTTCAAAAATGTATGGAAAAAGATGGAGGGGGGGATATATTTTTTGTTTTCATTTGGTTTCTGTAGGAGGACAAACATGACTCAAACATTCTTAACGTTTTCCAATGCTGTAAAAATGTGTATAATAAATATTAAATTTCAACATTTCTGTCAACGAAGATTTGCGTCAAAGCCTGCGACACACGTTTCAGCGCGGCGCATTAAATCCAGTCACGCACCAGTATGCATCGACGCCACTTTCCCGCTGAAAGCGCTACCTCAGCTGGACTGAGTGGCAAAAGAACCTGTTGCGTGACTGGATTTAATGAGGGAAACTGCGAAAACGCGAGTAAAAACAAACAAATTACACTAAAGGTTGGACTCGAAAGTGTTTCCTACAACTTGTCAAATAAACCTAATCCATGGATATTGACATGTAGCCAGGAGTCGTGTTTCCTGACATTTATATGTGCCTGATTTGACGCCGGGGAAATACATAAAGCAAATCTGCCTGTGAATATTTTATATAACTACAATATAGGTAGGTTTAAATCCGCGTAATCACTTATATCAATGTTATATATATCGTCATATTGTCCAGACCTAAAACATATAGTTTTATAGTATAGTTTTTGTCAGTGTTTATTTTAAAACACACAATTATGCAGACTATAAGATGGAAAATATTGAATTGATGATTTGTCAACATAATATATAACAATACAATATATATGGAATGATTTTACCTCAAAATCCAACAATTTGACAAAATGATAACTGCAAATCCATGTTTCTCTGCCTGGAGTCCAGCTGTTTCTGTGAATTGCACCGATCCATTTGCTTCTTTTTTCTGTAGCTTTTAGCAGTTTTTAAATATATACATCGGGAATACCTCATTATGTAGCCTATTTGTAGCCTACTTAGTCATTTTGATAGTAGGCTAATATAGCTAATATACACACTTACATCCTGTGTTGCCTTCATATAAGGCTTATATAAGGCTTTTGATTTTTTGCGGCTCCAGAGAGATTTGTTTTTTTGTTTTTTTGGTCCAATATGGCTCTTTGAACATTTTGGATTGCCGACCCCTGTGTTAGTCAAACAGTAGCCTACATGTGTACTGATTTGAAGTGTACTGCAGAAAGACTGGTATCATCAATATATCATTTAAAAAAAAAAACTTAAAGAACTTAAAAAAAACTTACCAACTTAAAGGTACAATATGTAAGAATTTTGCAGTAAAATATCCAAAAACCACTAGGCCAGTGTTATATATTTTGTTCATTTGAGTACTTATAACATCCCAAATATTTGCAACTATTTGTAAATCATGAGAAAATTGCAATTTTAACCAAGGCTCCGGGACGTGTGAGGAGTCGCATGTCACCCCTCGGTTTCTGGTTTTATTTTGTAGAAACCATGGAAACACCAAAGACGCTTTAATATATTACATGTTTTACTAGACAATGGAACAACTGTTTTGATATATTTATAGACAGAAAACTAATTTTTGTGATATAGCTCAACACGTTTAGTCTTATTGTTTAAATCTAATTTTCTTGATTTTTTGCGAGTACCATACTTTACCATGCCTCAGAGAAAAACACTATTTTATGAAGTAGCTAACATAGCATAATCAGATGCAGCTTTATTTTTAATAACATTAATACAGAATTTTCTCCATCATACAATACGTTTTAAAATTAATTACATGCCATTTATCAACACAAGCATCCAGCATTTAATATGATATACTAAAATCGATCTATCTTACTGCAGTGTGCAACAGTGTCTCACAGCAGCCGCCAAGTGAACGCACAGAGTAACGTTAATCATTTTCAACACACTCAAATGTATCTAATAATAAACAGAGCTGTGTTACGTCATACGCTTGACCGGAAAAGCGGAAGTGGCGCCGGCGACTGGCATAATAAAAGTTCCGTTGCTCGTGAGGCGTGTGTTGCGCAATCGCTCCAGCGGCCTCGTTCAGCTCCCACAACACTCGGTCCTGCTCTGCTTCATACTACAGTAACGTTAATAATCGCATCCATTTACATGATTTGTTCCCGGGTCCTATCCCAATTCTTTTCCACGACCGATGAGATAAAGAGCACATATCCCAAGATTCCGCGCTTAAACTTGGCGTCATCAAGCAACGCCTTTGTTTTGAAAAGACCTCTAGCGACCTCTAGCGGACAGAAAATATTACATAGTGCACCTTCAAGTACCGGTAGGCTATTTTTTACTTACTATATAGTAATATGTGCTGATTCTCCCTGAGGTCTAAGCCCCCCTAAAGATAAAATCCTAGAACCCCCCCTGCTTGAACTATACACAAGACCTTAAAATCAACTTAAGAATTGTTTGCAACACACTTTACCTCAGTAATCTGACATATTTCTCTGTGAAATTTCTAGTTGGAATTTAATTTTCTTCATTGGAAATGAATTGGATCATGAAATGAAAAGCAAGTTATTAAATTCTGATTAAAAAAAAAAAAAAAAAAAAATCACAAATTTGTTTTACAAGAACTCATGTCAACTTTAACACCCTTGGCTACTCCCCTTGACTTTTTTTGTGCAATCTACATGTGCAAGAAAAAGTATGTGACCCTTTGTCGAGTAAAGACATGAAAACACATCACTGTTTGTGTGCCATTTCTTTAAGCAGACTATGTTTGCCTATTGTTGTGATTTAGCTGAAGTTCAGAGTAGTTCATGCAGAAATGGAAGTAAATCCAAAGGGTTTGCCAATGCATGTAGAAGAAACCTGGACTACACACACACACACACACATGTTAAAAAGTGCTTACATATAGGCCTACTATGAATATTCAAGCTCATCCTTATTTTGTAATAACTTCGGTTAGAGCCATACTGTGATAATAAAGGAGAACAAACTACGCAATATCTTCATATAAGCAGTAAATGCGATACCAAGACTGGTCTCTAACCCATTCATCTATCTTTAATCACCTGGTCCCTTGCTTCACCTGCATCTCTTATGAGGTTTTCTTCTATTTCGTTGAAGGGTGAATTTAGATGTTCTATGCTGCTCTGATTAGAGCTACCAGGAGGAGATTAAAAAAAAAAAAAAAGCAGGTTTGTGGGAGGCCACTGTGCTGTCCTCAATATTTAAACATTTGAACATTTAATCCCACTGAGCGCTTTAACGCCGGGGACACAGGCTCTATGCCGCAGACTGCAAGAGCGATTTAATGTTAGAGCCACAGTTGTCAGCGTTCAGTAATCTGACATGATGGGCAGTATAAATAAAGCATCTGACATGATTACAGTTTTAATAGTGGATGAGCATCCCTCAGAAAAATGCTCTCAGCACTTTCAAATTTTTTTTATATAATCTCTGTGATCCGATGTCTCTTCTATTCATCCCAAACGTACTGATGGACAGGCCTAGGTGATTTCCTGTTCAATTTGTGAGCCACTCTCAAAGCCTTTTACAAATGAAAAAACTCCATATGGTAGATTTTGTGTGCTATATTTGCAGTGGTGGGAATCGAGCCGTGGCATCCTCTCTGTTTTTTTTTTTTTGTTTTTTTCTAGTCTAATATAAATTTGTGTGTCATTGTTTACAGATTTGATGTTTACAGTGATTCTAGATTAAAAGGTACTGAACATTTATCTTACATAAGTAACCAATACTACACTACATTACCATTTACAATACTATATTTCTTATAGGTTTAAATTAACATACTAACACATACAATTAACATACCAAGTCAAATTTATGGATGTTTCTTCAGCTATGGAAACCTTTGGACTTTAAGAAAAAAACATGTGTAGCATTTAACTGATCTAAAACAAACAATTAAATAATATTTTTTACACTTTCCATTATTTAACAAAGCTGCAGCTTGATCAGAAATTACACAAAATAAAAAAAAAATATTCA
The DNA here is from genome assembly GCA_036281575.1 of Ancherythroculter nigrocauda. NCBI lineage: Eukaryota > Metazoa > Chordata > Actinopteri > Cypriniformes > Xenocyprididae > Ancherythroculter > Ancherythroculter nigrocauda. The sequence continues at coordinate 24,001,175 of VTFQ01000005.1, forward strand.
TATTATCTATTCATAATTTTAAGTGATAATTAACTTCTTGTTTTTACACATCTCTAATTTATCATATTTACTGGATGTAGTTTCAAATAATAATAATTCATTTTATAATGGATTTTCATAGTTTAATGAAAACAAATTATAGATTTATATTTTCAGAGTTTAATTTTGAAATACATTTTGAAAAGCAAAACAAACAAATAAATCTACCAAAAAGAGAAAAATAACTAGTTTAAAAAAAGATTGCTTTAATGTGACATTAATAGCCTTTCTCGCTTTCTCTCTCTCTCTCTGTATATATATATATATATATATATATATATATGTGTGTGTGTGTGTGTGTGTGTGTGTGTGTGTATTTAAAATAGCTTTAAAAACATACTAAACAATGTTTTATTAAAAATGTGAAAATGCTGAATGTTTTCTGTGATGGGTAGGTTTTGTTTGGTCACAATGCTCTTTCCTTGTGACAAGGTAAGGAGGGTTTTCCCTGTTCTGTTATCTATTAAACTTAATTGGAAAGATATATTGCTTTTAAAGATGTTTACTGACGTATATGCGGTGTTATTTGCGATAGATGGGTTTGTATTTCTAATATTTCTCATGTGTTGTAAATTCTATGTGGTGGGTGGGGTATATTTTTTCTGTATATTGTATTGTGCTCAAGGTTTAATTGTATATTTTGGGGTTTTATTCTTTGTATTTTGCATAAATCTTACATCTATCTTTAATTTGTTCTATGTTGTAGTTTATCTTTTCTTTATTTTGTGTCTGCAAACCATGTGTTTGGTTGGCTGCAGTTACAGCTATTTGGCTGCCTGTTGTAATTTGATATATAATGTTATTTTGATGTTAATTTGAAATTAACACAATGCACTTTCCTTGTGACAAGTGTCTGATGTGTACGAGACAAATAAAAAGATGTATATATATTTAAAATCAACTATCAACTAAATCAACTATTACAGTATTTTAAATAAAAAATGTTTTAAACTGTATAATCACATTTTATTTGTTACTACTAACTGCTGTTCAGATATTATTATTAATAGCAGTCTTATTTTTGGAGCATTATTCATCAAAGTATAATGATGGTGGCAGACCCAGAGGTGAACCTTTAATTTAACATATTAAACAGTTAAAAACAACCTGTATTAATGCGATTACTGAAAAAGTCAAACAAAGGCCAAAATACCCACATGCTGCCAGCATGTTTCTTTGATTTTATTTGACAGAGCATTTCCACCACAGACGTGGACCTGCAAGCGCTGGTGGGCTTTTAGATTCACTTTAAATAGAAAGAAACAGCTCAAAACGGTTTTCAGGCAATGCCAACAAGTAAAGCTTCATGATTATCTGCCATTCCACTGTCTTGTCTCTGACATTAATCTCTGTGCCACTGATTGATCCTAATGAATCAACGCCACATGGTATCCATGTAAATGACGTACTGAAATTGAGCATTTAATTGCTTCATTTGCGATTATTGTTGGATTGAGAGTAATGACTTTCCATTTGCATGAATAGAAAGAGGGGGTTATCAAACAAACAGAACAATTGTCACTGCTTTTTTGAAAATCACGATGCAGTTCAGTTGACAGACTGCTGATTAATTCTGGGTTGTCTGTCAGCGAGTGTCAGCACATGAATTTGCATGGCTTTTATGGTTCTCTCCAACATGCAAGCCATTGGATTTATTTCACTTTTGCTCTTTTGAAAAGCTATATAAACATCTGACTAAAGGCTGAATTAAAATTTGATCAGATTTTCAAAATGTGAGAGACAACAAACATGATGATAAAAAAAAAATCATATATTCAACAGTTTTGATCCTATAGTGTGTGGAGTGCCACAATGTGACCAAGACAGCACACCACACACTAACAGATTCCATTCACAAACAGCCAGAGTCCTGACTGTGAACACAGGAAATCTCACAAACGTGACTTTAGAGTAAACAAACATGGTGGGCGACGGGCAAGAAGAAATGGCGATAAATAGTGTTTGTCTGCTATTTACAAAAAAATCACCGGAAAAAAAAAAGATTGGATGAAGTTGTGTTGTGCTTCCGTCTTCCATCAGCTTGCATTCTAATTGGGTATAATTTGGAGTCATGTGATTGCAGTTGGTGTCCAGCTGAGTTGACGTCATTCGCCACCGTCGCTTTTTCAGTGACGTACGACACGCATTGACGGGGGAATATCCGAACTGTCTGCTTACATGGAAGATGCAAACACACGTATCCAATTCATATCAGATTTATTTCCACATATGATTGAGGCCTGAAACCTATCTGAGAATATTGGAATCCATGTGCTTTTTTCCTGCTTACACGTTCGTGGGTCATATACGATCTGTGCAACATGGGAGGAAAAAAAAAAAAAAGGAATTGGGTCACTTGAACCATGTAATGAAAATGCAGCCTAAGATACATTGATGCTTGTCTAACAAATTTTGTATTCATCATAATTTTTTTCATCAAAATGTAATAACCTTTTCTGCCTCTCAACTGCTGATGAAACCAAAGCTAAGTGCATTTTACTGTTTTCAATAAAATAAAATAATTTTTAAAAAGCCTGTTTAAATTGAAGGGTCAAAGAGAGGATTGAAATGCTCATTTAAAACAAGTACTATTACTATTTGTTGGTTCAAAGCAACACTAACATTATAAGTGTATGTGTGTGTGTGGGGGTGGGGGGGGGGGGGGTATAAAGTATGAGACCCCATTAATAGCATGCAATTCTTTAAAAACTTGAATAATTTTCTCATGGGATACTTTAGTCATTGAGTCACTTCTTACAAATATGTAATGAGTAACTTGAGTAACACTAATAAACCAAACCGTAATATATGAAGATGTAGGTTCAATACATCCTTTAGCTTTCTCCAAACCATAAACCTGTCTGGAGGCAGGAGACAGGGTGAAGGAGACGATATTACTTGTCTCAGGCTGTACACCTCTGTGTTTCAGCCTTGGCTACAAGCAGTTTCCACATGGCAGCAGTGCCATAAATCCAGCTGTGTGAAGATCACAACATTCTGTTTTTGCAGAGGCAGAACAACGAAGAAACCCGACTTGACTATTTACATATTTTACACAATATCCTTCAACAAATTAAAATATGTTCTTTTTCTTTTTAAAAGTGTTGTTGGTGGTGACAATTTGCTTTTAAAAACTTGTGCTAATTGTCTCATCGAAGTTATATCTCAAACATAATGCTAATCGGCTAATAGTAGCATTTGCAGATAAACATACCATAAGTAGTCTCTCTCTCTCTCTCTCTCTCTCTCTCTCTCTCTCTCTCTCTCTCTGTGTGTGTGTGTGTGTTTGTATATTTAATTTTTTTAATTTATGTTTTTTTTAATGCTCACTAAGCTTTTGTGTTAATAACATTAGCCTATCTCTCTTACAATTACAAAAACTTAAACTGGCAACCACATAATGTTGCCATTTAAGTTTATTAAAAAGTTTACATTTATCATATATTATTACATTATATAACATTATATAATTTATTATATTATATTTATGGTTTATAAAGTTTTATTTACTTTCCAAAGTCAACTATCATCTGGCGTGAATGCTAATTTTGGACCCTGCTAATAAATCAGGGTTCAGCTAAAACACATCTTTATCATCACATCCTTTTTAACACCTCTGTTTCTTCTTGTTTAGCACTTTATCTCTAAAGAGTTCAACTAAAAGAGGCTCTAATTCCTCTGAGACTTTGCATCATGGGGGAATTGAGGGACGGTGGTTTTTGTCACCTGATATGTATCAAACTCTCAGAGGCTTATGTGTTTCAATAAGCTCTTGTGTCATTCAGGGTCAACAGCAGTGATTCAACACTGGATAACACTAATAAAGAAACAAATCTATTCTTTAATCGGATCTGCCAAACAGAATCCCTTTCATACACATGCTCAAGATTGTTTTCTAGGTTTCTAGTGGGAAAAAGAAGAGGAAATGAGAATTATTGATCAGAATATATATATTTCTACAGACTTTGTCGTTTCTCTGTGAAGCAGGCCTTTTTTGTTAATTGTTTTGGCAACTTGTGCTGCTGCCTTTTCCAATAAAATCACCTTGGAATTGAAAACTGAATTGAAGCTGAATAGACTGCTGGAATTCTATCTGCACTGCAGTGACAAAAAGGGATTACAGAGGTTTGGCAGGAGTCGTGCGTTTACGAGTATGCATACTTGCTCTAGACCACAGCTGGGAGGAGTTCAATTAGTTCAGCCCAAATGCAAATCCAAGTTAAAGGTCTTGCCTGGATGAGACCTGAAAACAATGAGGCTTTTCCACACCTCCTTCCATTTAATTCCCTCCAGGTCTCTAATCTCATCAAATCCCTTTCAAAAGACAGAAATGTACAAATTCTCATTTGAAATCTCTTGGCATTCCAAGTCATTCCAATGTTTGGCCCTACCTGAAAAACACAATTGACATCCTTTTATATCTCTGTTGCTTCTCATAGACAACAATTAGATTAGAAGGAAAGCAAATAGAGACTTTTGGATCTCCTGCATCTCACGTTTTTCTACTAAGAGTAAATAAAAAAATCTAATTATATCGCATCCATAGAGCTTCTAAACAATGTCTCACACTGTGAAGATAGTCTGCAATCTAAAGTAAGAGATTGAACAAAGATTTCTCATAAATTACTCTGTTTTATAATTTTTTGTATATTGTCAAGTTTATTTTCTGTTCTATGGACTGATATTCTGTTTTGTTTCCTTTAGTTCTTGTTTTCCTGCTCCGTTTAGTTTCTATTTTCTTGTGTACGGATTATGTCCTCTATTAGTTACGTATTAGTTTGATCTGTATCTAGTTTGGTTTCCTTTGTTCAAACCCTGTGTTTTTGTAATGAGGCGGCAGACTCGGTGAGATCCATTTGCAGCTTTATTAAACAATCGTAGTCGTACAGGCAAGGGTCAGATACCAGCAACAGCAGTGTAGTAGACAAGGCAGGCAGCAGACGAGGCAGGATTAGTCAATAACCAGGCAGAGATATCACAGGGCAGGCGGCAGACAGAATACGTGGGTACAAGGCAGTCCAAGGTCATACACAGGAAAACAATACACAGGGAAACAATACACAGGGAAACAATACACAGGGAAACAATACACAGGGAATAACGCTCAGAAATGTTAGCTAGGCAAAACAAGACTTCGCGAAGCATGGTGGGGCAAGAGAGTCTTTTATAGTCCAGAGAATATGGATCAGGTGTGTGTGTAATCAGTCCAAATATGTGGTGTGGGAAATGTAGTCCAGAAAACAGTTAGTACTCGGGTGAGGGTGCCCTCAGGTGGCGATCGGAGGGAGCCACAGAGACCGCATTTGTGACAGTTTTTGTTGTTCTTTGTCAGTTCTTGTTTATGGATATTGTGGTTTTGCTTTTTCTCCCATGCTTTCCCGAGTTCCCCAGTTTAAGACTCAAACTTTCTCCGATACAAAAACATACCTTTGTGTGAGTTCTTGTATGATGATAACGAGCAAGAACGCATTGTTCCCAAATATATCCACATGACTGCAAACGTCAATTATTATACAAGTAAAAAAATAAAACGTACATTTTAAACACAGTACTGTCAGTATTTACTCTATTTTGCAATGAAATAATAGTTCTAACGAAAACCACAGCAGAACTACAAAACACGTCTGTGTTTTGCGACCAATTATACGGCTTTGAACGAATCGTGAAAGTCAATGATTCAATGATTCATTCATAGCCACTTGCTTCGTTACTGAATGAATGACTTGATGACTCACTCATAAAAACAGTGACTTGCTGCTGTCACAGAAACGGTCTCTGTGGCTCCCTCCGATCGCCACCTGAGGGCGCCATCACCGGAGTACTAGTCATTTCATGGACTACATTTCCCACACCACGTACCTGGACTGATTACACACCGCCCACTCTTACACCTGCTGCTCATCCCATGGACTATAAATGACTCTCTGTTCCCTTCATGCTTCGCGAAGTCTTGTTTTGCTATGCATACATTTCTGAGCGTTTTCCCCCGTGTCTTGTTTATCCCGTGTATGACCTTGGACTGCCCTGAACCTCTGTACTCTGCCTGCCGCCTGCCTTGTGACCATTCTGCCTGGATTCTGATTACTCTTGTATTGTCTGCCGCCCGTCCTGATCTACTGCCTGGTATTGTCTCTGATTCTGTCTTGCCTACTACATTGCTGTTGCTGTTGTCTGACCCCTGCCTGTACGACCACGATCTTGTAATAAAGCTGCAAATGGATCTCCCCGAGTCTGCTGCCTCGTTACAGCTGCCACCTAACTGGCGGTTTTAGTTTAATATTTAAAAGTTTTACTTAGTTTTACCATCATTGCATATTTCTCTATTGAACATTTTTTATTTAAAACAGTATTTATTTTATAAAGTTATTCAGAAAGGTAAAAAAAATGCACTAGAAAATCAATTTAGGGAGCAAATATTGTCCCTTAATGGTAAAGGTGTGACTGCAGTTGAAGTGGAAGAGAGGGGGTACGCGGAAGGATAGTAATCCCTTCGGGGGGTACTCCAAGCTAAAAAGTTTGGGAACCACTGCTTTAGGGGATAAGCAGACCAAAATTCTGACCAAATCAATGAAAACCTTTGGTAACACTTTATTTCGAGGGTCCACTTTAGACATTCTACTAACTATAAGTTACTCTACAACTATTACTACCAGTCATTAGAGTATTAGTAGACTGTCTGCTTATTATCTCCCAACAGATATTCTACTGACAAAAATTAACTAACGCTAACCTTACTAACCCTAACCCTATCAGTGAGCTAATACTCTAATGAAAGTCATTTGAAATGTAGTTGAAATATTAACTAAAGTGACAATCGAAACTATCAAAAGAGCAATCTTTGAGAAAGAAAACCCCTCTGAAGAGAAGGTAGTCTCCCATCCTGGTCAAGTTGGATTTGAACAGTGCTGGTCCAAAGAATGTAAATTATGCACTTATGTATGCATATTAAAAAGGTCTTAAAGGGTTAGTTCACCCAAAAATGAAAATAATGTCATTTATTACTCACCCTCATGCCGCTCCACACCCGTAAGACCTTCGTTAATCTTCGGAACACAAATTAAGATATTTTTGTTGAAATCTGATGGCTCAGTGAGGCCTCCATAGCCAGCAATGACATTTCCTCTCTCAAGATCCATTAATGTACTAAAAACATATTTAAATCAGTTCATGTGAGTACAGAGGTTCAATATTAATATTATAAAGCAACGAGATGGTACGCCAAAAAAAACAAAATAATGACTTATTTAGTGATGGCCGATTTCAAAACACTGCTTCAGGAAGCTTTGGAGTGTTATGATTCTTCTGTGCCGAATCATGATTCGGATCACGTGTCAAACCGCCAAACTGCTGAAATCACGTGACTTTGGCACTCCGAACCGCTGATTCGACAGGCTGATTCACAATACCCCGAAGCTTCCTGAAGCAGTGTTTTGAAATCAGCCATCACTATATAAGTCGTTATTTTGTTTTTTTTGGCTCACCAAAAATATTCTCGTCGCTTTGTAATATTAATATTGGACCACTGTACTCACATGAACCGATATGTTTTTAGTACCTTTCTGGATCTTGAGAAAGGAAATGTCATTGCTCCCTATGCAGGCCTCACTGAGCCATCGGATTTCAACAAAAATATCTTAATTTTCATTCCGAAGATTAACAAAGGTCTTAGGGGTGTGGAACGGCATGAGGGTGAATAATAAATGACAGAATTTTCATTTCTAGGTGAACTAACCCTTTAAGTTTATTAAATGAATAAAGTTAGTTATGTGAAAAATAGCCCTGTTATGTGAAACCCGTTGACATACATTTAGTTAAATCTAACATTTCAGGGTTTTTTTTTTTTTTTTGGATACCCAAAACCCCTCTAAATCAAGCAAAACAGACCAGCTTTACTTGCTAATGTTAGTTTAAACTGCTTTTTTCCCCCAGAAGAGATGGTGAATACACAGGACAGATTGTTTAGCCTTCAGCCAGCTGTTCTGCTAGTGAGTTACTGTGCCACATGGGCCAGATTTTTTGTCATAATTTACCATTGACCCACGTCATAACACATGTTAAGCACAATCATGGGAAAATGATATGAAAACCGAGTTCAGAGAGGGTTTTGTAAAGAGTTTGCCAAGCTTTGTTTTCCTGTCAGGGCACACAGACGGAGGCAGTAGGCTTTAAACCATGGTACCTGGGTGGGTAAACAACAGATGGCAGAATCATATCCCTATGGTAACAAACTTTGACCCAAGAGCACACTGCACCGCTTGACATCTTTATTCACTACTCAAAGTTTGGGAGAGAAGAACTTGTTCTTTTTATTCTGTCACCAGATAAGTAATGGAGGATCTGGTGAGCCAATTGCCTTCGGGCCATGGGAAACCAGTCACAGAGCCGTAAGGGATAAGACAAAGAGAGCAACCTCCCGTTCTCTCAAGTGCATTTTGACGCATTCATTTAAAACACATTAATCTCCAGCAGTTCTCTACACTGCCTGATGTGCAGGGGTCAGATACCCAGTGGTTACAGATCTAGGTTTATAGATAACTAAAGTGCGAGGTTAATAAGGTTAATCCCAGGTTCCTCTATGAGAACAAACCACACAAGTTACCCTTTTATAGTGTCCTGGCAAAATCTGGCCTGTCTTTAAGACTGAATAACCTTTTATAGGATAATTTTACCAGTATAAATAAAAATTCTTATCTTATTTCAGACCTGTATAACATTGATTCATTCATCTATGGAACACAAAATAGGATGTTTTGACATAGTTTTGACAGTGAGAGGCTGTTAAACTTGAAAGTAGGGGTGTCGCAATATACCGGTATTGAAGATAATCGTGATATTCAAAGCATGAAATATCGACATCGTGTTAATTTGGGGTATGGCAATATACCGGTATTGGCGATAACCACAATATTTAAAATGAATAGGACACTTATGATATCATGACACATAAATACTCCAGCACCAGTACCTGGTTGACCTCTCAGGTGGCAGTATTGCACCTTAATGTTGACACCTGTCAAACAAGAAGACGACGCAGCACACGCAGCTATTCTGAGAAGAGAGCGAGAGGCTCCGTCCACACCCGAATAAAGTAAGCTTGACAGTATGGGAGTTTTTCAGCTTCAAAGAAAACACTCTGCAGAATTTGCCTGGCTACATCAGTGCAAAGGGTGGCAACACCACCAACCCTTTTTACCCACCTCCGTGTCTATCACCCTGCGGATTCCGCCATTTTACAGAGAGTAAGTTGCGATTATTTTACTAGTCATGGAATTGGAAATGTTAGGCTATATTAAACTGTTAACACCGATGTTCGGTGTTCATGTATTTAAATAAAGGGTGATTCTTTTAATAAGTACCACGTTTTCTTTACTTGTCTTACTCAGCGCAATGTAGCTATGATATGCTCTAAATTCAAGATACACAGGCATTTTTGCCCCGATGAGTTTTTGTCATGATATATGATGTACAATATCACACGAGCAAGAGTGCCGTGCAACTGACAGAAATGTTTTTGTTATACTGACTGAATCCGCGTTTTGAACGAATCATTTAATTAATGATTATATGACCCATTCAATAAAGACGGTCACTTGCTTCCTTCCTGAATGTATGAATCATTTAAAAAAAAAAAAAAAAAAAATGAAATGAATGAATGAATGAATGAATTAAGACAGTGACTTGCTGCCACCTACTGACAGTTTAGTTTCCTATTTAAAGTACATTTTAATTAAAAAGTTAAAATTAGAAATAATTCCATATTTAAATATTGAATTAAATTTATGTAGACAAATTGTAAATGCTGTGTAAATATATTAATGCCACTTCTCATTCTGTGTCCCCTCTGTATTGCAAAGATGTATTTTGTTGATAATGATTTCATTTGATTGGTAACAGCCCAAATGTATAGGCTACTAGTATTAATTTTTATTTCTTCAGGTCTTAAAAAGGTCTTAAAAAGCCTTAAATTTGAAAATGTGCAGCAACCCTGAAAAAGAAAAACTAAATAAGAAAAGTAAAAATTAATTTGACTGATACATTTTTTTCCCCGAAGAATTCTATAGATACCGCGACATATCGATATCTTCAACTCTTTTGGCCACAATAACCGTGGTGTGAAAAATCGAATATTGTGACAGACCTACTTGAAAGGAGACCAAAAAGCAAAATAAAAGTTTATATGACCATGGCTCAGAAATCATACTTGTGCATGTGCATATTCAAACCTGACGTCACTTTAGGTTACAAAAAATGGGAACCAATGATATTTTGTGTCAATGGCAAGAAAATGGGCGAGAGCATTATTTGCATTAAATGGTGGCTTGACAAAGTTTTGTTTGATAGATAGATAGATAGATAGATAGATAGATAGATAGATAGATAGATAGATAGATAGATAGATAGATAGATAGATTTCCTCAATATTTCCTCAATTTCTAGGTCTTTGCCACACACAGAGAGAGAGAGTCTGTTATTTCATCATGCTAGTAAAAAAAAAAAAAAAAAAAAAACCTGTCAGAAAGTGAATCAAAATTGAGTGTAATGCTGCTCTTTTTATAGGTGCACCTGAATGCAATCCAGCATAGGATGAGTCATCCTCTGATGAGGAAGAACATTGTTCAGTTCACATCAAAGAATTGCAAAATAATGCAACCCTCATTCCTACATGAAAGTAGGAGAACACCTGATAACATCATAAGAAAGACTGCTGGGCCTGTGGGAATTGCAATCCACTTTTCACCTGTTTGTGACCCCATCTATTGAGAAATCAACATGGACATGACAAGTTAGAGAGAAACGCATGCAAATTCACATCTGCATGGTTTTGCTCTCTTTCTCCAGTGTGCACAGATATAAAAGCAAATATAATACTAGTTTGATAGATGCCGAAACTTAATTTAATATATTTTAAAGCAGGTATGTTTCTGAATAAATGTGGTTTTATCCAGGGACATGCATTTCAGCAATTGAGACACTACTAAATATACAAACTAGCTGCAAATAGTAAAATAATAATGAATATTAAAGCTACTGTAGCAACTAATACTGGCACAGAGTGTCAAATGCTGGATATCAAATAATAATGTGCGTACGCTTCTAATTAGAGCTTTAAAGTGAGGAATTATAATGAAAATTTTGTAAGTAAAGTCCTTAGTGTATAATTTCAGTCTAATTCAAATGACTTATGAGGTACAAAGTGTACTGATCTTTTAAATTATTTATATGATAATATATTAGGTATCAGAGTTTTAGGCTGTGAAAATGTTTTCTGATGTATGTGTAATGACTGTATGGAACTTGATTTTAAACAAAATATAAATTATTCTTTCCAAGTCAGTTGGAATAAAAAGTAAAAACAGTCATAATTAAAAATTATATAAATAAATTAATAGAAGTGTTAAATAAAAATTATAAATAAATAAAATAAATAAATACAATGGTGATATTGATGCTCAATGTCAATTGTAAGATTATCAGAATACCACTCCAGCAGAACGAGTTTGTGAAAAAAAAAAAAAGTACCGCTAGTATATGATTTAAATTAATTCTCCGTAACATCACAGATGCCCACTAGGGCCCTGTTTACTCCTGGTATTAAAGGGTTAGTTCACCCAAAAATGGAAATTCTGTCATTAATTACTCACCCTCATGTCGTTCCACACCCGTAAGACCTTCGTTCATCACCGGAACACACATATTGTTGAATAAAAACTTTATTCAACAATATCTTCTCTTCTGTGTCATTCTCCTATGCTGTTTACGTTCAGCACTTCCAGGTTCTACATCAGAATGCCTACTCATTATTGGCTGGCTCCTGCGTCAGCATCACACGCGTTTCACACGTGTTGCTCACATGAACAGCGCCAGCCAATACTGAACCGCCGTTCTGACGTAGAACCTGGAAGATGTTGTTGAATAAAGTCGTTATTTTTGCTTTTTTTTTTTTTTTTTTGCACACAAAAAGTATTCTTGTCGCTTCATAAAAATAAGGTTGAATCACTGCAGTCAAGTCAACTATTTTAACAACGTCTCTAGTACCTTTCTAGTCTTTGAAAGTGGTGGTTAAATTGCTGTGTATATACCTCTCGGATTTCATCAAAAATATCTTAATTTGTGTTCTGAAGATGAACAACGGTCTCATGGGGTTGGAAAGACATGAGGGTGAGTAATTAATGATGGAATTTTCATTTTTGGGTGAACCAACCCTTTAAGTAGATGAGGGAGACATATACCCGTTTACACATGGTATTTTTGGACAGGTGCCCGAATATGGAAGTGAATGAGGCTTTGCGATATTTTTTTTTTTTTTTTTTTTTTTTTTTTTTATCTAGGCCTACGTGAAATTCTGCATCCATTGTACGTTTTTTTTTTTTTTTCTCCACCTCGGAAGGGCAACGTGAGTCGAGAAGGGCATATGGGCAGTTGCCCGGGCAACCTGAGCAACCCCCCTGTGCACGTCCCTGAGCTGTTTAATGGCTGATCATTGGCTTTTTTTTGATTAACAATCTGACAGCTGAAAAGATTTTGGATTGTATGCTTTTAGTTGAAACATGGCTTAATAACACTACTGGTGCAGCAATGCTGATTGAGGCTTGTCCTGCTAACTACAATTCTAATCAATCCATTAGACAAAACAGGAAGGGTGGTGGATTAGCAGTTATTTTCTCTTCAAAGTTTGTGTGTAATGACATTGATTTGCGAATGTGCAACATTTGGATTTCTTGCTCTAAAGCTTAAAGCCAAAAAAAAAAAAAAAAAAAAAACATTTTCAGGAATTATCTATTACTAGATATTAGGTATTGTATGATAAAATAATTTTGAATAGGGATCTGAATATTCCAAAGCAATGAATCGCATGAATTTACTGGATAGTTTTGAACTCACCCAGCATCAGTGAAGCCACTCATTAGTATGGTAACACATTAGATCTTGTAATAATGACAGGATTAAATGATGATAATCTTAGTATCTCAGTTACCCATTTCAGACCATTATTGTGTGTTCTTCAATGTTAATGCGATTTTAACACAGGCTAGAGAGGAATTAATGACCCAGGAGTGAATTTTAAATGATGAGGCTGTGGTAAAGTTTGCTGATATTATAAGATTGTCTGGGCCATACAATTGTGACTGTTCCTTAAATAAAATAGTTGAAATTTTTAACAATGCATTGTCATCTGTTTTAAATACTGTTGCTCCATTTAAAGGGATAGTTCACTCAAAATTGGGCACATTCTGCGTACGGTCATCCGCCGGAAGCTAGTTATTTGAATTTATAAAGTTTTAAATATGGATATTTTTCTTACTAAAACACATTGCTTCACTTCAGAATGCCTTTATTAACCCACTGGAGACTAAGGATATTTTTAAAGATGCCCTAGATTCAAAAATTAAATTTACCTCGGCATAGTTGAATAACAAGAGTTCAGTACATGGAAATGACATACAGTGAGTCTCAAACTCCATTGTTTCCTCCTTCTTATATAAATCTCATTTGTTTAAACAACCTCCGAGGAACAGGCGAATCTCAACATAACACCGACGTAACAGTCGGGATCATTAATATGTACGCCCCCAATATTTGCATATGCCAGCCCATGTTCAATGCATTACACAAGGGCAGCCAGTATTAAAGTCTGGTTGTGCACAGCTGAATCAACAGACTAGGTAAGCAAGCAAGGACAATAGCGAAAAATGGCAGATAGAGCAATAATAACTGACATGATCATTGATATCATGATATTTTTAGTGATATTTGTAAATTCTTTCTAAATGTTTCGTTAGCATGTTGCTAATGTACTGTTAAATGTGGTTAAAGTTACCATCGTTTCTTACTGTATTCACGGAGACAAGACTGTCATTATTTTAATTTTTTTAAACACTTGCAGTCTGTATAATGCATAAACACAACTTCATTCTTTATAAATCTCTCCAATAATGTGTAATGTTAGCTTTAGCCATGGAGCACTATCAAACTCATTCAGAATCAAATGTAAACATCCAAATAAATACTATACTTACGCGGTTAGACATGTTGCATGACGAACACTTTGTAAAGATCCATTTTGAGGGTTATATTAGCTGTGTGAACTTTGTTTATGATGTTTAAGGCCAGCGCGAGCTTTCGGGGCATGGAGCACGAGATTTAAAGGGGCCGCGTACCCTGAATCGGCGCATTTATAATGAAAGGCAGTTAAAAAAATGTATAAAAAAAAAAAACTATGGGGTATTTTGAGCTGAAACTTCACAGACACATTCAGGGGACACTTAAGACTTATATTACATCTTTTGAAAACATGTTCTTTGGGACCTTTAAATATATCTCGCCTGAAAGAAGATAGTCATTTACACCTAAGATGGCTTGAGGCAGAGTAAATCATGGGAAATTTTTCATTCTTCATACAACAATGGCTGTTCAATGGACAGCAATGGACTTCACTTTTTTTTTTACTTTAGTTAGTGTGTAATGTTGCTGCTTGAGTATAAACAGTATCTGCAAAGTTACAGCGCTAAAAATGTTCAATGCAAATGGAGATATTGTCTTTTAAAGAATTCTCTGTTTAAGAACAAACGGCTGGTAGGGACTACAACGAGCTTCTTCCAAGGCTGGTGACATCACTAACACTAGAATTTACATAAACCCTGCCCCCGAGAACACGCAACAAAGGGGGTGAGGCCATGTTACTGCATTACAGTACGTAACAGGCCCTTTTTACAATGAGGTCAGTTAACTTCCACCTATCCGCAAAGCAGTGGATCTGTAGTTCCGTCTTACCTTCGCGCCGGAGACTTCTCAGGAAAATGCTTTAATAACTTTAAATGCGAACTGTTTATGTCAAGAATTTACACAGTTTATTTCCTTTCTGTAATTGCCTTGCTTAGGGTTTCCGCAAGCAGAAACTTTAGCAATGTTGTGTCCTTGAATTGCTGTCAGAGTTTTATCACAACGATTGTGTGTCCACACAAATCTGTTAGCCTATTTGGAATAACAAGAATATTGTCTTTAAAAACAAATCTTTATTTTTAGAAATTGGTAGGCCATGAAAATGGTATTGTTCTTATGAGATTAATGGACACCTGGATAATATGGATAATATGGATAATGGACACCTGAAAGTTGTGGAATCTCAAGCCTGCCAAAATTAAAAATAAATAAATACATAAATAAATATATAAAGAAATGTAAAAAAGTACAAATAAATAAATATATAAATAAATATACATAGAAAAGCAAAAAAAAAAAAAAAAAATGAATAATTATGTATACATTTATTTCCTTATTTATGCATATATTTATTTTTCCACAATTATTTATTTTTTTTATTTTATTTATTTATACATTTATTCATTTCCACATTTCTTTATTTTTACATTTATGTATTTCTACATTTCTTTGTCCATAGGGTAATGAGGAGTGCGTGGTTTACCTCAGACATAGTAATCGAGCTCAGAGTAGGCGAGAGCGAAGCGTTGAGGCCACAGTGACACCTTGTGGTGTGCCCGAAATAGTGTAGCCTACTGACGTTGATACTGGGATGAATGATTGGGTAGTATGGCCAAAATCTTATATCACAGGTTAAGTAATATCACCCTAACTGTACTGTGTGACATGGATAGGCTACTCTTTATTCCGGACATGGCCGTAGAGCATTGTCTGGTCTGGATTTGAAAAATGTCCTGCGCTGGCAAACATGAACAGCAACATCTTCAGCAGATCTGATAACAGGGACTCTGAAATGGAAGTACCTGTTATTTCCCATTATTAATCATTTGAATGAATGGGCTTGTGTTTGATTGAGATTCGGACACCGGTCAGAACACGGAAAGGATCAAAGCAGTGCACATATAGGCTACAGTGAAGGTTACATAAAGGCTGAACAGTTTCTGACATTTTCAGTGAGTCTGCATCTGCATAAGGTAATGTGAGGCACTGCTAGTGCTAAGTGCTAACAGGAGCTCCTGAAACTCCGCCCCCTTTTGAGAGGAGCAGCTCATTTGCATTTAAAGGGACACATAAAAACGGAGTGTTTTTGCTCACCCTCAAAAAAGTGACAAATTATAAGCAGAACTAAGTAACTTTTTTACCTTCATAAACAGTTTTCTAAGTCCTTACGATGGTTAATTGACTTGTAGTGGTGTGTTTGAGGCGAGCACTAACCCCCTCTGGCACGTCTACGCCAGAAAACAGCACTTGCAAGTTGAGCTGCACTGACCTGACACAATCTCGCCTCATGTTCACGTTCATGCGAGAGTGACAAAATGCTTTACGGTAATTAAAAAACAATGCATATATTATGACTTTATATGACAATTACGAAAATTACCCACCTCCATCGAGATTTCTTGTACTGTATATGCAAAACTACTGCGCTGGTGAGCGTTGTAGTCGTTGTAGTCCAGAGCTGCGCTTGGAGTATTTACGACAGTGTGATTCACTGAAGGAACCTGTAGGGGGAGCTTCGCAAATCTTACTGAGTTCCGCTTTAACATGCTATAAAAAATTATCTGTAGGGTATTTGGGCTAAAACTTCGCATACAAACTGACATCAGAGACTTATTTTACATCTTGTAAAAGTAGCATACCTTTAGCCTTTAGCAGTTCTCTGCATCAAAATACAAAAAAATTGTTTTGTTCTTCAATGACTAAATATCATCAATCACAACTAGTATACTAGTAAATCTTGTGAAAGCGATGTTGGGGGAATTTATTTATATTACTAATTTGGACAGTCATGTCTTGGCTAATAGGCCGATATCCAACCTCCCAATTATTAGTAAGATACTTAAAAATGTAGTTGTAGCATTTATAAACACTTTTCTTGAAGAAAATCACATTGAGGAGATTCAGTCTGGTTTTAGGGTTAAGGTTAGGGTCTAAGAAACATGAAACCCACTTTGGAGTCCCACAAGAGAGCTGCCATGGTCCTTTATTATTTTCACTATGGTGACATCATCAGAGAAAACTAATTCATGCTTTTATTTCAAGTAGACTGTAATGCACTTCTTACTGGTCTCCCACAAAAAAAAAAAAAAAAAATCAATAAACAGATTAAAGCTTATCCAATACTCGGTGGCTCAGTTATTAACAAGAACTAAAAAAAGAGAACATAAAACTCCAGTTTTAGCTACATTGCACTGGCTCCCTAAAAAAATTTAGAATAGATTTCAAGGTCCTTCTCCTTACATACAAAGCCCCTAATGGACAAGGACCAGACTATATCACCAACTCTTTCTTGTTAATTATTTTCCATCTAGAATTTTACTGGTTTACTGGAGGTTCCCAGCAACAGGCAAACAAAAATTGACGATGTGGTGTTTGTAAATTATGCTTTAAAATTGTGGAATACACTACCAATAGATATTAGGGAATCCAGTTCGCTCAGTATTGTTAAAAGAAAATTAAAAACATATCTTTTTACCTCACCATTTAATTACTTTTATTTGAATTATGTTTAAAATAAATTGCCTCTTATATGTTTAGTATTTTATACTTGATGTGTTGTATTTGAGTACTTTCATCTTTTATGTTTGATGTATATGATACGTACAAACATCTCTCTGAAAATACACTCCTAATTCCAGTATGAATCACTGGGTCCTTTGGGGTATTTGTCAAACTATTTCCTGTCGGCTTGTCTCTCTCTTCTCACACGCAGACACGCACACAGAAGCAAGTAATTTGATGAACAGATGGTACTTAGACTGTGACTGACAGATTCAAAACATGGGTCTATCATTGCTGTTTTCACATCTGCAAGAGCAGGATTTGAATGGCATGCCGCTAGTTTCCCGCAATCTATTACCAGCACTGTCAAATGATACTCTGTGACCTCTAAATAGACCAATGACTGTTAGACATTGACAAGCCGCTTTGCAAACTTCATCTCAGCAAAATCAATAAACTAGCACTTATGTCATCAGAAAGTGTTTGGTGAATCATCAAAGGTAGAGACTGTAGCAGATGTGAAAACTAAAACCATCCTGTCAGACTGGTATTTTTCAAATCATAAACTTTAAAGAGCTCATAATTGCTGTGAAACAATTTCAACAAACATCAGACACACTACTAAAACCTTTTTCATTTGATTAGAAAACAATTTACACTGAAGAAAACATGAGTGGTGCAGCATGGTTGCTTGCTGCACTATATCAAACTGGCTTGAAATTTCGAAATGCATGCCGTATGAAGGTTAGTGCCTTCTGACTGGTTGGTTCAGGTTTCTTTGGCTGGTTAGGCATTAAAGGGTTAGTTCACCCAAAAATGAAAATTCTGTCATTAATTACTCACCCTCATGTTGTTCCAAACCCATAAGACTTTCGTTCATCTTCGGAACACAACTTAAGATATTTTTAATGAAATCTGAGCGATTTCTGTCCCTCCATTGACAGCTATGCAACTACTAATATGACGCTTCAAAAATTTCATTAAGAGATCGTAAAACAATACTGATATAAAATGAGTGGCTTAGTACAAAATTTCAGAAGAGACACGATTGCTTTATATGCTGAACAGATTTAATTTAGGCTTTTATTCACATAAATATTTATCAACTGAATCATGCTTGCTTGACATGCGAGAACAATGAGGTTTGTTCTTGTGTGTTTCACAGCACGTTTGAGCTTCCACAAGAACCAGTGAGGTTTGTTTTTGCGCGTCAAGTAGGTTCGGTTGAGCTTCTGTTTATGTTCGCTGATCAATGTTTATATGTGAATACAAGTCTAAATTCAATCTGTTCATCATATAAAGTGACCATGGGCCCTATTTTAACGATCTAAACGCAAAGTGTAAAGCGCACGGCGCAGGTGCACTCAGGGCGTGTCCAAATCCACTTTTGCTATTTTAACAACGGAAAAACGGTCCGTGCGCCGGGGCGCATTTTTGAAATGGGTTGTCCCTATTCTCTTAATTAGTAATGGGCGTAACGTTCAATAAACCAATCAGAGTGTCATCTCTCATTCCCTTTAAGAGCGAGATGCGCTCGCGCCATGGCGGATTGCTATTTACATGGCGGATTTTTTTGGCGGAAAAGCTGAACACTTTTCAAGCGAAGAAACCGATCTGCTCGTGCGCGAAGTTAAAGCGGGCTTGCAAATGCAGGCTTTCAAATAGCTCCGCGCAATGAGTCAGTTAATATATATGTGTGTGTATTGGCACGATTGTTCAATTAATTAGCCAATTTCGTTCATCATTATAAGTAGTAATAGGCTGAATTGAAAATAGGTAGCCTAATTCTAATACACGCAATGATTATTTATCATTAAATTTTTATATATACTGTATGTAGCCTACACAATAATATTCTTTTACACTGTAATCCTTTTGTTTTTAATATTTGGCATGTTTGTGTGATGCGCATCCCTGTGTGTAATAAGCAAAGTCAATGCACACTGTGGACGCGCCCAGAGGCGCAGTTTCTACCAACGCGCTCTAACAAAAAAATATTGCGTCATTGACTTTATACTTTAGACCAGGTTTGAGTTGGTCTATGGCGCAGTCTATTTTCAGCTCCTTAAAATAGCAATGCGCCGGCAATGCGCCTGAACACACCTCTTTTTTAGACCAGCACGCCCATGGGCGCACTAACTGGCGCAAATGCATTTACTAATTTAAGGACGTGGCGCTGAATGGGAAAACGCGAACGGCGCCGGACGCAAACTAGCAAACACACTTGAGCTGCGCCTTGCGTCGCATTGCGACGGGTGTATTATAGGGCCCCATGTCTCTTCAGACAATTTGAGCTAAACTGCTCAATTCATATGGATTAGTTTTACTATCTCTTCATGAACTGAAGCGTCAAAGTGGTAGTTGCGTAGCTGATAACAGAGACAGAAATCACTCAGATTTCATTAACAATATCTTCATTTGTGTTTCAAAGATGAACGAAGGTCTTACAGGTTTGGAACATCAGAGGGTGAGTAATTAACCCTTTGATGCACAAGCTATGAAAACCCCTTCTAATGCGCAACATGGGTCAAAAATGACCCGTATTCATTTCCTATGTAATTTCAATCATGGTTGAGTGTTTCTTTGCTGAATCTTTGAAAGAAATGTATTTTATCATTAATTTATTCCAGGTATTCCTTAAATATCTTGTTTTTGATTGACAAAAATCATTATGTTCATTTTTTCTTTCTTACTTTATAAACAAACACAGTTTTTGTCTGTCTACATCAATTTTACACACATGGGTCAAAAATGACCCGTATTCATTTCCTATGTAATTTCAGTCATGACTGAGTGTTTCTTCGCTGAATCTTTGAAAGAAATTTATTTTATCATTTATTTATTTCAGGTATTACTTAAATATCTTGTTTTTGATTTTCTACAAATAATTATGTTTATTTTTCTTTCTTACTTTATAAACAAACACAGTTTCTACATCAATTTTACACACATGGGTCAAAAATGACCCGTATTCATTTCCTATGTAATTTCAGTCATGACTAAGTGTTTCTTCGCTGAATCTTTGAAAGAAATGTATTTTGTCATTTATTTATTCCAGGTATTCCTTAAATATCTTGTTTTTGATTTTAACAAATCATTGTGTTTATTTTTTCTTTCTTTTTTTCATAAACAAACACAGGTTTTGTATTTCTACATCAATTTTACACACATGGGTCAAAAATTACCCATATAGAAACCTTTGCAAATTTTCGCAAGAAGGAACATATTTACTGCAGACAACTGTTCATCCGCCACACATTTCATGTCTCAACATGGCTGCTTTTGTATATTTGATGGATGAAAGACAATTATATTTCATATAATAGGCTGTATATTATATTTCATAATTTGTATTTTTTGTCATAAACCAATGCTACTGGTCACCTTTTACATCTATCAGTGTTCCTGAAAAGTAACAGTTTTGAACAAGGTTTCTGTCCAACAGTGAAAATATATAATAAGTGTATCGATCAACAGTGATTTTGAATTTCTTTATCTATAGTGTTAGCGGCTGGTCCTCAACAGAATTGAGGTGGATGATGACATCACTGTAAAAAAAAGCTGAAAGTGTACTTTGCGAACAGTCAAACGCAATTTAAATGTGTATGTGCAGGGTTGCACATACACAGTTACAGAAATCCGGCGGAAATTATAAAAAGTTACAAAAATCTGTATGCTGACCCTCACGTACACATAAAAAGTGAAGCATACGTTGGCTTTTAGAAAGGTAATGACACACACATTCAAAAAAATTCATTCAAAAAGAAAGGAAAAATTAAAATAAGGATTTGGTTATTGAGTAATAGATGGAATAATGAATGATAAAATTAATTTATTGTAATATATGCGATATAGAAAATAACTAATTCGGGTCACTTTTGACTCATGTTGTATTTGTCCAAAACTGTTACATTTCAGGAACGCTGACAGACATAAAGGATGACCAATTGCATTGATTTATGACAAAAAATTAAAAAATTATGAAATATATAGCCTAATATATTAAATATAATAAGACTTACATCCATCAAATATACAAAAGTAGCCTTGTTAAGATGTAAAATGTGTGGCAGATGAACAGTTGTCTGCAGTAAATATGTTCCTACTTGCAAAAATTTGCAAATCTTAAAGATTTCTATATGGGTCATTTTTGACCCATGTGTGTAAAATTGATGTAGAAACTGTGTTTGTTTATAAAGTAAGAAAGAAAAATAAACAATTATTTGTAGAAAATCAAAAACAAGATATTTAAGTAATACCTGAAATAAATAAATGATAAAATAAATTTCTTTCAAAGATTCAGTGAAGAAACACTCAGTCATGACTGAAATTACATAGGAAATGAATACGGGTCATTTTTGACCCATGTGTGTAAAATTGATGTAGACAAACAAAAACTGTGTTTGTTTATAAAGTAAGAAAGAAAAAATGAACATAATGATTTTTTACAATCAAAAACAAGATATTTAAGGAATACCTGGAATAAATGAATGATAAAATACATTTCTTTTAAAGATTCAGCAAAGAAACACTCAACCATGATTGAAATTACATAGGAAATGAATACGGGTCATTTTTGACCCATGTTGCGCATTAGAAGGGTAGTGATACAAAAATGATTTTTATTAAAAAAGTAAGAAAGAAAAAATTAAAATGAGGATTTGTGATGATCAAAAACAAGTTAATTGAGGAATACCTGGAATACTGAATGATTAAAATAATTTCTTGCAAAGATATAAAAAATAATAACTCAGCCGGGTCATTTTTGTCCCATGTTGTGCATCAAAGGGTTAATGACAGATTTTTCATTTTTGGGTGAACTAACCCTTTAATAAATGCACATTAAAATTAGTAAGAAGAAAGATTGCAAAGATTGTTTGATGTCAGTGAGAAATGAATGATTTCATTCAGCAAGGATACATTACATTGATCAAAAGTGACAGTAAATACATTTATAATGGTGAAGCTGTTTTTTAAACTTTCTATCCATTTAAAGAATCCAAAGGATCCACACACACACACACACACACACACACACACACACACACACACACACACACACACACACACACACACACACACACACACACACACACACAGAAAGGGTTATGTTTTCCACAAAAATATTAAGCAGTACAGCTTGAAGACATGAAGAGATGAAGATTGGAGTAATGAAGCTTTGTCATGACAGGAAAAATTTACATTACATGCATAATAAAAAAAAAAATAATAATAAAAAAAAATACTGCAATACTGATGCCAAGTAAACTGTTAGCAGTATTGCTTATAGTTTCATAAAGGAGACATTGTTTCTCACAGTTATGTTCTGTATTTTTGTCTGTCCTGTTGTCCATCCTGCCAAGAGAACACAGCAGGTACACACAGCTATACCACCAACTCTGACACCCCGAGAGAGAAAGAGAGTGACTGAGGGTCCAATGAATCTTTAATGTCACCACAAATTGACACAAATTTTCACTAGTCTGAGCTCTAACAGTTATTGCTCTCTTTTTTTTGTCTCTTTCACAATCCTTCAGACAGATACATAATGCAAAAGTACATTTTTCAAGCTCATTCATCACATCTAAAAACATCCCACACATTGCAATTAAGTTAAGTTTGCAAAATTAAATATCATCAGTAAGCATAGCTTTTTTTTTTTTTTTGAATAACTGTAAATAACAAATAAACATTCATTTAAATCAAAATATATATTTAGTGTTTTTTTTTTTTTTTTCATCTTAATTTAATGCAACTCAAATTTTTAAGTATAACCTAACCTGAAGGTGGATGATGTGAGTGTACCAACTATAATTAGACCAGTCTGCAACATTATTATAAACAGCTGAATACTTGCATATTTTTGTAGCTATCGAAATGAAAATGCATGTATTTGGACTTGATTTGACCTACTGTCGAATCCAACTATCTGTGTGGAGGAAAATAGTCTGAGTGCACATTCAGCGATGACATCAAATTTTGTTAAAAAACGCCACTAGCGGGCATATGTTTGACATTAAAATATTTGATTATGGTTGAATGTATTTTTTTCAAGTTTCCTGACCTCTAAACTTTAGTGGAGATGTAAAAACTAAAAAAAAAAAAAAAAACATTTAGTGTAAACTTAAATCTTTGATAGATGTTGAATGAACTCAAAAATAATAGTTAGTTAAACTTTTTGGCACAATTTGAGTAAAAGGTACTTTCCATTATGTTATGTTAGTGTAGGAAATGTCAGTTTTCCAAACCTTCCTTTGCCATTAATTGAAATAATCCAGTGAGAATTGTAATTAATGCAATTGATTTTAAGAAAAGCAGAAAACAAAGATCCACTAAAACATATGAAAACTCACTTTTCAAACTCCTAAAACTGCATTGACAAGCAAAAAAGTGCTATTTCCAGTTTGTTAGATGTCTGTCCTGTCTATTAACATCACAAATTGAGCTCTTTCGGCATGTGTGTGTGTGTGCTTTAACCTGAGGGCAAATAAATGTAACAAGTCAACAACCCTAAAGCATCCGAGGCAGATCCCTGTGGTGGAAGAGACAGCTGTGTCAGCCGTGACAGTCACAACTGCCCTGCGTATCTTCTGTTTATCCTCACACACCTTTCCTCTCGAGTCGGACCCCTCTGTCACACAAACACACTCGCACAGACTCACAACGCCACTTCAGATTCATCAGTCAGCACTCGTGCGACTCATTGAACAGAGGGAAGGTCATATCCATCTGTCAGTATTTCGGAAGACTCCACTGGAAAGCAAAGTGTGTTTGTTTCTGAAAGATACAACGGGAGCGTGGGGTGAAGAGAGGCAGGCGGGTGTTGTTTCAGGGCAGGTGTGCCCTCAGGAGCATTTGGTGACTGATGCATCTTGATATGAGAGGTGAGAATCTCTGCCCATGTTTGTTATGGACCCAATAGACCTGACAGGTTAAGCTGAAAACTTCTCTGTATGTTTAGTTTCAAAGCAGTTTATTAAAGGGGACATATTCTAGACTTTTGTAACCTTTTCCCTCGCAGCCAACTTCAACGTTACTCAATGTTTATTGCATCAAAAACAGTCATACTTCGTTTTACAAAGTTTGGGGTTGGTAAGAGTTTTTTAATGTTTTTTTTTTCTTTTGTTGCTGTTTGTTTGTTTTTTTAGAAAGTGTTTTTTTTTTTTTTTTTTTTGTTTGTTTTTACTCACCAAGGCTGCATTTATTTGATCAAAATACAGTAAAAACAGTATGTCTTTACAGTCACTTTTGATTAATCTCATTTGTCCCTGCTGTATTAAAAGTATTAAACTTTTGATAGGTAGTGCATACTAAGTAGGGGAGATCGGATGCAGCTATGGTCACTGTACAGCGTAAAAACCAGCTGGTTAAGAAGAGGAATGAAAAATGCAAAGAAGACAAGACTAATTATAATTCAGCATGTATATAGATGTAAAAAAAATTAATAATAATAAAAAAAAGAGGACCACTCAAAATTTGGTATGGAAATATTGCTATGATCACTTTCAGTTACATTGTGAATGCTGAACAGTCTATTAATGTAAGTGAGAGTTTTTCAAATAATAATCAAAGTACAAAATCCACCAAATGCTGAAATAATTTACAAAACAAAGTTTGAATGGAATCAGTATGTTAAGCAGTTGGGGTAGAATTAACTGTAAAAGTTTAATACTTGGGTATGTTTGATGAATATCAGTACTGCTGTAAATGCACTGCAATTCTGTTTTCCATTATATATCAGACATGAATCTAATCACAGCTAATGTCACAGAAAATTTAGGAATGTATTTTGCCTGGTTGTTTATCACTGGAAATAATGATCAAGACTTTAAATGTGGTAATTTTGTGATAAATGTTCAAGTCACATGAGTAACTGTGTAAGCCATATCCCAGAGAGTGCTCTAATCTAAGCGTATGTATCTATCATGAATTTATCTGCTACTTCCGAACATGACACTCATTTTAAACCCTGACTGTGCTTGCTTACTGTGAAATCACAAGATCTTTTAACTCATCATAGATGAGTGGATTCCCTCCGTCTCTGTCGCACTCTCAGAGGAATGAACGAGATCTTCAGATGTGCTCTTCCCAATATGGTTTTACATCACAAACCGTATGTATGTATGTATGTATATATATATATACACCGATCACTCATAACATTATGACCACCTTCCTAATATTGTGTTGGTCCCCCTTTTGCTGCCAAAACAGCCCTGACCCGTTGAGGCATGGACTCCACTAGACCCCTGAAGGTGTGCTGTGGTATCTGGCACCAAGATGTCACACCAAGCAGATGCCGACAAACTAGTGGTGACGAAAGCAGACTGTGGGGTTGGCTCACGTCGGCAGCGTCTGGGTTCAAAGTTGCCCTGAAACCGACGCTCGACAACCGACGGCAAAGTAGCACATCCGTTCTGCACCTGCGTAAGAAGAAATGCCTTTCCGTACCAGCAGGTGGCAGTAGCTGAACATCCAATCAGAATGATCAGATGGCTTGATTGACCAACGAGCTCCAACGCCGATGTCAAATCGGCCGAAAAAAAGCTGACGAGGACCAACTTTTCGCCAACAGTGCGGAACACACTGAGAAAACTTAGTCGGCCGACGAAAAAAAACTGCCCGACGGCCGACTGTCAACTTGGTGTGTTCCGGGCTTAAGTTGCGAGGTGGGGCCTCCATGGATCTGACTTACTTGTTCAGCACATCCCACAGATGCTCGATTGGATTAAGATCTGGGGAATTTGGAAGCCAAATCAACACCTCAAACGTGTTGTTGTGCTCCTCAAACCATTCCTGAACCATTTTTGCTTTGTGGCAGGGCGCATTATCCTGCTGAAAAAGGCCACAGCCACCAGGGAATACTGTTTCCATGAAAGGGTGTACATGGTCTGCAACAATACTTAGGTAGGTGGTATGTGTCAAAGTAACATTCACATGGATGGCAGGACCCTGGTGCCAATTGTCTTCCCCAGGTAAGCGGCACACACGTATCCGGCCATCCATGTCATGTAAAAGAAAACTAGATTCATCAGACCAGGCCACCTTCTTCCATTGCTCCGTGGTCCAGTTCTGATGCTCACATGCCCACTGTTGACGTCTTCAGCGGAGGACAGGGGTCAGCATGGGCACCCTGACTGGTCTGCAGCTATGCAGCCCCATATGCAACAAACTGCGATGCACTGTGTATTCTGACACCTTTCTATCAGAACCAGCATTAACTTACCACACGGGCCAGCCTTCGCTCCCCACATGCATCAATGAGCCTTGGCCGCCCATGACCCTGTTGCCGGTTCACCACTGTTCCTTCCTTGGACCACTTTTGATAGATACTGACCACTGCAGAATGGAACACCCCACAAGAGCTGCTGTTTTGGAGATGTTCTGACCCAGTCGTCTAGTCATCACAATTTGGCCCTTGTCAAACTTGCTCAAATCCTTACGCTTGCCCATTTTCCCTGCTTCAAATACATAAACTTTGAGGACAAAATGTTCACTTGCTGCCTAATATATCCTGCCCACTAACAGGTACCATGATGAAGAGATAATCAGTGTTATTCACTTCACATATCAGTGGTCATAATGTTATACTGTTTAAAACAAGTATTAGTATTCATCTATACACTGCACCGAAAGCTTGTGTGCTAAGCCGAACCCAGCCCTTGTGCTGTCCTTATTTACCCCTCCTCTCTGTTGGGAGGGAGACACATATATTTCATTAGCCCTGTCAATCTCCCAGCGATCCATTAGCACACATAAAAACACTCCAACTGTGCGGCTCCGGAACATTCTCCTTACGGCCATCACACAGTGTGTTTGTCTGTCTGCTTTCACACAGGCCCTAGCACAGCCTGTCTCCGTCTGATATTAAAGGTGAAGAGTGTAAATTCTGTGCCGCTAGCATCACCAAACAGAACCGTGAAAATAATAAACAAGTTTAAACACTCTCCCCATCTGCCATCACGCCATTGGTCCAACCAATATTAGGTCCAGCCCAAATAAACAGACTGCAATTCAGTACTGGTTTACAGCAAATCATAACCACAATGTTTGAAGAATATCAATACTGCTGCACAAGCACTATAATCCTGTTTTCCATTATATATCAGATATGAATGTAATCCTAGCTAATGTCACAGTAAATTTATGGATGCATGATGGAATGAATTTATCTGTTTCCAAACATGACACACATCTTTTGCTGCATCTTTGATGCTTTTGTTCACAAATCAAATTTATCTACAGCACATCGAGAAAATAAACATTGCCATGATATCTGTGTTCCACATAAAAGTGCTGTAATGCGTTTCCTCATTGGAAATTATAGTATCATCAGTATCATCAGCTTACTCTGGTTATTTATTTATTTGCATTTATAACAAATAATTGTATTTATGCATAACACAATTATGATGTATGTGTGCAGAAAAAATTAAGTTGCATTCTACTGAAAGGTGAAGAACACTGCACAACTGAACTGAAAACATTACTAAATATTAAAGGATAAATGATTATGATCAATACTCAGTATACGTTTTCAGAAACGTTAATTGAATTAGAGGATAAATTGATTTTTTTTTTTTTTTTTTTTTTTGTACCATTAACTGGAAGTGCAGCATTTACTTATGGCTTCCTTATTTTTTATTATATTTTTTATTTTTTTTCAGGAAATGAATACTTTCATTCAACAAGAATGCATTATATTGCAAAAGTGACAGTAAAAACAGTTAAAATGTAACAAAAGATTTGTATTTTAAATAAATTCTTTTCTTTTAAATAAATAAAATATAAAACAGCACAACTGTTTGTAACATTGATAATAATAATAAATGTTTCTTGAGCAGCAAATCAGCATATTAGAATGATTTCTGAAGGATCATGTGACACTGAAGACTGAAAATTCAGCTTCACCATCACAACTTTCTTTAAAAAAATGACTTTCAAAGTCTTAAAAGAACGAAAGAAACAAACAAAAGGTGATATAGTCAAAGAGAAATAAACAAAATAAAAGTAAGGGCATGAGCGCTTCCTTTAATGAATGCTTGACCAATCTTTAATTTGAATTATGAGTGAGCAGGTGCTTCATTAACAAAATGGAAACTCAAGGAGAGAGATACAGATGACAGCGCTATAACTCAACAGATCTGGAGAACTCCATTGTGCCAGGGATGATAAATAAAATGAAGAGCAATTCCTAAGCACTGATTAATCTACTTGACAGCAATTATGATCATTGAGAAGCTGTTAATTAAAGCTCACTGGTTTGCCTCCCCTCCTACATTTGTGTTAAACCAAACAGGGCTCATATCCTTCTAACAGATTTGCAGGATTTCTAGACAATGTTTTATATAACAGTCAACATTATATTAATTATATCATATTATATTATATTATATTATATTATATTATATTATATTATATTATATTATATTAATTATATTATATTATATTATATTATATTATATTTATTATATTATATTATATTATTTTATATTAAAGGTGCCCTTGAATGAAAAATTGAATTTATCTTGGCATAGTCAAATAACAAGAGTTCAGTACATGGAAATGACATACAGTGAGTCTCAAACTCCATTGTTTCCTCCTTCTTATATAAATCTCATTTGTTTAAAAGACCTCGGAAGAACAGGCAAATCTCAACATAACACCGACTGTTACGTAACAGTCGGGGTATACGTCCCAATATTTGCATATGCCAGCCCATGTTCCCAACATTATGAAAGGCATTAGACAAGGGCAGCTAGTAACGTCTGGATCTGCACAGGTGAATCGACAGACTAGGTCAGCAAGCAAGAACAATAGCGAAAAATGGCAGATGGAGCAATAATAACTGACATGATCCATGATATCATGATATTTTTAGTGATATTTGTAACTTGTCTTTCTAAATGTTTCGTTAGCATGTTGCTAATGTACTGTTAAATGTGGTTAAAGTTACCATCGTTTCTTACTGTATTCACGGAGACAAGAGCCGTCGCTATTTTCATTATTAAACACTTGCCGTCTGTATAATTCATAAACAACTTCATTCTTTATAAATCTCTCCAACAGTGTAGCATTAGCCGTTAGCCACGGAGCACAGCCTCAAATTCATTCAGAATCAAATGTAAACAATATAACAGTATACAATACTCACATAAAGATCCATTTGAGGGTTATATTAGCTGTGTAAACTTTTGTTTATGCACTGTTCAAGGCAAGCGCGAGCTAACACCGTGGGTGTGGAGCACGAGAATTAAAGGGCCAGTAGCCCTGAATCGGCTCATTTATAATGATGCCCCAAAATAGGCAGTTAAAAAATGAATTAAAAAAAAAATCTATGGGGTATTTTGAGCTGAAACTTCACAGACACATTCAGGGGACACCTTAGACTTATATTACATCTTTTTAAAAAAAGTTCTAGGGCATCTTGAATAAACATAAATTATATAAGCCAACAAATTAAGAAGATTTTTTTTCTTTTGAATAACATGCACCAAAGAATCATTCACAATAAGACCATGTTGTTAATGTTGACATTAACATATGATGGTTTCTGTGGGCACAACTAAGAAATTATGAAAAGCTATTCCTGTTAATGCAACGTGATTGCCCCCACAAGGTCAATGATCTCATACTGTATGTAAAACATAATTCTAAAAATGATAAATATCCATAGCTCAGTATAAAAACTGAAAAAAAGAAAAAAAATGTGTGTTCTTGTTTATATTACATCGTGGGGACCAATTGGCCCCACAATGTAATAAAAACCTGAGATCACCTACATTGTGGGGTCCAGCCAGCGGTCCCCACGAGGGAAATGGATTAATAAACATACTAAAAGATGTTTTTTTGAAAATGTAAAAATGCATAATGTTTCCTGTGATGGTTAGGTTTAGGGATAGGGGTAGGGTAGGGGGATAGGAAGTACGGTTTGTACAGTATAAAAACCATTACGCCTATGGAGAGACCCCACTAAGATAGGTGCGCCTGTTTGCGTGTGTGTGTGTGTGTGTGTGTGTGTGTGTGTGTGTGTGTGTGAAAATGGCATGGTCTTCCAAGTCACAGAGGGAATTTGAGCCAACTCATTGGCAAAGCGACACGAATTGGCTTTTGGTAGTTGAGATTGGTGTGCGAGTATGAATGTAAATGGTCATCCATCTTTGTATGGTGGCATATGGTACAGATGTCATAGTGATTGTAGCCAATAAATGGATGTGCCAAAAATGTGCAGTGTCATGGCTGTGCCTGAAGTCTCTCTCTCTGGGTCTATGAATACCAGCTGTGTCCAATCAGAGTAAAAGGCAAAGGTCAGTTCAATCCCCCACAGCATTACCTGCCGTTCACTTCCTGGCCGACATTCACCACACCACATTCTAGATTATTGGCACCATCGCCTCTCTACAGATATTCACTCATATAAAGTGATGTGGGGGGATGAGAGTCCACTGAAAAGCATGGAATGATGTCAATGACAGAGACTCTGATGAGGTTTATATGGTCGCTAATTCATCTCACCACACACTTAAATCAGAGAAGGCATTACTGTTATGTTGCTTGTCATAAGCTAAACATTCTTTTATGACATTTACAGTATATATTTAATATATCTTCTATGATTCCAATGGTGTACTATAAATCTGTTTGGCTCCCAGCAAGCCAATATGTAGTGACATTTGAAAACACTGATAACTACCAAAAATAGCCTATACTGTGTCTGTGAAGATTCAGCTCAAAACACCACACAGGTCATTTATTATACCATGTTGTAAATGCTCCTTTTTCAGTGGAAGGAAAAACATGCTGTTTTCGTGCATGTATCTTTAAATGCAAATGAGCTGCAGCTCCCCACTCCACTTTCAATAAGAGGGTGGAGCCTACAGCTCTTGCCTGGATACTCTGCCAAAAACTAACAAAACATCTGTTTGGTTTTGATTAAATAAAAATCAGACAGCCATAGAAAGCTGGCTGTCAGATGACACAACCTGTGAGTATTGAATTAAGTTCTCTTTCACATGTTATCGCACTTAAACTTTCAGATACACAGAAGGTTATGCCAAAAACATTCACAGTTCACATAAACACAGGCGGTTATGTCTGTGAACGTAAACAGCACGTAAATAAAATCGCATTTGTGTATATTATATCTGTATTAACATGAAAGCAGCATAATACAGGCAAACAGGCGAAGAAGACAAATAGAGCATGACCTCGCACTGTAACGAATGACGAGAAGAGGGAAGGATGGTGGGGGCTTTAAATGGGGTGAGGAGATGGTGAAGGGATGGTGGTGAGTAGACGATGATGAACACTCTGCAGCAATGATGTTGCGTGTCGAGATAGTTGATTGGGATTTACTTAACCATTTATGATTTTCTTTGATAGAAGAACACATTTACAGAACTAAGGTTGCCAGCTTATAATGAATTATGCAAGATGTGTGCATGTTAATAGTGAGAGAAGGAAACAATAAAGAGAAAAGGGCAAATGGTATTGGGAAATGATGGAGTCAAAATTGTTAGACTTAATAAAGTCCTTCTGAAGCAAAGCCATGCATTTATCCATATAAAAATCCATTTTTAACAAGTTATGAAGTAAAATATCTAGCTTCCGCCAGACCAATCTAATTAAAATATTAATAACCACTAAAATAATATATACATAATAATAATAACCACTGTTTAACAGTCTTTTTATTAACCATATTTACTTTCCCCATTGTATACTTTAAATAATTGAAGTTCTGTATATGCTTTGGCAAGAATGTAAATTCTGACAATCATGCTAATAAAGCTTTGTTCACTCTTGACTCATGACTCACGCAGTAGTGGTGTTATGTTCCTGAGCAAATCTGTGATCTTGAATTAATTGTTTAAGTGAATGATTCAATGATTCCTTCATAAAGACAGTTGATTGACTCATTACTGAATGAATCAGTGATTTTGTACAAATCTTTTGAATGAATGATTCAATGATTCACTCAAAGACAGTGGCTGTGTTCAAAATAGCATATTCTCTTAGATACTTCATAATGGCTAAAAAAATAGTTCTATATAATATAAATGTGTGTAGTATGAATGTAATCCAGACATACTGCATTCGCCATATTGTCATTATCATTATCAGCGTCTCTTCACTGATGCCATTCACCAGTCCTCTCAAATGAAAATGCGCATATCATATGCATACTTCAGAATCTCGCTGGAAGCAGTAGATCATCTGGGTATTTTTTTGTCTACTCTTTTATGAGTACTGTGAATTTGGACATACTTCTTTTGTCACATACTGTTTTTGCCTACTATATAGTAGGGAAGTATGTGATTTCAGATGCAGCCAGTCACATGATTAATTCCTGAATGAATCAGTGATTTCGAATGAATTGAATGACTGAATGATTCAGTGACTCACTCATAAAGACAGTCACTTGTCGCCACCTACTGCCGTATGTATGTAACCTGCAGAATAAAATGCATAGCTTTTTTTCTTGTTAAAAACTACACCCTGTGTAGTTATATGAATTTCTTTGAATTTCAGAATTTTACTTCCTTATATTCAAAATTGCATTCTGTTTGCTACCTCAACTTAAATACATAAACAGAATCAAAATTTTAAAATAATTCTCAATTCAGTTCTGAATGATGCACAGCATTGCACCAGTAGACTACATAAACAGTGTATGTGCATCAGTGTGTTGTGTACACCCAAAGTCTTCCATCCCTCATCTGACAAGGTTTATCAGCAGCAGGAAAACATGGAAGGGGTGCAATTGGGCCAAGGCTAACCCTCCCTCTTCCCTCTGCGTGTCGTGATGTTATCTCTGGCCCTATTCCACCGCTGCTGTCTGGGTAATGGCCTGACTTTGTAGCCCTCTTAGCCCAACACTAATCCAGTCTAGAGATCTCTCATTGTTAGCTGAATGCAGGCATCTCTCTGTGTGTCAGGTATCATATTGTGCAGGTATCTCCTCTGTCTGTTTATCATCCTCTTTCCTGGCCTGGATAACCCACTGCAGGCTATTCCCAATGGCCTGTGAGAGGGGAATTACTCCACAGCGAAATAAGGTTAGAGCTGGTATTACACAGGATGTCAACATTAAATTTCACATCTTGATGCTGGTACATAAATGTGGTTTCTGTTGTAGAATTGTAAAACAGTTTAAAGATATTTCTAATTCCAAAGTCAGGGTGAGTGCGATAAACCTACAGACAAAATGTCATATCCTCCTGAGAGCCAGAAAAATAAAAGCCAGTTTTGTGAATTTAGTTTTTTTTTTTTTTTTTTTCATGTCATTACATTGTTTAGAGAATAAGAAACAAAAGGAAAAAAAAAAAGAAGGAAAAAAAAAAAAAACCTTTTGAAAAAAAAAAAAAAAAAAAAATATTTCATTCATGTTATGCTATGCCCTCTGTAGTGGACACCAGGACTCAGTTGTTTAAAAAATAAAAAGACATGAAATTACATGTGTATAGGCAAAAACTATTGGATTTCTTTTTCCATTCACCAATCAATTTTTAGGTTTCTGGATTTTTTTTTTTTTTAACCAGACTTTGTATAAAGTTGATTCTCAACTATGTTATGAAATATATAATGAAATGAACTGATATACCATTTTATTTTATGCAATATGTGGGTAAAATGGCATAAATGGGTTGTCCCAATCGATATGCTGTATCTAATTTGCATATTAATGTGTACTTGGGGCAACATGTAATGAACAAAAGATGTGTAATAATGGAAGTAATAATTGGAAACAATTTCATAATAATATCTAATATTTCACAGGAATATTGATATATAATTCCCCACTCCCCATTCACTTGTGTCTCCGAAAATACTTGATAAACATGGTGTCCTTGTGTCCTCTACAGTGGACCTGTTTTGTAACAGAAAATCATATTTTGATTAGAAACTCCATTTCCTGAGATGTTCATTTATGACAAACAATTTGAAAATTAGTCCGATTTAAATGACAATTACAAAATATTATCACATTTTCATAAGAGTGCTAAATTTGATCACTAAATTAATGTCAGTCTTTTTTAAAGACCAAGGCAAATTACTTGTTATGTTGAAACCTCCAAACATGTGGTATCTCTAGAAAGCCCTGAATGTGCTCTTTAGAGGACAGAAACTGTGTTATGTGTGGTGTCAGAGAAATCCACTAAAATATAATGTACACTACAGTGGACAAAAGTCTATTCCTGGGTCCCAGGAGGATATAGTTATAACAATGAGATATATGTGCGAGAGAAAGAAGCAAAAAGGTCAAACCAAGTGAACTAAAACCCCAAATTTTGCTAATTTTTCTTGGCAAAACTGATCTGAGGTTGTCACTCATTTTGATGGATGGATGGATGGATGGATGGATGGATGGAAAAACAAATGAGAAAGATGGAGAATGAAACCCAAACAGTGTTTCTAACCTTTTCTTCTTCATAGTGACACAAAAAGAGCAATCAGCATTTATACTGAATTAGAGTAACTTAATTAGAGTCACATGGTCTTCACATAGAAAGGTCCTTGAAAGTTTCTTGGCCCTTAATTTCACAAATTAACTGCAAATGCAGTGCCGAACACAGTATTAGACTTCAATTAAAATAGGTTTGAAAAGATTCTCCATTGTTGGTCATTTCTTCAGATCAGAGCAATAGAAAAAGAGTAAAAAAAGAGAAGGAAAATGAGGCAAAGCAAAACACAGAGGGGTCATAAGGGGAGGAATAAATGTAAAAGTGTCATTTGCACCTTGCTAACTTTTCCTCTACCTACTTTCGCCTCCATAAGCACTTGATTAGATCACACACCCTGTGGCCTTCGTTTCTCCACAGGAGGGAAGAAAATTACAGGGTATCCCTGGAGTGAGGTTTGGATTACTCCTGCCTATAAAAGCCTTCTACCTTCCCAGCACAATGGGATCAGGGAGCTGCTCGACCACGAGGTGTATAACCTAAAGACTCCAACTCCAGCTGCTTAAAGAAAGAGAGTCACAAAGAAATTATTTCACCACCAAAAAGGCTCAGGCTGAGACAGAAAGATTGAGCTGATCGTGAAATGAATATAGGACAGGACCATCGATTATGACCCAATCTGTTTGATGTAAAATGTGTGCTCTTGGTTTGATAGATAATTCACAACAGTTTTGGGGTAAACAAATAATGAAAAACAACAATGTCTGAGTGTTTTCAATTTGAAGTAATTTATTTTTTTAAAGTATAAGCCATCTGAACAAGGCTGTGGGGATCTATTGCTCAGCTCAAATCCAAAACAAATTACGAATCTTCTATCATTGCATATAAAGTGCAAAGCATCTTTCGACTCGCAGTATTGTTGGGGTTAACCACCCTAGAGCAACCTGTGGTTCAGTGCTCATCAATCTCTATTTGTGGGAATTGAACCAGCAACCTTCCATTTTCTAGCCCTAAGACTTAACCACAAATTAAAAGCCTGATGTTATAAAAAACACTGGGAAAAAAACATTAAAAAATAAAATAAAATAAAACAAAATAATAAAATAAAATAAAATAATAAAACAAAACACTTTGGATGTATAATTATGGGTATGGTGCAGATTCTAAAGCATATCATGTACTACACACTGTAAAAAGAAATACGTTATATCTAAGCTATATAATTGATTAAATTCAACAAATAGAACTGAGTCAGATTTAATCAACTTAATTCCTTAAATGTCAAGCATTTACAATGAGTTAAATTTAAGTAACATTTAAACAAAAATATCTGAATAACAGACAGACGTCAAAGATGAATTAAGAACTTGTTATTTATTTTTTTGAAGACACCTGATGATAACAAGCAGAATCACTGAAGGAAAGAGAAACACAAGAATTAACAAAGATTTAGATTTTATTTTATTGAAAATGTTTGGTTACCATTATGGTGATCAGTGTTTCATTTAGTTGGCCAGTTTGACTCTTTGCTTTTTATGTCAGTTTGTGGTTTTTGTAATGGTGTTTGCTAATTTTACACATGTTAAATGGTTGACTTTTAAGGAATTAATCTGGTTAATTCTAACTTAATTTGCATATGTTGAATTTAATTAACACTCTGAGGTCTGAAAACGCGCCGGCGCGTTTTGCAGGTTTTTTTTCACATTGCAGCAAAACAGACTTAAAA
Source organism: Ancherythroculter nigrocauda (assembly GCA_036281575.1). Classification (NCBI taxonomy): domain Eukaryota; kingdom Metazoa; phylum Chordata; class Actinopteri; order Cypriniformes; family Xenocyprididae; genus Ancherythroculter; species Ancherythroculter nigrocauda. The sequence continues at coordinate 24,037,784 of VTFQ01000005.1, forward strand.
TACTCCGTCATTTTTTGTCATAAAGACATAAGTAATATATCAATTGAAACTATAGAATATCTTCTTTTATTTGTATACACTCAGAGTAAAAACACAATGTTGTGCATTTTATAAAATAAAGAAAACTAACATGATGCGTGATTTCTCCTCTCCCTCTGAACGAAGTGCAATCTGATAGTTCTCAGAAAATGAACTGTAACTTAGTGAATACTAATCACAGAAAAATTAAACTTATGTCTAAAAAAAAGTTAAGATGTCAGGTTTTAAATCATGTAAGTCAAATCGAAAACAAACCTTCTGTGTTTATGTAATCTGTATGAAAAGAGAGCCATGTCAGAAGTCCGTGATTCAGCTCATTATCCGCTAATGCGGCCACGCCCACGGAGGGAGCGCTATTCAGACGCAAATTCAGAGGCAATACATGCATTCATCGTCTCAATCGTGTATTTATTGTCTTGAAAAGTGTTTATCTGGATGTAAAAGTCATGGTTAGCGAGCTCTAGAAGACATGCAGTTAGTTCCTGTTTTCTTTTCTTCTATAGATTAATTTTAGATGAGTTTTTGTTTCTTTAGCGCCCTCCGGCTGCAGTATGAATTGGAAACTCCATTCATGGAATAGCCTCTTCTTTTTTTAGATTAATTTGTGGACTAAAAATGCACAGAGAGCGCCCTCCGACTTTAAGGATGAATTGAAAACACCAGCGCTCATAGTAATGACAATGAATATTAAATAAATATAACTCCTCTGTATAGAAAATTGACATAAGCATATGAGAATCCAATATTTCTCCAAATGTGCATGCTTTTAAACTAAAAGCCTATATTCAGACTCTTTGCATCACAGAAATACATTATATTTTAAAGTATAATATAAAACCATTACTTTATATTGTAATAATATTTTTCTGTATGTTTCATATATCATGATGAGCTTGAGACATCACAGAAGGTTTTTTTCACAGCCTACCTGACTGAAATGCCTCATTAATATGCAAGTCATTTCAGCTCATTACTATCCAATTCTTTTGTCTTCTCAGGTGAGAATGGCCCATTATTCAGTGGTGATTCACGCCTCCACGCATACTGTGTTTCTTGGCAAAAAGTGTCTTACAAAAACTAAATCAATATATTGTTTTATATGAAGGAGTAGGCAGCATAATTTTTACATAATTTTGAAGCAAATACTCTAGTTTACAACCTCCAATACCCTAAAGTATTGTAAACACAGATTTACTATACTTTTTTTGGTCTTATTTCAGTGACTTAAGTTTTTTGTTTTTTCAATAACCACGCATAAATGTTATTCCTTCAAAAACACAAACATGTACATACATGTTCCTCACATATTATTGTAACCTAGTTTGTGCTGAATACAGTGTAATGACACTTTTTCCATTAATATGTTTATGAACAACTGAAAAAAGCACAAATGTCAGGGCATGTCAAAACTTCTCCAGGCCCCAAATCAGCCTCAGACTCCAGAGGGTTAATAATATTGCTTGTAATCTGTTGCCACAATTTTATTGAGTAGTGCTGTTACAAGGGATGACAACTCAAACTATCCTGAAGCAAAAAAAAAAAAAAAAAAAAAAAAAAAAAAAAACCTCTAACTGCACAAGTGCACAAGTAACATACATAGAAAAAGCTTGTTTCTGGAATCACTACAGCATGTACGGTCTGCATACAGAGACACAAAGTTGTTCACTTAGGGTAATGCTCATGAGATTCCCTTAAAAACTCATTTATATGTATACTCATTTGCAAGTATATAGCATACTGACAAACAAGAATGGGTCACAAGAAACCATACAGCCCTCCAGCCAATCAACAAACTCACTGGAGAAAACAAAGAGGAAAAAATCCATCACAAGACATGTTGGGAAGGCCCCAGCTTCCATTCTTAAAAAAAAAAAAATAAAAATAATAATAATAATAATAATAAAATAAAAATTGACAAGAGCTCCTCCTCCCAGGGACCATGGGCCACAAACACAGTAGGAGAAAGAGGAAAAAGGGCCATTGAGTGTATGCTTATTTAAATGAGTGGAAGTGTAGTGGCAATGTTTGATGAGAGACTGGGGTTTCAAATAAGCTCCATTTTCAAATGTTCTTTAGATTTTAAATAACAAAAAGAAAAATCTAAGAACTGTTGCCTGAAAGGTTTTTTGGGGAACCAAAAAAGATTCTTTTGTGGCATCACTGTGAAACCCCATTGGAAACATTATTTTTAAGAGTGTACAAATGTGGTATTGAAACCCAGCAAAGACAGCAGAGATTGGATTTATCTAAAACTGTGTGATACCACAATAATAGACCAGCATGGAAAAACACAGCATTGTCTATCTGCAACTGACCATCACAGCAGTCACTTTGAAATAGCAAAAATGTGTGGACACTTTGTAATCAGTATTAACACTATAATATGCCAAATTGTTCCAAACTGTGCACCAGCTGACACTTTGGAGAGATGGAGAGGGGCCTGTGCTCCAAAGCATATACATTTGCTCACAAAAAGACCACTCTCTGAATAATATAGTCAACACTTTCATGCAGAATTTTTTTTTTTTTCTTTTACTTACTACTTTTTAATGAATACTTTTATTAATAAATGCAGTTCTTTTGAACTTTATATTAATCAGATAGTCCAGAAAAATGTATCATTTCCACAAAAAAACATTACATTTTAAAATACCAACCACAAAGTTGAGTGAGTGAGTGACGTGGCGTGTAGCCAAGTATGGTATCCCATACTCTGAATTTGTGCTCTGCATTTCACCCATCCAAGTGCACACACACATTGAACACTCGCACATCAATTGGATTTTGAATGCAATTTATTTGGAATGTACACACCGAGAACACACACCCGGAGGAGTTGGAAGCTGTTTTTGCTGTGGCAACCGGGTAGCGATTAGGGGTTTGGTGCCTTGCTCAAGGGCACCTCAGTTGTGGGTTATTAAGGTGGAAGAGAGTTGTTCATTCACTCCACCTACATTTTCTGCTGGTACTGAGACTTGAACCCATGACCTTCAGGTTACAAGTCCAACTCTCTAACCATTAGGCCACAATTGGTCTATTTAAGGTCTCTTTATGAGTAGACAGGGAAAGGCTAAGGTACTTTGAAGCATACCACGCTACTGACATACTCTTATACCCCTAAATGTTTTTCTGACTGTGTGCAATAAAGAATTTGTGACTCATTAACAACTACTGCAAGTTTCTCATAGCTCACTGCAAGTCTGTTATTATGGAGTTCTGAATTCTGAGCCAATTTTCTCTAGTGCTTGTCATCATGCTTGTCAATTCAGTTCTGCTACACTACATTGTAAAAAAAGGTGCATACAAAATTTTCACTTTACTTTTTCCATCCTAAATCACTGTACTAGCACAGAAGCTCCCTTTGGTTCCTTTTAACTGCTTTCTTTCCCACTGATGGGGTTATGACTTCATTAAAACTGAACAAAGATCGTAAAAAGCAGACATACAAATTATGCTCCATTTAGTGCAGCTAAATGACTCTACATAAAAGTAAATCAGTGTTGTACTGCTGCTGGATATACTGGAACATAAAGGCAGTTTCATTTGAACTAGAAGCGTCTTTGGATGGACATTAATTAACTAAGTAACAGACAATTATGTCACCAAAGCTTAATAATTTGAATTTTCACAGTATGTATTGGATGTTTTAAATTACCACGTTGAGGAGTTTAGAAAGAATATAATCTTGCATCTATGAGTCAGCCACTCTGAGATACTAATGCAAATTTATGATTTGAAACAAAATTGAACACCAGCGCAGAGAGATCCTTTGACAACTCAAAACATTGGAGCAAAATGACATGCTTGGTGTTGATGAAAAGCACATTTTGTCAGCCATCACGATCAGCCATGGGGAACATGGCATCACATTAGCACTTCTTAAAAAACAAATCAGTAAACTAGTCAGTAATTTACCAAGAGCTAAGATGCCCATAATGTGAGTGACAGTTTTAAAGCAAAATTGTCAGCATCCACAAAACAACTTGTAAAAATCATTTGAGTCAAGTGTAAATGTACACCTCCAAGGGGCGTTCACATTGACAGTGATTAAACTGTTGGAGATTGCATGTCATTGTGCTGTTGGTTGTTAGTAGGTGTTTCTACATGACTGCAGCATCCATCTGTATCAGCCTGTGGATGACAGTCTGCACTCCCATTGGTAGTCACCATCTAGCATTGCTATGCAGTTACATATACTTAAACTTTGTTTAATCACCAACAGATGATTTAAAATTCATGACTTTAAGTGTGTTTGCAAATCATTGTTAGTGTGAATGGCCCTTTACTCCACATACCAACTAGGCAAAATGTGTCAAATGTACAGTCAGATCATGTTAATGTCATCACTGATACACAAGTAAAATGCTCTGAAAAGAGACAAAAAAAATCACAGCCAATGAGAATATATTTGATGTTTAATAAATATATATGTTGGACCAATGAGATTTCACAGTGGGTGAAGCTACTCAGCAAGCAAATGGCACTTAGGGCCCTATTTCAATGATCTAAGTGCATGGTCTGAAGCACATGGCGCAGGTGCACTTAGTGCATGTCCGAATCCACTTTTGCTAGTTTAATGGCGGAAAAAATGGTCCAAAAGGGTTGTACCTAGTCATAGGCAATGTTCCCTCTAAGCATGACCGCGCACTTCTGAAGCCGCGGCCGCGCAGAGAACAGACATGAAAATCATTTGTGGGGAAATGAAATCCATTTGATTGTAGTAGTTTAAATGAGAAATAATTGCAGTGCTCTGGACAACCGCTATAGAGTTATTGTCGCTATAGAGTTAGAACCAGTGAATGCGGTTTACAGGTTTCATAGAAAGAGAATGAATTGAGCGCGTGTGAGCTGGCTGGCCCTGAGCCAAATCAGTCGCGGTAAGAATACTAATGTTTGCGGACTAAATACCTCAATACGAGAGGCAACGTGAAATGAAAATAAATGTGAAATAAAACGTCATGTTTTAATGAAAAGTGGTGGAAATAACGGATGATGGGCACAGAATGCTAACAAAACTCTTGGGACATTTACAATCACACACCCACCACAGGTGTAGCTTGCAAACTCAAAATACATCAGTTATATACCTCCGTTTAAATAGATTTTTGTGTGTGGTGGTGGTGTGGGTTTCAGGGATGTTTAGATAACTATAAAAGAGTTAACGTTCACTTTTAAAAAAATATTTAGCTATCAGATCTGTTTAAATGCTTCAGTTTGTTTTCACTTTATAATATATTAAAACAAATGGAAGCGTTTAAACTGATATAATAGCCTACTGTATATCAGTTTAAATACTTAAATATTATATTATATTTTATTATATTATAATGTAAGCCTAATAAAAAATTGATCTCACAAGGGGATTGTTTAGGGCTCCTTGCCACGAAAAATCTTGAAACCTCCTGGTATATAAAATCTGGGAAATTCATAAGCAATAAACATGTAATTTTGATGGTTTAACACTGTTGCTAATAACTGACTGTACAAAAACACATTATGGTTGTTCCAAACCATCATTGCTCATATTATATTATAATAAAGAATTGAACTGTCCTGCAGGAGAAAATTATTTTTTAATATAATTTCTTGGTAAAGACTGGTACAGTTAATACAGCAGTGTGAAAAAATCTCAAGTAACCTAAAATGTGCTTAATTTAGTGACTGAACTGCTTGTTTTCAAACATACTATTTAATATATCACTAAGTTACATCAAGGGTCAAATAAAATAGAAACGGCACATTAAAGTTAAATGTTACAGTTGCATGATAAAACCATTTTTTTGTGTGTGTTTATGTTCATTGTACAGGTCTGATATGTTTTTGCTCAGGTGGCCAAAATGTGCGCTCAACAGAGAAATGTTTTGCTCAGCGGGAAAAAAAATTAGAGGGAACATTGGTCTTGGGTGTGTTTTGGGTGTGGTGTGCAATAAACCAATCAGAGTGTCATCTCCTATTCCCTTTAAAAGCACAATGGGGGATTGCTAATTATATGGCGGAATATAGACACTCTCAACCTGACAAGTCAGTTTAAATACATGTGTGTATTGCCACGATTGGTCAAATAATTAGCCAATTCAATTCGTCATTACTGCAAATAGGTAATTCTGATACATGCAATGACTACACTGTAAAAAAAAAATCCCCGTAAAATTTACGGTAAAAAAAACGGCAGCTTTGGCCGCCAGAACTTTACCATAAAAAATACGGTAGAAACGGTTTAGGTTTTACGGGACATTACTTAGTTTACTGTCTATTTTACAGTTCAAAACTGTATAATTTAAAGATTTATATTGTAAGAATTATGGTTCATAACTGTTTATTTTGTAACTGTAACACACTGTAAAAAAACACTGTAAAAAAAAATCTGTTAAATTCAAGGTAAAAAACGTATTTCATTAACTGATATAAATGTTTTATATAAATAATTTATATTAATATTTAATATAAATAATTTACCAACCCATTGAAGTACTAATGTCTGTTTTGTACCTTTGTAATACACTGACAACCACCAAACACAATGGTGATGAGAGTCACATGATGAATCAAAGTTCATCACTAAACACCATGGTAACACACATGAAATTAAAAAAAAAAAATGCAATAAACATTAATTTAACAACATTAGATGTAACATAAAACCCTAATTTACATAACTGATTAGAAAAAACTAAGAAGAAACAGTTATTTCAACAAAAATACATCAAATGTGAAGTGTCACACAGGGGCTTGTGGGAATGTCAATTTATGGTTTTTCACTGTAAAGGTAAATTTTTCACTTCCAAAAACTCTAAATTTAACGGTATTTTACCATAAAATAACATTAAATGTACCATTAGATCTATTACATTCACCATATTATGGAAACTTTCTGTATACCAATGAACTATTTTTCACTGTAGCATTTTTACAGTCTTTTACCGTTTAAAATCATGGTTATTTTTTACAGTGTATCCATTATGACATGTAGGTACAATAAAAATCTTTCTACATGTAATCCTTTTATTTTTAATATTTTACATGTTTGTGTGCTGCGTGTGTAACAAGCAGAGTGTACGCGCATTGTGCACCTGCCTATAGGCGCATATTAATAACGCACCCTTTAAATAACAAAACAAATATTGCGCCATTGACTTTAGACCAGGGTTTTGTTGGTCAATGGCAGAGTCATTTTCAGTTGCCTCAAAATAGCAACACTCCAACAATTTGCCTGAACACACCTCATTTTCAGACCAGCACACCCATGGGCGAACAGATGGGCTCGAGTGCATTTTCTATTTAAACAACGTGGGTGCTGGATGTGAAAATGATAACTGCGTTGGGCTGAAACTAGCAAAAAAACACTTGCGTCGTGCCTGGCGTCACATTGCGTCGGGTGTATAATAGGGCCCAATGTCTTATTGGTGGTTATGACAAACTATTTAATTAATAGTTAAGCATAGTATTAAAAGGATGGCAATACCAGGAATCTTTGACATTGTGGGGACATTTTTTTGGTCCTCATGAGGAAAACAGCCTATAAATCTGTCATGGAAGTATACTCGGGACACAGAGAATATAAATTAAAGAATGTTTACTGACAACAACAGTGGTGATTCAGGATATCAGGTGAGTAAGCAGAGCAATGATACTTTAGCAGAGATGATATTGATGTTGATACAGTCTTTATCTTACAGGTTTTGGAGCTCGTGGACGGACGGATGACAGATGGATAGCACACACCTCAGTTCATCAGGTAAGTAAGATACACACGAAGACTAGGGAGGAGACAGACACTGGAGTGGAGAACACACTGGTCAAACACTGGAGAAGTCCTCTTCATTAGAACGAGACCAGACACTGGAGTGATGTGAGGTGTGTGCTATAAAGCCAGCTTGATGAGGTGTCCTGATGTGGTGCAGATGTGCATGATTAGTACTCTGGAAAGGTGATGGTGAAGTGTGTGCAGGTGAAAGCCAGGGAGGTTGATGGGAGATGTGGATCTGTGACAAAATCATACTAAATTATGATTTTTTTTTTTTTTTTTTACCTAAAAATGCAGAAAGTTTTCCATGATGGGTGAGCTAAGGGGATAGAATATACAGTTTGTACAGTATAAAAATCATTATATCTATGGAAAGACCCCATAAAACATCCAACATCCAACATCCAAAAAGAAATCCAACATGTGTGTGGTTTATTATTTGATATAGATATGTTTTATTAAGGGTGTATTAATCAGCAACCTAGCATTATTTATATATTATTATAGTATGTATTAATATTTTAATTAGCTTTCATTTTTATATTTTCCGTTTTCATTTTATATTTAAAATTTTGTTGTGCTTTTGTCATTTTTATTAGTTTTTTTTTTAACATTTCTATTTAGATTTAATTTATTATTACAGTTTTTGCAATTTTAGTAACTTTAACTTATTTTAAGTTAGTTGCCAAAGCAACATATCTTATTTTTATAGTTTTAGTTAACTAGATAATAACACTGGTACACTGAAAAATTCACTCCCTAAAAATCCCCACATTAAATTGCCATCTTAAAGGGGCTCTATGTAGGAATGACAAAATGTTGAAATAGGTACTGCAGTCCAAATTCAAAATATTGTTTGCCCCGCCCCCTCCTTCAAAGACGCGGGTGACCAGCTTGGACTACGCAACAAGAGGGAGCGCAATTGACAATGAAAGCTGAGGAGATTTACACACTGTAAGCTGATGAGTTAATTTATATGTGTTTTAATATGCTGTCGTTCATAGAGATTTTTAGATGGATGCAGATAAAATTTTTAGATGGATGCAGAGGCTTTTCAGGTCAGGTAGAATCTGCGATTCTCCGACCCAGTTTGTTTGCTGGTTTCCATGGCTGCAATATGCTGTGTTTTCTGCCAACTGGCAACCTGTGATGTCGAAATACTATTGGATAAACTGGCAGCATGCGGTTTCGCACGGACCAAAACAAAAACAGACATTCTGACATGGAACGCACATTTCAAAGTAGAATATCGGGCTGTAGCATTGTTTTTCTGAGAAACAAGAAGGTGAACTTAGCATGCTTTCCTAAACATCTACAAACATATTGGGATATTTTTATGCTTTATTAAAGTAAAAATCTTACATATAGCCCCTTTAAAACCAGTGTCCATTAGCTGCTCACTGTATTACAAGAAATGTTTTCTTCAGTCTCTCAAGTGGACAGAAATGGAAGAAAAGTGCATATTTCGTGATAAAACTCATATGGTAAATGATAGATAAATCACACCAGAAGGACATCAGTCTGACAGTATTACAGTATTATAGCATTAGTTTAATACAACATTGGATAGTTTTAATATATTTTCTTCATCTACTGCTGGAAAGACCCAATGATACCATTTTAAGAATCAAGCTGTGATCATTCACGTTTAACATCCTTTTTTGTAGCCTTTCTAAACGTGTGAATATATGTTTACCTGTGGATTTAAATGGAGAGTTTGAAGTACACACAGAGACAATTTGTGAGAGCAAAGACCTGACAATGTCCCTAAACAGAGGGTCCCAAGGTTAGTCTACTTACAAGCGAAGGTTTGGACATTCCAAGTAATTTCGAGTGCTAACACAAGAGCTTACAGATGAGAGGCAAACAGGCGAACACTTCGGGGCCAGGCGGTGTGGTTCGGTCCCCGGTGCGGTATCGATCGGTTGAAATCTCATCACTCTACCTTTTGAAGTAGTTAAGAGCAGCCTCGTCTGCCACAATTGGATGTGGGGATTGGATTTCTCCCAGGTCACCCGTGGTTATTTTTAGGGTGGTGAGAAAATCCTGTCTCCGCCGCACTGAGCAGCACACACACACACACAAAAATATGCATTTCTGAAGGGAAAAACACTTAATTGCACAAGATCCAGCTAGACATGTATGATGTTTGCTACTGTGCTTTTCTGCAGATGCATAGTAGCCCGAATATTTATAACATATTCACTTAGCTGCTAATTCACAAACACATGAATGAATCTACATACAAAACACAAACATCCAGTAATGAGAATTTATATTCTTCTAGTGGTTTGAGCTCAAATGTTAACTTCAATTTGACTTAGCCCTCAAAGCATTAGCAGTGAGGGGAGCTAAACTGCTGCCACACGTGTTGGAGTTCCTCATACTTCAACATCACAATCTTGACTTTTCATTTCTGCTTGAATGGAAACCGCACTGCAGTTTGATGTCGCCACCTTGAATCCACATTTCACACAGTGCCTGCTGATCTGACCCAATGACCAATGCCACCCTTACTGAGCTGTACGCTGCCTTCAATCTGTGAGCTCGTTTAGCTTCCTATTTTTTGTGGGAATTAAAAATAAAACACTAATAACCTGCTGTTTACCAGTGTAAGGCATGTTTTGGTAGCCTGGTATTATTGTTTACAGTATGTAGGCATTAATAAGTAACATTTACAGGTACAAAAACATACTTTCTTGTGTGTTTGGGTAGATGCTGAAATGTACAATATGAATGTACTGAGAGCATCTAAAATATAAGCATGAATGTATAATGACAGTTTTAGTTTTTGAGAGTCTAATGCCTCTCCTATCACTAAATCTAACACAAAAATATGTATAAAAAGCATAACAGGCATATGAGCGTAATCAATTAGGTCCCACTTTATATTACTACTATGTACTTACATTTAAATAAATCATTTGGTACAATGCACTTATTGTGTACATACATGTTTTTACATTGTACTTATCTTATAAAAAATACCTGCATGTAACTACATCTGTAATTACTTTCTGTAGTTACATTCATAATTACACTGTTGACTCATCCCTTACACCTTAACCCACCCTTAAACCTACCCATACCACCAAACCTGTCCTTACCCTCACCCGTATCCCACCTCAATAGCAGCAAATGTGTTTTGTTGGTCTACCTGCAACAGTATCAAACCAGTAACCAACCAGCATCACCCATCTAAAACCAATTAAAACCATCAAGAAATTCAATCAATCACTTGAGATGGTAGATGCCTACAGTATGTAGGCAGCAGTAGGCAGCTCACTAGGTTTTAGAACAGAGCCAATGAGTGCGTTTACATGTACACAACTATGATATCAGAAATGATCTCACTGAGCATACCTGTTTTAATGCAAATCAATAAACCGGCAATGCAAGGAAAATGTGTTTACAGAGAAGACTTCAAACGTGAGACTTCAAATTGCATTTCTCTCAAGTCTTGATCTCAGTACTGTTTCACAGTAAGTGAAATCGGGGTAACATGCAGAAATCCAGGTGTCAGTTGAGGTTTGCTTAAATCATTCACTTTTTTCCAATTAAAGAACACTGTTTAAGCCTTTTACGTGACCTTAGTGTGTTTGCATGCATTACCTCACACCAATTACTGTATGCTAAAAAACCTTTTAAACATGTAAGGTCATGTAAACAGCTTTTATCTGGTAAAGGTGGTTTAAGCAAAATCCATTCTGGTACACTGTAAATCTGAATAAGTTGGCAAAACTCCAACAATTTGAGTAATCAGTTACATCATTTTTTTTTTTTTTTTAAGTTAGAAATTCAAAGTTTAAGTAAGCAGAACTGGCAGATTTCAGTTTTGTACATTTTAATTTCTCTTTTTATTTTTTAGTAAGATAATTCATACATTTAGCTTAAAATTATCATGTAATCTCAAGTGAAATATTTTTTTGTAGTGGACATTTAGCTAGCTATAACTAGCTAATCCAACAAATGCTAATTGGTAACACAATGCTTTGATAACATTAGCATAGAAATATTTGTAGTAGTGGAAATTTAGCTAGGTATAACTAGATAATCCAACAAATGCTAATTGGTAACACAATGCTAACATTAGCATAGTATAACAATTGCTGACAAAGTATGTAATACAAACATTTAACATATACCTATTCTCAAACTAAGCTCACGCTCCACTCATTACCATAATCTCATGTAAATGAAGTTCCCTACGTTCCCATACATTTTCTGGTTTTCATGAAGAGCTGATTTTTGATAACATTTTATTGAACATGCAAACACATTTATTTTTCAGATTGTGCATGTAAATACACATCATTAATCTTACCATTTGAGAAAAGTCATAATCTGAAACAATCAGAAAATTGTGTCTTATGAGGATTAATAAATAAAATCACTGGATAATTGTGAATCTGACAATAAGCTGTAGTCAAATAATCAAAAATTGTGTTTTGCACAAAAATAGTTTGTCACAACCTGCTCATATTAACTCAGTGAGAGCTGAGATACTTTTCTAAATAAGGCTAGAGCATCCATAACAGTGCCCACTCACGTAAGACCTTGACTGCAGTGTAATATGTGAATTCTTATGTTGCTTGGTTACTGTGGTCACAGTGCTAGGCAACCCCGGACTAGAGGTAAGTGGGTACAACAGCTAATGACAGATTCATGTGTAGTGATGGATACAGGTCTGAAGCAGCCAGGTAGACATATGACCAAACTGTCCAAATCCATCCCTGCAAGAAAATCCAGTTCATGATGGTAGTAGGAACATGGCTCTTGCTGGTCCAAGCTAGTGATTAGATGGTTGATCAGCTACCATGTTCCACAAACATGCCTGTCCACCATGAGCTGGTATGATTATCTGGTGGCTGGTTTGTAGCCAATGACTATTAGACCAGCTAGAAGACAGTAAGCAATTTCCAGCTGGATCAAGGAGCTAAGTGTAACACGGCAACAGTTGTCAGTATAACACTGTATTATATTACTCTGAATAGGTATAGGGCTAGGTTCAACTCTTGGGGGGATAAAATTACATTTGGGCCAAATGGTATGAAGCAGCTAACAGCCAGCACATTTATTGCACATATAACAGGAAAAAAAAAAAAAAAAATAAAAAATAGAAGAAACAAGTTAATACTTTGCTGTATCGTCCCAACACAACACTGCTGGAATGGGAAAAAAAAATCGATATTTAGTCCAGGTTGTGCATAACGGGTCAGATAAAGAAAAAAATAAATTAAGAAAGAAAAGAAAATGTCCAAAAGTCCTCCTGGTTCCTTCGCAAATTGGTGTGTAGTGTAAAATTAATGTATGTATAAGGCGTTTTTTTCCCCCTACTACCCGGGTAGTGTGTGTAAAGTAACAGCTTAGCTGTAATTGAAAAGAATCCCTCGATGAAGACAGGTCCTAGTTGAATGTCAGCAGTAAGGCCTTCACAGTATCACAGGGTCTGGCTCGCCATAGCTCACATAAGCTCACAGTTTATCATGTCACAGGACGGAATCAGCAACAACAAAAAAAAAAAGTCACAGTCTGCAGAAATAACTTTTCAATCAAAATCAATGTGAATTTAAATTCCTTTTGAAACCCATGAGCATACTCGTGCATACCAGCTACGATCAGTTTTCTTCTCCTAATCTTTACATCTCTATTAACCAGATCATACAGCAGCCCCTACAGGAAAACTATGGTACTGCACTGAACTTGTATAACACTGCGTAAAACTCTAGGGGGTTACATCCTCCCTTCCTGAACCTGCATGCGTCTCTGCATGTAGTGCATCTATAAGAGTTCAGATGTATCAGGTGCTAATACTCTAACTTAGTATCAGAAAGTATCAGTTTCAAGGGCTCGTGTGAAAGCATGGTTTAGACCTAATAGGGAATGCATGACTAATGCCAAAGGATTTCCTAATGACTTATAGTTCAGTCTATCAGGTTGTTCCCTATGTCGTGTAGAACGTCTGAGCTCTGACATCTCTTGAGCAGGTATATCTTTATTTTCTAGATCATGCTCCACACTCACAGTTTCACTGTTTTTGTTTCACTGTTCTCTTTTTGCTCAACAGGTTCAGCATCACGAACAATCAACTCCTGAATGGACTCAACATCATTTCCATCAGTGAATTTAGAATCCAGTTCCTTGATAGGTTTCATGATCTTTTCCAGGGACTTCCCATGTAAGTTATCCTCTGTCAGGGTTTCTCCAGGTAAGTGATTCCTCTCCAGGGTTTCTCCAGGTAAGTGATTCCTCTCCAAGTTTTCTCCAGGTAAGTGCAGATCTTCCTTACTTCCTGAAGGTTCAAACAGCCTTGCATTAGGATTTATTGTAGTTCCAATTGTATCCTCAGTCATGGCTTTATTGTAAGGCACTTCTTGAATGATGGTTATGGTAGGATATGATGTGTCTTGTGTAGTTTGAGGGAAATAATAATCCATCTCTGCATCATGGTCCTGGACTGGTTCTTGGACGACTTCATCTGAGTAATTGAATTCATTTGCTAACAATGTGTCTGTAGGACAAGAGATCTTCTCCTTCCTCTCCTCTCTGTCACTTTCATCCGTGGGATTGGTGGAAGTCAAGAACCCAAAAGGCAAAAGCAAATCTCGATGAAGTGATTTTTCTGGACCATTCGTGGTAAGAGGCTTCACTACATAAACAGGAGATTATTTTGACCACTTGATAAATTGTGTTGCTCCATCAATCAGCGATCTTATGTTTGCCTCTTATTCCCACATTTTTGACAAGGACATGGTCCCCAACATGTAAGGTGGACTCTCTCACCCTCAGATCGTACCTTTGTTTGTTACGAAGAGCCATCTTCTCACTATGTTCAACAGCAATCCAGTAACTCTCTTGTAAACTCTTTTGCAGCTTTTTCACATACTCTGTGTGAGTGACTTTCCTCCCCCCTTCTGGTGTGATACCAAAAGCCACATCAATGGGAAGGCTTGGCTGTCTCCCAAACATTAACTGAGAAGGAGAGAAACCAGTTGTTTCATTCTTGGTACAGTTATAGGCATGTACCAACGGTTAAACATGGTCACGCCATCTCACTTTGTCTTCTTCTTAGAGTGTACCAAGCATTTGAAGAAGTGTGCTGTTAAACCTTCCTATGGGATTCCCACACGGGTGGTAAGGTGTTGTTTGAGTCTTTTTTATCCCTAACAAGAGACAAAGATCCTTAATCACAGCAGACTCAAAGTCATGACCTTGGTCGCTGTGCAAACATTCTGGAATCCCGTTATGCACAAAGAAATGATTCCCCAGAGTTTTGGCAACAGTTTTTGCTCTCTGATCAGCCATAGGGACTGCCACCGCGTTTAGTAAAATTTAGTAAAATGGTCCCTAATAACTAGGATCTTAACGAAGGTAACTTCGTACCACGGCCATCAGGTTCTAGAGAGAGATAGTCCATACAGACTAGTTCTAGTGGCCTGCTGGTTTCTATATTAACTAAGGGGAATGCTCTTTTGGCCTTGGCCTTCCTCCTGATGCACCTCTCGCAAGTATTGACTATATGTTCAACATCTAAGTACATCCTTGGCCAGTAAAAGCATGTGCAGACCAGGTCTAAAGTCCGTTCTCCTCCCATATGACCTATTGAGTCATGCAGGGCTTCCAGTACAATCTGCCTGAACTTCTGAGGAAGAACAAGTTGATAGTACAAATTCCCTCTGTTCATACGCTTTCTGTGTAGTACTCCGTCAATGAATATGAATTTATCCATCACTCTGAGCATCCGGTGAACTTCTCAGGTTTCATGACGTCTGGCACGATAAGAGAGTCGTTTACCAATACGCAAGAGCTCAATCACTCTACTTATTGTGGGGTCCCTTGACTGTTCTGCAATCCACTCTTGTGGTGACATTCTGGGGAGAGTGTTTAACCCAGGAAGTAAATCTGCCTACAAGAACTCTGCTGGAATGGCATCAGGATTCATGGCCAAACATTCCAAAGCAGCAGGTGAAGTATTTTCCTCTTCTTCTGCCTCAGACTCATACAAATGGTGTTTCTGGCAAATGGCTTTCACTGCCTCATTAGTGAATGAAGTTCCATTTCCTTCTTTCATGAACCGAGAAATGAATTGATGGATTTGGTCATCCTCTGTTTTAGAACTGAAATCAATGTCGGGCTGATGATGTGGTCACTGGGACAGACCATCGGCATCTTGATTTTTCTTCTCTGCTCGGTACTGAAGGCTGAAATTGAAATTGCACAAGGAAGCAAGCCAGCGATACTCAGCAGGGTCGAGCTTGGCCGATGTCAATATATATGTTAACGGATTATTGTCTGTGATTACGACGAACTCTGCCCCATAAAGAAAGTCACAGAATTTGTCTGTCATTGCCCACTTCAAGGCTAAAAATTCTAGCTTGTGGGTGGGGTAACGTCTCTCACAATTGGATAACCCTCTGCTGGCGAATACCATAACCCTGAGATGGCCATCTTGCTCTTGGTATAAGGCAGCACCCAGGCCATGCAGGCTGGCATCTGTATGGAGGATATACGGCAACTTTGGGTTTGCAAACCCCAACACTGAGGCAGTGGTGAGCTTTACAATTAATGTCTGAAAGGAAACATCACACTCAGTTGTCCATCTATTGTCAAAAGGCTTCCTAAAGTCAGCATTAGAGAGAGGTTTGGACTCCTTATTTTTTTGAGGTGGACAGTAACCAGCTGTCAGTGCATTTAAGGGCTTTGCGACCTTCGAGTAGTCCCTGACAAACCTCAGATAATATCCATTAAACCATAGGAAGGATTTTAGCTCACTGATGTTAATGGGTTTCAGCCAGGTGGTAAGTGCTGAGATTTTGTCTGGGTCAGTCTCCACACCGTTTTCAGAAACAATGTGTCCAAGGTACTTTACAGACTTCATGAAGAATCAACATTTGTCTGGGGACAGCGTTAGACCAAACTCTTCTAATTTGTTCAAGACCTTCATGAGGCATTCCTCATGTTCCTCTAGACTTCTTGAAAAAACAATTAAATCGTCAAGAAATACAAGAACTTCTTTCAGATGGAGGCTGCCCACACATTTCTCCATAACACGCTGAAAGGTGCTAGGTGCATTGGTCACCCCCTGTCGGAAATGACAAGTGCTAGCGTGGTGACAGTTTCAGCTTTTCCAGTGATATCTTCAGGGAAATGCATGCTCACTTCAATGTAGCCCAAATAGGGCAGTCTGCCCTCCTGCTCCTTCGACTTCAATGAGATTATCCAGAGAGAGGATTGGATGGGATGACAAGTGAGTATCATAGAATGACATAGTCATATCATAGTCACCTGTGATCCTGAATTGAGAAGAGAAATACAGGGCTTCCCTTCAATGACAATTTCAGCAGTGCATCTGGGACCTATAATGCTAGGACTCACTGTCATTGGCTGAAACACTGAAATGGGCTTGACTCTCTATTCTTTCTCTATTCAATCCATTGGGATGTTTCTTTCTGCAGAGGGCCCCAGTACATCCCTTTACTAAAACTCGACCCGGTTTAATGGCATTCCGTTCCTCCTTGTCCAGTCATCCTGTTTGGCTTTAAGCTCTTTGTACTTCTGGGGCTTTGTTATGTCAGGTGACTCTAGAAGACCCAGAGGTGAAAATAGTTCACAAAGTTTATTAAAGTTCCAGTAGGCAAACAGAAACAGACTGCCAGACGTATAATAGCAAACACGCTGCAGCTGGAGAACAAAAGATCCCACAGAAGCTTTCCGAGCCGCAGATCCTCTACAGAGTCCCGCTGTTGTTGATCAATGGAAACTGTTATGGCGGGTAGATAGAAGCAACCTTGCAGTAGAATTGAAGCAGAGTACAGCTGAACAGGACAGCAGAAGACAAAGTCGAGCTCTGGACTGGAACTTGGGGCTGGAACTCAGATACAGAACAAAAGCTGCTAACACACACATAAGACTCGTCAAGCACAGTGCTAGGATAAAGTCACACTCACGTAAAGCAGACAAGAACAGACAAGAACAAAGAACAGAGAGAAATAGGCAGCGCAACCAGCGTGAAGACACAGAACAGGTGCACGCACGAGAGCATGAACGCCAGAGGTAACAGGGAACAGCTGAAATTAATGAAAGAAGAACGATAGAGAGGAAAAACACCCAAAAAACATGAGTGATCAAACCTGGCTCATGACAGTACCCCTCCCCCGAGGAGCGCCCCCCGGCGCTCCCAAGGAAGAGGACTGGCGAGAGCGGAGGAAATCATCAATGAGCGAGCGGTCCAGGACGTCCCGGGCCGGAATCCAACTCCTCTCCTCAGGACCATAACCCTCCCAATCGACGAGATACTGGTAGCCCCGACCCCGACGGGGCATGTCCAGCAGTCTCCTGACCCTGTAAACAGGAGAACTTTCAACAAGAGCGGGACAGTGGGCAGGGCGGGCGGGAGCGCGAACGACCGGCTTAACACATGAGACATGGAAGACCGGGTGAACGTGCCTCAAATTAGGAGGCAATTTGAGCTTAACGGCCACAGGGCTAAGGACTTTGATTATGGGGAAAGGCCCAATGAAACGTGGGGCCAATTTACGTAATTCGGTCTGAAGAGGCAAATCCTTGGTGGATAACCAAACCTTTTGTCCACAAATATATCTGGGCGCTCTAACGTGACGGAGATAACCCAGTAGCCGACGAGGGAAGAGAATTATGGGCGTACTCGACCCAGGGGAGTTGCTCGCACCACGACGCTGGGTTACGAAAAGCCAAAGTATGAAGCATGCGTCCTAAAATCTGGTTAGTACGTTCAGCTTGACCATTCGTCTGGGGGTGAAAGCTGGCAGTAGCCCCAATTAAATGACAAAATTCCCTCCAGAATTGTGAAGCAAATTGGGGACCTCTGTCCGAGACGATGTCAGAAGGGAGTCCATGCAAACGAAAAACATTCTCAACAATAATTTGCGCGGTCTCCTTGGCGGAAGGGAGTTTACCAAGCGGTACGAAATGGGCTGCCTTAGAAAAGCGATCGACAATTGTGAGGATGACAGTGTTACCGTTAGAAGCAGGCAGACCAGTAACGAAGTCCATGGCCAGATGTGACCAAGGACGAGACGGAATGGGAAGGGGTCTAAGGAGACCGGTGGGTGGAGAATTATTCGACTTAGTCTGAGGACATACGGGACATGAAGAAACAAAACGACGCATGTCGCGTGTTCTAGAAGGCCACCAGAATCGTTGGCTTATGGACGCTAGGGTTCCTTTAACCCCTGGATGGACTACCAACTTAGAGGAATGACCCCATCGGAGGACAGCGGGCCGCATGGTCGGTGGAACAAACAATTGATTAGGAGGACATAGTCTAGGAATAGACACACCGGTAAGAGCAGTCTTGACTTGTTTCTCGATTCCCCAGGAAACGCCTGCCACCACGCAGCCCTCCGGTAGGATGGGCTCCGAGGAAGAGGCATCACCTGCGGAACCAAACTGCCGTGAAAGGGCGTCAGGCTTAGCATTTTTCGATCCGGGTCTATAGGAAATGGTGAAATCGAAACGTCCAAAAAAAAGCACCCAACGAGCCTGACGAGCATTCAACCGCTTAGCAGACCGGATATATTCGAGGTTTCTATGATCTGTCCATACAACGAACGGAACAGAGGAACCCTCTAACCAGTGTCGCCACTCGCCCAAAGCCAAACGAATGGCGAGAAGCTCACGGTTTCCGATGTCATAGTTTCGTTCAGCAGGTGAGAGGCGGTGCGAGAAGAACGCGCACAGATGAACCTTATTATCAGTGGGGGAACGCTGAGAAAAGGGTCGCGCCCATGGCAATATCAGAGGCATCGACTTCAACAATAAATTGTTCGGTAGGATCGGGCATGATAAGAATGGGTGCTGAAGTGAACAGCTCCTTCAGTTTGTCAAAAGCGCGCTGAGCTCCCTCGGTCCATTCAAATCGTTTCTTAGGCGAAGTGAGAGCCGTTAGAGGTGCGACAATGTGGCTGAAATTAGCAATAAAGCGACGATAAAAATTAGCGAATCCCAGAAAATGCTGGAGACCAGTACGAGAATCTGGGATGGGCCATTCCAAAACTGCGCGTACCTTAGCAGGATCCATGCTGATGCCGTCAGCAGAGATAACCGAACCCAGGAAAGACACAGACTGAGCATGGAAAACACACTTCTCAGCCTTAACAAAAAGCTTGTTCTCCAATAGACGCTGTAAGACACGACGAACGTGCTGGACATGCACCGCTAGAGACGGGGAAAAGATGAGAATGTCATCTAAATAAACGAAAACAAATATATTTAGCATGTCTCTCAGAATATCATTTACTAGGGCTTGTAAAACGGCCGGTGCGTTTACCAGGCTGAACGGAAGAACCCGATATTCAAAGTGACCGAGAGGCATGTTAAACGCCGTCTTCCACTCATCTCCCTCTTTAATACGCACCAAATGGTAAGCGTTACGGAGGTCCAATTTGGTGAAAATGCGGGCCCCCTGAAGCAACTCAAAGGCGGAAGACATAAGGGGCAAGGGGTAACGATTCTTGACCGTTATGTCATTCAACCCTCTATAATCAATACAGGGGCGCAACGAGCCGTCCTTCTTTTTAACAAAAAAAAAAAAACAGCGCCAGCAGGAGAGGTGGAAGGAATGATAGTACCGGCTGCCAGACTCTCAGATAAATACTTCTCGAGAGCTTCGCGCTCAGGGGCTGAAAGAGAGTATAAATGACCGCGGGGAGGAGTAGTACCGGGAAGTAGTTCTATACTACAATCATACGGACGGTGAGGAGGAAGGGACGCAGCCCGGGAATGACTGAAGACCACCCGCAGATCGTGATACTCCTCCGGCACTCCGGACAAATCACCAGGCTCTTCCTGCAACACAGATACAGAAGAGACAGGAGACACAGCAGATACAAGACATTGGACATGACAAGACAAATGCCAAGACTGAATGGTTCCTTGTGACCAATTAACCTGAGGATTATGTTGAACAAGCCAAGGATGACCCAAAACAATAGGGGCAACAGTAGAACGAAAAATAGAAAAAGGAATAGTCTCTTGGTGGTTGCCTGAGATGATGAGACTCATAGGTGCAGTAATAAAGTGTATACTTGGCAGCTCACTGCCGTCTAACGCAAACACAGGAGTAGGGTCATCGAGCTTCAACAAAGGGATCCTCTTCTCACGAGCCCACTGCTCGTCCATAAAATTTCCCTCAGACCGGAGCACAACGGGCAGAGTGGTGACTGATTTGACGGGAGAAGAACTAGAAACAGCGCCCGACAGTATCCTCCAGTCTACTGGCGAGCGTTCTCTTTTAACGGGCTAACAGCCACCAGAGGTCCCGAACGTCCACAGTACATGCAAAGGTGACGGAGGGCTTGACGCTGACGTTCAGCAGGCGAAAAGCAAATTCCAGCAGTCTGCACAGGCTCAGGAAACTGAGTGACTTCAAACGAAACAGTCGCTGGTCCAGGCTGGGGTGGAGATTGAGCCTGTTGGGTGCTGCGGGCACGGCACCAGAGGTTGGCATGCTTCTCCAAACGGATGGCCAAATCCACCAGCTGATCGAGGGCAGTGGGGACTTCTCGCGCATAGATCTCGTCCTTAATCTCAGGGCACAATCCCTCCAGAAACCGCGCCGTCAAGGTGGGCTCATTCCACTCACATGAAGCTGACAGAGTACGAAACTCTATGGAGAAGTCAGAAACTGAGCGTTCTCCCTGGTGTAAGACAGCGAGCTGGCGGGATGCTTCGTGTCCGCTTACAGAGCGGTCGAAAACCTTTACCATCTCCTCCCGGAACGCAGTGAAGGACTGACAGCATACCGCCTCCGCCTCCCAGACAGCCGTGGCC